>MIEF01005790.1:0-354555 GCA_001870725.1 Taenia solium | reverse complement strand
GAGGAAGGTGCGGTGAAGAAACCGACTGCAGAGAAGGAAAATGACGCGAATACTCATGTTTGCACATCTGTTTTAGGTCCTGTGGAATTTTTTGTCCCATCGAAGCATTCTGCTCTAAGTGCTGTTGCTTTTAGTAAGGCGAAAAGACAGGGCACTGTGTCCTTAACTTTGCCTCCTTCGGCTTTTAAGATGGAGTGTGTTCCAGATAATGGTGACGCGTCTGGTACCCATATTTCATTAAAGAAATTAGGTATTGTAGCTGAAAAACGGTCGATTGCGTCTTCAAATTCCTTCTCTTCACGTGATAAGGTGCTTCCTTTCAAGAAAATGAAGATTGATGTAAATAATTTTACTTGTGGTGGGGGGGCCAAAGCGCCGACAGCCATGGCTTCCGAAACTTCAGTTCGTGATGCCTCTTACAATGCGAATGCCGGTAGGTTTATAATTTATGTTTACAATTGTTCAACTGTGTCTTACCTGCACCTTTAATTGTACTTTATTTCTCTAGGGAGTTCGGGTACTCTGAAATCGAAGCCTGCCAGATTGCCCAATGTCAATACTGGTGTCGACTCTACACCAAAGAAGCTCACTGCCGTTGCAGGCGCAGAGACACCGAACTCTTTCAAGCAACGGCTTCCATTCCGACGGGTCGAGGACGATGCCTGTGATGTTCTACCAGAGTTGGCTGACAACTCTTTCGCTGCGAAGGTGCGTTGGATCTTAAGGGTTTATCCTTGTATTAATGGAATGGTGCACAAATTTATTTTAAACAGTAGCGATTTATTGTGGCATTTTGAGTCAATGATCGAACGGTTTCTCGTTTCAGAAAGGCGCTCAAGGCAGTTGGGGCGAACGTGCGGACATGACGCTGAAATTTACTCGCGGCAAGGACTTTCGCCACGAGAAGACGAAGAAGAAACGCGGCACTTACAGCGGTGGAGTCATCTCCACCGCAGTGTGTTCCTTCAAGTTTAAGGAATAGGTGCCCAAAACCACTATCCCTTCTACCTTGGCTCCTCTGTACATACGAATGCACCCACTAATGTCTATTTGGTTACTTGTGATCTCTGCCTGCTGATTGTCTGGCCCTCATGTTACGGTTTTCTATGTGGTCGGGTATTTTTGATGTGATAACCAACCGTTCATACTTGCGCGATGTCATCGTACTCAAAATACGCGGGTGGATTTTATCACTTTCTCAGAGTAGGTTGAATTTGGTTAGCGGCAAAACGGTTAGATTTTGTGATTAGCATGAAGTAGAATAATCATTGGTTTACTACGTTTCACCCCAGAGTTTTTTAGCTATGGTAACGTTCATCAACTTCACTTAGCAGGGCAATGACGTCCTTCTGCATTGCAAAGGTGATAGATTTCTCTCTACGGTCCCAATGGTGCCAATCTAGTGTACGGAGGCTCGCGTAGTTCTTTACTCGGGTATTTGAAATATACTAATTTAGCGGTGGGGGGAATGCGGTGCTAGTGATCGCGGTCTAGGGGACATCGAGGAAGGGTGCGTGAATCTGCGTTTAGGCGTCGTTTGAGCTGGATGGGTGCTAAAGGCGATTGCGCTATAGCAAGCGGCAGGTGGGGCAGTCAAGACGTGGCGCAGTCTAGACGCCTTTGTTCACAAGGACAGTGGTGGTGGGTGCACACGAGGAATACTGCGTGCAGAAGATCTGAAACAGTGTTCCATAGAGTGCTTATCTGCAATGTGCCATTAGTGGGTATCTCGGTAGTGGTGGCCCTCAATCCCCAACATCTCCTCCCATGAATACCTCGTAAGTGGGGTGCCTACTTTGTACGCAATCGGTCGCATGTCAAAGTCGTGTGAAGGAGGAATCGTCCTGTGGGAGCAGTGAACTACACCACTAAGGTGTATTTTAAGGTTCCGCGAATGTTAGTTTCCACTCTGCGATTTTATCTTTCTGGTCTTAAAAATTCAAAATGCTTCATTAAACGGTGACATCCCTCGTGAAGTGCAGACTGCTTCCTCTGAAAACTTGCTTTTCGGTATTGAAGAGCTCAATTGAGCATCGCAGACTTTATCGTATTTAGTGAGATCATTTTGCAAGAGATCCCAATCCCTCTTGGCTAAGCTATCAACACAAAAGTTGACGCTTAAATCATAGACTATCGTTTGGACAGACACGATTGACGGCGACTTTTGGATAACCTCCTAACCGGATGTTCCACAGTTGAGACACTACACAAGGAATCGGATTGAGGCACTTTTGTTAATGAAGGAGTAAATGCAACGGGTGGAAAATGACATCACCATTCAAAGGCATTGGATGATTAAATTAACAATTCTTTGAAAGGAAGATGAATAAAGAAAAAAAATGGGTGGGATCGTCTATTGGGAGAGAACCAAAGGCACAGATGGATAAGTTGTGTTTCTGGGATTTTTCAGGCCAAATTGAAAATGAGAATCAAAGAAAGACGGACAGTTGTCTCTGGAAGATTAGTTAGATGAGTGAATGGTGAAGGCGGTCCTGGAGAAGTGGGAACGAAGGAACATGGTAGTTAAGATACTGGTTGGATGATTCAAAACACAGAAGAGGCCAAAACCTTAATTAAGAGAAAGCCAGGTATCTGAAATGATGATGCCGATAATAGTCAATCTGATAGATTTGGTCGAGATTGGAGATGCTTTACTTCTCCACAGAACCGTCAGTTGCAGAAGGCGAAGAGGAGGCGGCAGAGGCTGTAGTTCTGTGGATGTGCTGGACGAAAAGCTCCCGGACAATACGGATTCGTGCCACCTCAAAGGCCACCACCATTCGATGAAGATCACGGAAGAAACGGCAGTCCAGATGCTTCAGCAGCTTCTCCAGCTGTCCGGCATCGTGCTGTTTTAGCAATGCCTTAAAAGCCAATCGAAGAGTCATGCTAGCAGCCAGTGAGAGGTCAACAGACGCATCTCTCATTGATAATTCGGCTCACCGTAAAATGGGCTTCCTCATTGGAATCCCTGGTATTCACATATGACTCGATGAGTTGAGAATTTCCTGAAGGTAACAATGTAACATCATGGTAAGTCCGATGTCGGGCATATACGTACGAGATAAGGTATACACACCTTTGTCGAAGTTAGAGACGGATTCTTGCAGTTTGCGGAGATCGAAGAACCAACTCTGCCGCTCAAATTCGACATTCTTCGGACTCGTAGGGAACCAGAGATCAGGATGATGACGTTGTGTGTGGGGTATGAGAAGACTAGGTAAGACGGCAGAAGAAGAAGTCCGTTATGCCTCACAACATAGTCTGTTTGACTGATCTTTCAAAACTCCCAAAGATCCGGGCTAACTCATCATGCGCTCTAAAGGCCCAAGACGGTCGAACAGGAAGCTATAGAGTTAGCCTTAATCGAGTCAGGTGGCTACAAAAGACGAACGTACTGGCGATAGTAGACACAATTGCCCCGTCGCATTTCGACACGCTCCCAGCCAAGGGGAATGCGAGGCGCGATGATGGGGTGCTGCCAGGAGGTGGTTCGGGCGCGATTTCGGGAAGGCGCCAATCTCTCGCCACCACCGCCACTGCCAGCATCGCCGGTTGTGCAGGAGACGTAAAAACGCCGACCTGACGAAGAGACGCCCACTGCCCAGCCCGCAGGCAGAGGTAGCGAGATGTTGCTATCCAACTCCAACAGATCCTGTACAAAAAGAGAAAGGAGCAGAGGGATTATGGCTACAACGAGTTGAATCCAATCCCAAACTCAACACTACGAGGGAACGCTAGAGCAGGAAGGCATCCGTCGCAGATGACTGAATTTGCAAACGCAGACTTTTGTGGATCACCCTGAGACATGTTCTGCATAGTGTTCCGTATTGGAGCCAATCTGGAGGTTTACAAACAGTATGAAAAGGACTCAAATACCTCTTTTATGAAAATAAATCTTCGTTGATTTTACATTGGATTCACAACGACCGGACGATTTCCCTTTATTAGGAAGATCAATTTCGGGGAAATTTAAAAGTACAATCCAAAAATCCACTTTTCAACAAGAGCTCCAGGACGATATTGAGTTCAAAGGCGCTTGATTTGTGTGAAATTGACATTATTTGAACCACTTTACTTTGGAAAACACCATCACGTAAATTCTTAGCATCGAAAAACCCATCCTTGCTACTGAAATGTCCTAGAAGTAGAAAGTTAAGGAAATATTTGCTGATTTTATCATTGAACCAGAGAGCAAAACTGGTAAAAATAAAACAATTCCCTATGAAAGGATTAGCCCTGCTAGTGCCTAAAATAGGCTACTGTATGAATTAAGTCCTTCGTCACTGTCTTGAACGGGGTGGAGAGTTTGGAACGCACAGATATCACCGAGTTCATTTTCCACCAAATAAAGCTGGGTATGTAAAAGCCAAACAAAAAGTGATATCTTGGAAAAAAAAGAGATTCGGATACGTTTCGAACAATCACTAAAGTTCCTCAAATGCTGGACTATTGTTTAACCATAAAAAAACTGCAAATCAGTATGTCATTTGAACAGCCTCCTACTACCTTGATTTGGGCATAGAAGTCCACCTGGTCAGGTTGAATTAAAGCCGGATCTTGTGGGAGCATATCCACTGCACAACCTCCATCATCAGCTGCCTGACTGCCGTCGAGAGTCGAGTCCAAATCATCGCTACGTCGGCCCCAGAGCTGGCGTTGAAGCGGTTCCACTGCCGGTGAACGGCGTTGACATCGGCGGCGACCTTGTTGCTGTTCCTCCTCGTCGGAGGCTAAGGAAAACTCATCTCCTTCCTCCTCTTCGCCGTTCCGGATGGAATTGTTTCCGATAAACTGCAACGGTGGATAGAGGGTGGGACCCAGAGAATATGAAGATGAGGTTGTTGATGTATTTTGCCGATGCACCGTGGAAGATGAGGCTAAAAGGCGATAGAGGACGTTTCAGCAATGATAGAAGCGCAAAATCAAATGCATTCTTATCAACTTTCCTGCCCATGATAGAAGCCAATTCGTGTCCTCTAAACTAACAGCTAAATTATGATGAACCACAAATAAGAAAACATTCCATTTCCTTATTCATCGTGCTCATCTATGCTCGGCTAACTCCATTGTTAACTCCGGTACTACGCTGTGTAAAAAGTCACATTTCCCCTTCAGCAAACACACTTGCTGCAGGCGTCCGACGTTCACACGTCCTATCGACAAACGCGGGATCAGTGGGATGTGGAAAGGGCGGGGGCAATTGGTGCGGTGACGCCAGCACGGAGGCAGCGGCTGCGTTATCAGCAGCAAAGATAGCAGCTGCAGTAGCGAAGTGATTCGCAGCTGCTCTGAACCAACACGCTGCTGCTGCATTTGGTGGTGGTGGTGGTGGTGGTGGCGGCGCAAAATAGCGGACTTGAGGGGGTGGCAGTGGGGGTGGTGGGAGTGGCGCCGGAGGAAGAGGAGGTGGAAGCGGTGGTGTAACTTGATGGTACCAAGATACAGGTTGTCCGGCATTCGGTGGTGGAGGTGAGCACCAGTAGGGTGCGCACCAGGTTGGTACCAATCGCTGTGTAAGTTCGTTATCCTCGCCACTGGTCGTAGTGGGGGCGGTAGTTTTACATATTGATTCGTGAGAGAAGGGTACTAAATCGGAGTAGGGTCCGGTGTCGCCAGAGCAAGTGGTGATGGAGATTTTGGGTCTAACGTCGGTGGTACTTCTACCTCGATTGCCTCCATTGGTAGAATTGGTGGTAACAACGGGAACAGCGGTATTGTTGTCAATTATTTCTCGATGTCGTCTTCGTTGATGGTGATGATGACGGCTACGTTGTTCCTCCGTGGAATCAGGTCCGAATTTGGAATCGAGATAGCGAGAAAAATCTCGGAAGCCGGGTGGGAGAAGTGGGGGATGGGGACCCCCATCAGCGGCAGAATTATTCTGTTTTCCCTCTTCTTCCTCTTCGCTATCATCCGTTGCAACACCTCCATCGCCCGTCGCTTCCACATTCACAGAATCGTCTTCACCGAGGAAGAGATTCACCGTGGAGGGGGCGGGAGATGAGGAAGCAGTAGTGTCCGCGGTACGATGAAGGCACCAACTGAAAGGTCTGTGTTGAAGTGCTGAGAGTGGATCTAATGTAGAAGTGGAATTCGAGGTAGACGATGGTTGATTCTGTTGGTGCATCGACAGCATATTGCGCACCGCATGGAGCAGGCAAGTCAACTAAAACGAGCATAAAAAGAATGAGCTGACAATACGACTATAAATGAAGTGTCCGATATAATTTGGACAAATTTTGTAACTCTTCATTGCATTAGTTCTAAAAATTATTGAGAAGAAGAAGCTATTCTTGCAAGCTAACCCAGAATCCCATGCTACAAAACATTATAGTGCACTTCAGGAATGGAGGATGCTACTCTATCCCACGCCCATTCATAGCGGTAATTATCACCTAGCCTTGGCATTATCCAATTACAGGGAAAGTAGACAATTGGGGAAATAAGGCTCAGATAGGGGCGGAGTCAAAACCGGTGGAAGATGTCTACAATTTCAGAAGAGCACCTCCATTTTAATAGCCAAAAAGTTTCCTTTCGAAAGCTAAAACCTTGAAACTTCCAGAGCAACCCTCCACTTCCACGCTCTCTAAGTTCTTCCCGTTAACCAATGATGTGGCAACAAACTCCAGATGCGCTAGTCATCCCACTGAGGTCAAGACCATTCAAGACCTCCAGCCATTCATTCAGCAAGAATGTTTGTACACGCCACACTCCTAATGTACCCACAGTACCAGCATCCAAAGGAATGCACAGTAGTACGAAAAACGACTTTGAGAAAGTAGAATCGGAAAGCTTTTGCTACGTCGGAAAAGGACGAAGCACCTGTGATAGTACTCAAAACGCTATAATCAAGCAAAATGAACTTTTGATTACAGCTTTCTTATCACCGTAGTTTGATTATGCAAAGTGGGAAAGTGTTTCACAAATGCCATGAATGAAGCATGACTGATTCTTCCAACACATACGGAAACAGCTGTGTCTACATGCTTATCATATGAATGAAAGCAATGAGCACGGTAGAATCAAAACTGGAGTGCACTAGAACAAAATGCACGCGATCGCCTCGGCTACCGACTAATCTCAATGGATAAATCAGGACCACCTTGTCGTTCGTCGGGAAGTTCATTCATTTAATCAAACTCGAATGCAAGCGGAGAATTTGAGCCCTTTTCAATGCTATTATGAATGACACACTAAACAAAGAACTGCATTGATTGGACATTCGGTGCCATGCCGACACAAGGCGGTGTGGAATGCAAACACATGCTCGCAAAGCCGAATAACTATAAAACAGCAGTGAATTATCACCCTTAGAGCAAAAAATTACTGAAGCCTCGAGGATGGAGGAATTTAACAAAGGCGAGAAAAAAAATTGGTTGACAAGAGAAGAAGGAGACAGAAGAGGCGGGGAAAAAGGCGCCGGATGCAAATAGGTGAAGCATCAAGATCGGTGAGAATAATGTAGACACATACATATAATGCATAGGGAAAAAGAAATTCAAGTCAAAGGCCAGGCCAAAACAGTACTATAGATAAATGCGACCCGAAACTCCGACAGATGAATTGCTTTTGGACCACAAAAAAGGAGCAATTTGAGGGAGGGGTCGAGCTGCCGGAAAAGAGACCGTCTGAGACATTAAGTGAAGGATACGATTTTAAGCCTCGAAGGTAACTCGTATCCTCTAACTGCACGCGAAAACGAGTAGACGACAGGTGTCTCAAACGAGATCTCCGTTGGGATAAATTAGCCAGAATTTTTTCGCGATCCGACCCTCATGCAGGCAGTTGGGACTGTCTAGGCCACCACTCGTTTATGATAAAAACATCTGCAGAAACGCGGGAGACCCTGACGTTGAACAGTGGTTTGAGCGACATGCGATTGTTTCGTCTGTTCACCAATCTCGACTGCCCAGCCAGAAGCGCCCATTTGTCGTCGGTAGTGAAGGCCACTCACCCAATCAACTCAGAACTGATCTAGTATAGGTGCAGTGTTTAACCAATGTTCACTTGCCTGTGGCTTCCCAGACTATTCCCCACGAATTAAGAAGTTTTGGAAATGAAAATGCTTTGTCGACTTCAACAACAGCGAAAGTCTAGAGAATCGGGTGTTACATTTGATGGCAAAAATCATCGGCCATTTCAAGCCTAATAGCCCAATGGCAGCAATGTAGATTAAATGAATACTTTCTTTGATGTGATAAAGCGTGGCTGAATGCAGTGACTTTGCCTATTTACGGATTGGATTAAGAATTTAAGTATGAAAATCGGCTACCATTTATCAAACCATAGAGCAAGGAAGTATTCGCAAGAGGAATTGCCTATGACATTTAAAAAGGTGTCAGCTGTGTTGGAGATAGCGGAAGGAAGGCCAACTGCTAGGGGCGCTACGCTTCCGAAATTTCATCTCTTTTAACATGGAAGATAAACACTTTTAGAAATTGGCCTGGAGTAGAAATTGATTTGGGGACCTCGAAAGCAAGAGAACGAGGAACTCTGGGGAGGCCAGGGAGAGAAATTAGCAAATGATGTCGATGCTTAGTCTCTGGGCTAATCTGTAAAAGCATTCCAGTCAAAAAAGACCAATTGCGCTGTTACCGAGCGGACAAATGTGACTAACAGTTCTGACTAAGTATGCCAAATAAACCTCATCATTATCCAAGGGTAAAAAGGCTAAAAACGTTTTACTGGATTTTATTCCATTCAGCAGATAAGTGTACATTAAAAGAGCATTCGAAATGGCATAATGATGATTGCAGTGCACGTTTGTTTAAATGCATTCTTTATGCGATGGGTGGGTGGAATAAACCATCCTCAAAACCGGGCGAGAGCTCTGTCGATCCCTAAACAGGAGACTAATTCCGAATTTTTATAAAATGTAAGATGTATGTGCAACTCCACGTCTCAACATACATAATATTTTGCTAACCATCCTTCTCAAATCTGAGGTCGTAAACCGGAGGTAGAAGAATGTTCCTTCCTCCCTTTGACAAATGGATGGAGCATGCCAGGTTCAACCTCTGGCATCCCCAAAGGCAAAACAAATGAAGTGGTAGAAGCAAATACCCCTTCTTACATAAAGTGCCCAAAATTTAGCCAGAATCAGTGAATACATCAGTAAAAAATTGCCATTTTGCATTGTGAATATCATCGCTTCTAACAATAGGGAGTAACAGCTATCACTATCCCGTCAATTTTTCCATAGGAGAAACATATTTGCGTGTCACTTAGTGCGCTCATTGAAAAAACAAGTTGAATTTGTAATGTATGGATATAAATAGATTGAAATGAACTCCCCTTTCACAGCAAGGGGTGATCCAGACATTTAACGCGCAAACGCCGGAGTAAACACGGCGTTTACTTCCCAAACATGATCTAATCTAATGGCACCACTGACCTTAATCCAAGGTGAATACGCTGAAGAAAGGTTGGACCCCAATATGATACTTTACAAAACTTGCGCCTTGACTTGCATTCGCCCACCTTTTTCACTGATCCAATTTGCGATCTCATTTTAGAGTTTAGAGGAGTGAAGTAGCCATGACCTTAAAAGCAGTGGGTAATTTATGACCGAGATGATGTAATGGTATAGTTTTTGGTCTAAAACTGATTAACACTGCTATGCGCTAGCAATAAGCCATTCGTCTACAAGGGTATGCGCTACCACCAGGAACGGCCTTGGTTCACGAAACTGATACAATTGAAGAAGGGTCAGATTGGCAATTTCGAGCTTCGAATGGCGGTCACCGATGGAACCGGACCAGTTTTTAACAAGCCAGAACCGACCTCCAAGATTTGCTTGCTTCCCACCCCTAAACGCAAAGAACCGCATCGTTGTTTGAGAATATAATACTCAGTTACATATTATTGTCTTAGTCAAACATTACTACACAAATTGACCATTGGAGTATGCTCGATGCGAAAAATTTTCAATCTTCGGCATCACCGTTCAATACTTAAGCCATCATCGACATCGAGCCTGCTGCTCAGGACTCCCAAACAAAAACATCAACAACTGTCACCAATGAGTTGGGTGGCATTAATCCTTGAGTCCATTTTGCAATCCCTTACAATCCACCAGTAAGCTTGCTACGGCCAAAGTAGAGTGACCGTGGGGAGTACCGGAACGACGCTCGAAAGGAGCTATGGAGTGAACGACATTTTGAAAAAAACATCAAAAACACGTATGCACACATCATGTTTGCAAATGATGAATTAAAGATTTAGAGCTGTCGATGATGGGAAAGTCCTTCCAGTATTGGCAATTAACTGGTTTCCACGGTGGAGAATCTCATATTTAGGCTAGGAAATTTTCCCGGTCAGAGACATGGAAAATCCTAGTTTTGACTATGACGGCTTCCGGACAGGAGAAAAGTGCTAATAGTGATGAGAAAGAGGTGGCGCAAAAACTCGAACGCCTACAGCAAGAGCAGCAGAGGCAGAAATAGCAACAGGATAGCACAGCCCAAAACAGTACGTGATGCATGCAATCAGGAATGCAAGGAATGTGATGAGTGCGGAGGGAGAGTGGGGATGGGGAAAATGGAAGGCTGAATGCCCCACCGCACCACCTTCAACCAGCCTGGAAGCACAAGGTGCATTGCTGTGTCGTGTCATGCAGTGTGTTGCCGTCTTCACACGCATACGAACACCCGCGTGTGCGTACATGGTTGGCCAAGAAGGCTGCGGCGGGTGGAGAAGATTGGAATTCGCCTTCCCTCTTGTAGACCCTCCCCACGATGCGCATCCTTCGACTGATGGGGTGAGAAATTCACTAAGTTCGCCTCGAATTTGGAATGTGTAGTGAAGGCAGATGGGACAACAATTTTTAAAGCTATGGCTTAGTTCCTCCATAGCCATCCTTCTCAACTTTCAAATGAGAGAGAATACTGTTAAAAGTGCTTGAAAATCAGTACCAAAAATCACCATCTATGCCACCAGGTGATGGTTACAAGGAATGATTACAATGGTGCAAACTTCCTCCCCATCACATGGCGACCAAAAATGAAGTCCTCGCCAGATTCTGTGTAAGACCAAGAAGTTATAGTATAATCGATGGAGAGATGAGATATAGTCGCCTAGCTAAGAATAGAAGTGAACCAAAAGCACTGAAACGGCCCCCCGCAGTCATAATGGGAAAATGTAGCAGCAGCACTGTGAATTGATGTGATTTGGTAGATATTCTTATTACCACGATCTGGACAATTTGTGTGGAAGAAATGGCTAAAATCTCTTTTGCTGCATAAATAAAAGGAAAATGCAAACAGGAACTTGCTCGGTGGATGGGAGTGAAATAATTGACGGGACTCCAAAAGTTCGATGAAAGGTGATTACTGGGTTACCGGTCGTATTGTTTAACGTTTGTGGGCAATTGGAGGCCTCGCTGTCAAATTCATCTCAGACTGACTTAAGGATGGGAGGGAGGGATTAACTATGGAAGAAAGAAATCCTACCTTACCAAACACTACCCAGGATATCCCAAGGCATATTATAAACTCTTTTAAAGATCGGTGATGTCAAGGTGAAGGCATCTACCAAAATATATTCACGATTGAGCCCTACAGTTGGTGGAGGGAGTGCACTACTCCTGCAGTCACGCCTTGGTGGCCACCCAATATGTGGGATAAATTAACTAAAACTGCGAATTAGGCCCTCATAAGCATAAATCAGGAAGTACGGTAGCAGCTAGTGGTGTAGTGCAACAATTGGTAACATAAGAGGTTTTATAACCTCCAGGTAAGCGAAATTATATTATGGATTTCGTAGCAAATACATAGATAAACGACAGGTAAAAACCATCATCAGGTAGTTGTTTTACTGTGAATAAGGGGCATCAAAACTGGCGCCAAGTTGACAGTTGCCTCTTCGACTCAGGGGCAGACGTTCATACGCCTGGACTGGGTGAAGCTTGATCGTCCGCTTTGGTGATCTGCAGGCTCTGGCCTAACGAGCCCGTTCAAAATACCATGCATTTGTCGATGTCTGCCATCAGGGAACCTAAGCCCGATGGGAATAAAGCCTGCCTGAAAAACCTATACAGGCATCCCAAGGACCTTTTCACAGCGGCAACGAAGAGACGTACACACCGATGGCTTTAAATGTCTGGCCATAAGTTAAAGCAATTTCAAAGGCTGTGAATAAAACAAACCCCACTAATTTACTGTTAAAATATATTTTAGTGGCTTAATCGTTGGGTAAAGCAGTATCAAAATATGGAAGACCATTAGAGTGCACTATTGAGCTAAGAAATTACTAGGTGTTCTACAATGCCTTTTAAATGCTTGCTAATAAAAAGGAGGCAGAAGGAGGCGCAAGACTTAGGACCTTGGAAGTGGGTGCTTCTGCATCCTGGGAGCTTTACAGTGTCACACAAATTGGACAACTATTCACGCAGACTATGGGCCGTTTCTATGTACGAAATACCTCGCCTAGGGCTACCACCTTAAAGGTCAAAGTTTTTGTGATTGCTGGTGCGAAGGGGTTAACTGCAATCCGTGCAACGCGAATTACCCCTCTAGCCAACCCTCCATTTCTCTGACAATGCAATATTGAGACGGACGAATAAAATAAACCTATAGAAACTAGGTTGACATGGGAGAGCAAATTTTTGGTAGAGGCATATTCCTTTTGTGCCATTTTAGACGCTCTCTATCCACTTCAAATTGCTATAGTCTGCTACCTCTCCTATAGTAAAGGTTTGTGCGAATAGCTCTTTAGGTGACAAACGGTCAGATTGCACCAGCTTGCCTCGTAGATGAACAGACGAACACTAATCCCCATCAAACCTCGTTAGTTTGTAAATCTCCTCCCGCCCTACATAGACATAAGATGCCTTCCCACGCCTAATGTGCTTGATTCAAGGGTCTGAAATCGGATGTGGAGGTGAACGACGAGATTGCTGCACACCTACCTTTAGACTAAGCACTAAGCTTTTAGAATGAATAAAGATGAAAGTAAGAGGTTTGTGCATACCCGAGTTATGGGCAGCTCCACAAAAAAAAAACAAACGTAAGACTTTTTGTTGCTTATTGATGCTTTACTCAGTTTTGTCGTAAATTATCAAAATAATGTCTGGAATGCTTAACAAATGAGGTGTCTAAAAAATTTATTGAGAAAAGTTCGGTGTTCAAAACAAACTATTCGGAAAAAAAACAACGATGGGAAAAAGGGATGGCAAAAGTGCGAAGACATTTGGCTAATTTGTTCCTTCCTTCTAAAACCTTGAGGCGAATCTTGCAGATGAGAAATTCGCCTTGTTTATAAAAAAGCTAATCATTACCACGACAACACAAAGAGTCGGCACAAGGTGAAATAATGAACTGAGAAAATGAAACCGCGTTAATCATGAACATTACTTAAAAAGGTTTGAAGTTGGTCGTGCAATTGATGGTAGTATAGTGAGCGTGATAACAGACGACATTATAAATGCCTAAAAGATTCTTGCGTTTCGGTGAGTACTGGTATTTTAAAGAATTGAGCGAAAATTCTACCGCTAAGACAAGTGAAGGAGGAGCAACAACAATTGTGACAGCTTAATCCCTTCGGCACATGTCGTGCTACACCCGATAGAATGAAACAACGTTCAAAAAGGGGATCAAAAGAAATAGCGACAAGAAAATAGCTGGGCCCAACTCACCTCATCCCTGTTGAAATCCTGCAACGAGGATGGTGTGGAACCAGCATAGCAGGAGGAAGCCGAGGAAGGAGAGGAGAGATAATATGGATCAATGTCACCAAAACCCGGTCCAGAAACAGTAGGGTGGGGTAGCGGCAGCTCCGATGCCGGTGGCGGTGGTGATGGTGGTGGTTGAGGCGCCGATTGCGGCGGAAGCAGAAAGAGCGGAGTGGTCTGCGGATGGTAGTGTAAGGGGGTAGCTACTACCGGGTAGTGAAGAGCCTGGCGGTGATGGTGATGGAGATGAGCGTTGCTCACCCACGAAGGATGTGCCGATTGGCGACCCGAGTCACTCTTCGCTTTGGCAGGGAGGACTTGAGTGTGGAGTAAATTAAAAGTAGATAGGTCAAGTTCATTCACCCTTCTATTACAAGACTCACCGGGTCGGAAAGGCATGGTTTCAAGAAGTTGCTGAAGTCGTCGTTCCAGATACTGTAAATGGTCCAACGACATATTCTCCATGCGATAGGATTTAGATTTTGAAGACTTAGAAGGCAGATTTCCGGCGACATGGCGCGAGCCTGGGAAAGCGATGGATTGGTAAATGGCGCCGCTGTTTTCGCTTCTTTTTGGTGTGGATGAGTCGGAAACTGCGCCTGGTCGAAGAAAGTCTACGAGAAAAGAATTGGATAAAACCATTATGAAAGCTACTGGACCTACGCGCACTGCGATGAAGCTGCTGGAATTCCTGATTCATTTCAGCCTGGCCACCACGAACAGGCGTGCTGGGCTGACTGGCAGGATAGCGTCTACGTTGGGCATCACTATTAACAACAGGTTGATACTGCGCAGCAAAGAAAGGCCTGACAACTGTAGAGGGGCGAACACGACCCAGCGAAGAGGTGGTAAACGTGGAGCTGATCGGGGGTTGGGATGTCGGCGGTGGATGTTTCTCAGAAGAGCGTTTGCCGAAAAGAGGGAGTTTGGATGGTCGCGAGACACCTGAAGTGCCGCTCGACTTACCCAAAAATAAATGCGAGTCTTGTCCAGACATGGTGCAAGTACTATAACTTTACTACATCGTATGCCTAAAACATTAGATTTAAGGACGTTAATGGAGACAGCCCCCAAGACGAGAGCATGGCTAATCAAAACGCAAGGAATAAACAGTTAAAAGTCATACTCGAAGCATAAAAACATCAAAAAATAGTGATCTGCTGATGAACAAGTAAGATCATAACACCGAAAAGTGCTAAGATGAAATGACACACAGTAGAAGATAAACGAACCCATCAAAAGCGTGGGTTGCTCATAAAAATGCTGACTAACCAATTTTTGGCGCACAGTACAGAGGTGAAGCGTAAAAAAAGCGAACGCAACACACCCCTGACAGACCTACTTTGGCAAGTTAAAGAAATGCCACTAAAATTGAAAACTTAAACAAATGCCTTAAGGACGCTTAGCAAAGAGTAAAAAATTAGTGCGTTTAGGAGTATTGCTGTTTAAAGCGTAGCTTAAAATGGCTAAAGTCGGATCATAGGCAGCTTAAAGAAAACTACAGCCTTTGCTGGCACAAGATGGCTAAAGACTAAAGCAATCAAACTTAGCTATTACTTCTAAATTTAATTTGTGTTGCGCACTCAGAATACCTAGCGATTCTGCCTAAGAACAATAGTAAATTGTGGGAGGCCTCAGCAGCATTACAGAAAATGTGATTGACGTATGGAAGTTTTGAAATCACTGAATCGCCTCTGGGAGCCTATCGCTACAAAACGTTAACGTGCCTAACCCTTAGACACTGCAGCTATGCTTCTTTTTATAAAAATGTAGGCTAAATATTAGTCGCCTGGTTGTATCAACTTCATTCACATGGAACAGGCCGCTTTTGACCTAATGGCGCACAATCACTTTTAAGATTTTCAAGTGGCGATAAAGTACACTATTCTTTGTAATTTTTTAATTATCTTCTTTTGGTTTAATCAATCAATGAATCATCTCGAAGGTTAATTGAGGTGGTTAAAGTGTTGGTACTTTGGTGCGTGAAATTGGTGAGTTGCATCCGTGTGGGAAATGTCGTGTCCCTTCCTTTTTGTCTCTCGCAGACCTAAGGGTGGCACATCTCAAGTTCAGCTACAAACTGATTTATATGACTGGTATGTTTTAAGTCTTCTGTTCACCCAATATAGCTTAAAAAATATTTCCGATCAAATAAAGAAAGATGGCGTTTACGTGCCCGAAGTTTTACGGCCTCTTGTACGATGCGTTATCGTCGAAACTGTTGTTGGACCTTCCCATATAGCTTTTCGGCTTCAAGTAACTACAATGAACTTGGTTTTTTTAATTTTCTACAGGATGGTCGGATATGTCGCCTGTCGTACTCACTCCCTGCAGACAAATTTGTTTGTGTCAATGAGAGAAAGTAAAGCATTGTACCTTTTATAGCATTAATATAGACGAGGGCGTTCTTCGGACTCAAGAAGTGAATTTCCTTACAGTCGGGAGAGCAATGCTGCCTCAGTCCGGGTTTCCAATGCGCCTGTAGCTCTGCGAACACTACGTGCACCAATGAGTGTTCTGGGGAGGGGTAGCAGATCTATGAGTTTGTTCAGGGAAATGCAACGCCAGGGTCTTTACCTGCGACCTCTAAGTTCTCAAATATCTCCAGCTGACGTCCCCGAAAATCTTATCGAACAATGTCAAATGGTTTTGCAGGCAAATAGACACTTTCTAGCTTTTAATGATTTGTTTGATGAAAAAGTGTTATTAATTACCTTTTGTGCTGTTAAATAGGGCAAGTCCAGACAGTTGATCATAAGGGAACTACAACGCACCAACTTAGACGTCAATATGGCTGTCAACAATATGCTATCGCGTGAGGATGAGGCAGATTTCAATAGTGCTTCTGGGGCCGTCAACATTGGTGATGACTGGGAAGATGATGCAGAGGACATTTTTTCCCTCCTCGATCATCCTGAGGGTTTGCTCTTGGAAGGGGAAGGTGGTTTCCAGGACGACATTATTGATCGATCCTCATCCCCGCGATTTCGAAGAGAAATTCTTATGGATTGTGGTAACGTCCAGTTTATACCTCCAAATTACCCTTCTCTAGATCGAAACCTTGGTGATCATGCTACTTACACAGATCGCCGGAAACGTAGAAGATTTGATACACAAGGATTTCTGCGGAATCCGGAGACTTATGGCGGCCGTGCGGCAGAGTCTCGTCTATTTTTGCGCAATATGGGACTTCCAGACGAGAAGGTAGTGTGCTTGTCTTCCCAATATTTATGCCTAGGGTCTCCAGCAGGAGGAAGAAAGTGGTTATGAAACAGTGTCCGGGTCTACAAAGTGTGTTGAGAGCAATGTGCAGTTAGGTGATCGCCTCGAATTTTGGCCCACAAGCTCAGCTGAATCGGTGGGATCGCATTTTGTTAGCATTGCTGCTCTCTATACCGAACTTGTTGCAATCAATAGTCGTGGTGAACTCCACCAATGGAAATGGCAAAGTCCTGAACCCTTTAATCCACACGTGCGTGACTACCTTTTACCAGATGCTCTTCTTGGACATACATTGTTTACTCTTGCACGTCTGCCTTTTTCAGGGTGTCAATTCACCCCCATTTAATCTGATGGAGCAATCAGAAACCGGTGCATCACCAGTTAATCATCGCCATCCCCGCGCCACTAGTCTGGGTATCACTCACGAAAAAGTAGTCTCCCTCTCGGGTTGCGTCACTCGTGCATCGATTATGACAGCTTCTGGAGCTATCGCCACATGGATGGATGAGATGCTGCCAAGTCTCTTTCACTCTGCTGCTCCCGCATCCTCAGCAGCTGCCACCGCGGCAACCGCTGCTCTCATGCGTCTCGAGCATCCCGCGATACATTTCAATGAGCTGAAAGCGGAGGTTGTTATTCGTGTCTCCACCGCACCGCTTATCACTGTGGTCCAGTGTGCTTCCGGTGCGGTATTTTGGTGGGGTGTTCTGCCCTCCTACATTAGACAACGCAACGCGGAAAAACAGAAACACTCTAGTTCTGCAGCAACTGCTCCCACTACTACTGGCACAACTGCCAATGCTAGTCGTCATCGAAGCACCAGTGGCAGCTCCGAAGTGGGCTCGAAAACACCTGTTGCCAACAACGCTACCACCTGCGCTCCACCTCTCAGTCCAGGGGATTTGGTATGTATGAGGAATGCACCTATGTTCCACTCCGGTGCAATTGGTTTCACATTGACCAATGGCATACCCAAGGTGGGAGTATTGTTGGAGGATGCGTGGAAACTGACAGACGTTTGTCGTTTCCGTGTAAAATCACCCTCTGCGTTGAGAGGTCAGACTGGCGTTGTAGTTGTGGGGACGGGTGGTACAATTGCGGGGAAAAGCAGTTCGACGGAGGCGATTCACGCTCTTACTTGCCCCTATGTTCAAGCCGCTGCTGCTGCCGCTGCCGCGGCTGCCGCGCAAACCGATCATGAGCCTCCTTCAGCCGACTCAGGCGCATTGGAGATGCCTCCACCTCCCTCGCCTGCCTCATCTACATGTTCAGATCACTCGGGTCCCGTAAAAGTCAGTCCGAGGACGTTCAGTGAGTGCTCGCTTTTTAAAGTCAGATCCTTGAGCGCTTTAAGGAGCCAATGAATTGTAAAGAAACAGTGCTCTTCTGTTCTTGAAACAGTGGAACTCATACAGCGGTCCGTTGCTATGCTGAATGGTGCATGTTATTAGGGACGAGACACCACGTGTGTTTCAAGGTATTTCCTTAGCATTTGATTTGACCGGATCTTAGTGTCATAAGCAAATATGGATCTTCTATCGTTCTCAATTCGATCTCTTCCTTCACATTGGCTCTCACGATTCACAAAAGTGAAAGTAGGTCCTGAAAAGTTCTGTTTATTATAAGCGTTTTAAATAATGTCGCTCTGACGTGTTGTATGTAATGGCGATTATTTCCAATCACAAGTTGTCATCCTCACGTTTTGACTAATCAGAGAGTTTAATTCATTTTCTTTGTTAGAGTTAGTGAGGTGAAGCTTGTCGCATTTTCGTTTTTCAAGGTCCTTCTTTGGGACTAGATTTTGAACGAGAGAAAAGCACTGAGAACTTCAATTTGTCGCTTAAATACAGAATTCGCGTTCGTTGATATTGCTTCCAGTTTTTGATTTTTTGGTCACGGCTATTTTGATTACTACTGTCCTAATTAACTAGTTCTTCCTTGAAATAAGCAAATTAACGATTTTCTGGTACTTCCAATAACTTTTTACACTGGCCTATATTTTCTCATTCCTTTAGTTTATTATTTCTGCAGCTAATTGGTCTTGCCCAATTATTTTACTCGAACTTTGCTTCTACCTTAAAATCGCTGCAAAATTCTGTTTCATCAATACATTTACTCAATGTCATATTTGACCTGGGCGTCATCAGTTCACATTGTTAAGAGCATTCTTTTTTTGTACCGAAGACTGTGTTTTTGAGCAGTGCCGAGGACAAAACGTCATACCTTGTAATGTGTGCGACTATCACGTTACTATGCTTAATTTAGTATTGCTTTGTGTTCAATACCCTTTTTGTTGTTAGATGGACCTATTAATCATTGATCAGTCGGAGCAAAAATTAGTCAACTTTAAACAACTATAGCGGCTTTTTATCATTGTCGGACTTACCATTCCCGCTGTTCTCTTCTCATTTTCAATTGATTGCTCCTAGCCAATATTTTCCTAGTTATTTGTTGTTGCCTCAGAAGGAAGTTGGCATCAAATTGTTTTCTTAAATCAGTCTGATCAGAAGCCCAAGTCTTATCTACAGGTAAGGGAGGTCGCACATCTGGTTTGTTGTTGTAAATTCAACCACTCCACGACATGTAATCCAACCAAATATCGTACACTGATAAAGATCACATGTCATTCCTGTGATGTGAGAGCTCAGGTCGTGGTATAGCTTTATTTTATTCCCCATAGAGCGCAAAAAGGCTCCAAGTACCTCAAGTGACGGTAGCGGGAACGGTGGCGGGGCTAGTGGAAGCTGCGCTCGTCGTGGACTCGACCAGCTGGATCAGCAACAGCAGCAGTTACCGAAACAAACGTCCAAACCAATCACATCGAAGCCACAGTACGACGAAGAGATTGAGGACTGGTGTTTGAGCGAGGTGGTTTTCGTGGAGGATGGTCGGACTCAACCGGTGGGTGTGCTGCTAAAAATCGACGGGACCATCGCCGCGGTGAAGTTCCTCAAGGAGCAGGATCGCGCCTGTCTGGCTGCTCGCTGTCCTTCTGCTCCCGTCTGTCTCTTTATCAACCACATCACAAAAACCACTCCTGCCCTTCAGAAACCATTCGTTGCTCCTCCCGCTGCTTCTTCCTCGTCCTCTGCTAGCTCGCTTGTTTCTCCGCACGATCCCATGGCCTGGCTTAACGTGAGCTGTTTTCTTCAACTTTTCTTTGAGTTTTTTTTACTCTAACCCTGATTATACTATTGCAGGATTGCCGTCTATTGAAAAAGGATGACTTGATGCAGGTGAAGCAGACGGTAGGTGGGGGGCTGTCTCAGCGCGTGCCAGATTTTGTTCAGCCGACACCGCGTCATATCTTGATGAATTTTCTTACAACTAAGTCGAATTCTCTTCCCACCAACATCTCCAAGAAGCGAATTTTCGCCCTGGTGCCGGAGAACTCTCGTCTTCATGCTATTGTCGGTCGAGCCGAACCAGAAACTGCAATCGGAAGTGGTGAGGAGCAGCGAATGCGACATCTAGAATACCATGTTTTTACGCTGAATGGAAAAACGGTGTCGTCTCGACGATTGCCAGCTCTTTCCAAACCAACAGGTGGCCTGGATGACGCTATCGAGGCGAATGGAGCGAAGAGCTCCTACTCTGACATTATGCTTACGTGTCCTGCCGAGGTTTGTATTCGTTAGTATTTTTCCGACCGTGAATAGGAGAACACATTGTTTTCGAATCTGCCACAATACTGAAGGGGGTTGAGCTAGATGTGTACGCGGTTTAATCCGTCAAATAATAAATGATTTTACAAGTCTGCGGCATCGAATCAGGTCGCGTACTTTCCTCTTATTTAATGCGACAATTTGGACAGATTTATTAGTTGATTAACAAGTTAGCTCTGCTTGCAGTAAATTTTTTGTCTGTCTTTAATTTCTAAGAGGCTCAAGTTTCATATCGGGAAGTGTGACTCATGCATCTTCCCAATGATCGAATCACTGACACTCATTTTCAGTGATTCTGGATCATTTCATTCGGACACCATTTCCAGGCATTTACTTCAGCCTTAAAAATAAAATGACTTCATTCGCGGTTTCGAATTTTTCTGAATTTCTGAGCGACTTAAAGCCCATTTATTCATGAGATCGTAGCGGAATTTATTCTACATAAAATGACTAGGAGACTTATTTAGGTTCAAAACTCCTAATATGCAATAAAAGAGATAGGATCTTTACCTTTGAAAGCAAAATGAGTCCTCTAACTATGACGTATTACCGTTACCTTCAATTTCAGCGCCCGTTGCTGCTGCGCGACAATGCAGGAGTGGTGTTCCCTTTTCTACCACCTTCACGACCCGGTCAGGAGTCCTGGGTGTTTCCCCCTTGGCTAGACCTACCTGCAGTACAGTGCGCCGCCCTTTCCTGGATTAGCGCTTCCCCACCACGTGCCATTTCTGCCACCACCTCCACTCCCACCTCCCAGCGCGACACCGAGGCGACCACCACGACTTCTACATCTAGGGTCGGCGGTGAAAACGGCAAAAAATTGACCCTATCTTCTGCTGCTGCTGCTGGAGACCTTCAGGGCGACCCACGCCTTCTACTGGGTGTGGTGGTTGTCAGAGAGACCAGTCTGTTACAGCATATCCTGCGTGCTGATGAGTCAAAAGTGGAAGAAACGGTAAATCGAGAGCTCGTAATGCCCCTTCCATAGCTACCTTTACACTTCTGCAAGCAACCATTTCCTACCTCATATGCAATTTGTACCTTTCCTCGAACTGGTTCGTAGCTCGCCTGTATCCGTAGGGAACTCAAAACACAGTCTTTAAAATATCCAGCTTCGATTGTTGAACACGGCGCCACCATGTCAAGTGGAGTCGGTGGCAAGCGAGATGGCAGACGGTCATCGGACTATCCTTCATGTGGCCGTCTTAATGTGTGCTCCGATGACCCGCGAAACCCCCGAGATGACCGATCGCCTGGAAAACATCCTTAAGCGAGCAGGCAGTGGCAACATTGGCTCCATCTCTGTCCCACCATCACAGCCTCCGCCACCTTCCTCCGACGGCAGTGGATGGACCACCATTTCTCCCTCTCCGCCTCCGCCACCCCCTCCGCCCCTTCCGAGGTCACTGCACTCTCTTCTCAATCTGTGAGCTAGTTGGTCGTTTTTCAGTGCTGTTATTTCCCTCCATCCAACTTATTTCCTCTTCAGTAGCTCGAGTCCTGATTATTTTTGAAAAACTTAATTTTGATTCTTGATTTTTACATGCCTGATACTGAAAATGTCGACTTGATGTAAATCTCTCAAGTGGTTTTCTTATGATGGCTTCCTTTCTACACTAATGAGATACTCTAATTCGAGTTTTGTATTTATTTCAAAGATTTTACTATCGTGCTCTGCCTATTGTATCCCAAGTCCATTTTGTTTTCAAGTACCCTCTGAAATTGACTCAACTCAGTAGTGATGACCACTACTTGTCCAATTATACTTCTCTGATTGGAAAGGCAAAAAAATTCTAACTGGTTGTCGTGAATTTGTCTTTCGAAGACGGAGTAGCGTTTTATCCTTTTGACTCAGGCAGAAGATGCATTTTTCACTAGTCATGTGTTCTTTGGAAGGTACTGCTCGAGTCTTAGTTATCATTCCAGTTTAACGAGGCCTTTTTTGGAACCAAACTTCAGGGCTTTGCGGGATTGGTCGGAAATATCTACTTCAACATTATAATTTCTGCATTTCTATAGAGTCTTAAGGCAGACACAAATATTTCTACATCTACACTTAATCTCCATCTTTGGAATGCTGTTATGTAATGAGCTTTTGTTTCCCTCTTTGATGAGGGATATCGTGACAGTTCAATGGAAGGCTCATCTTCGATTTGTGGTTTTTTTTACAAGCCTAAGGAGTACTGTTAGCTTTTTACAGTTATCCACATTTAGATGAAAGCCCGATGAATCCTGTTTTTGCTTTGGTGACAGAAGCGCTTCCAGCAACCAGCGCTCATCAAATGTTGGGGTGGCGTCAAGCGCTGCCACTGCCTCCTCCTCCACCTCTTCGGTCCACGACCTCTTCATTCGCTCACCTCTGGAGGCGGCGGCAGCAAGCGCAGTGGAAGCGGCGGCCGCGGTATCGGTGGCCGCAGCCTCCTCCTCATCCACATCATCCAGTGGCCACTTTTGTCACATGGCTCCGCTGCCAGCGACCGAGGAAGTATCGCGTCGAGTCGCCTCGCATCGGATCCTCCGAGCTCTCGTCCTCCATCCTCGGCTGCGTACTCTTCTGCCGCGTCTCCTTGCGTGCCTTTCAGATGACGGACTGACACCATTCATGCTGGCCATCCAATGCAAGGCTTACCAAGTGGCCGTGTTTCTGCTAGACTTTCTCGCCGTAAGCTCTCATCTCTTCTTGTCCTTTATCCATGGAACCATCAAATAATAATCACCAGACATTGTAAACTCCGCCATCCTAACCGCTTGTCATCCATTGGCGGTGTGGTTAACTGCATTCATTATTTCGCCTTTCTGAGTGCTGGTCTAGATCAACTATCGATGTTTGCTTTTTTTGGAACGTTTCTCTGGGGCTTTGACAAATCTACCGTTTCGTATGGCAGTTTTGGTATCTATTATGCTTGAACCTCCCGTTTAAATTGTTTTGCACCTCTCTCATTGGGGTAATTTCTGCCATTTTGACCGTGGTTGAAATGACTATTAAATCAGCCTTTCACTAGCAATGGTGATGGTTCCCTTGAATTTCATGTGCTCCTGCTCGCCTCTTGTAGCTTTCCCTTCTTGCATAGTTAGCCCGATCCCATCACCGAGTCGTGCAGCAAGTGGACTAGGTGATTACTAGATCTTGGATGGTAGCAGTTTAATGTTTTCTATTGTAAACTGAAGTTTATTTGTGTGAGCGCGGGTCCTATCGAAAATAAGACTGGGAAAAATGTGATCGTTGACGCCAATAATTGCGAGTTTACAAGGAGTACAACGGTTGAGTTTCCCTACCGATCCGGAATCCCTCGTTAATTAGGAATCCTGCGTAAACCAAACTTGATAAAATCGTAATACCAACGTATTTTTGTGGGGATTCTTTTTTTTATTTATGCCATTACTCCCCTTTAATGCCGATTCGAGGATTTTGGTACAAGTCTGATCATTTGCAAGTTGTAACAATTCTTAGTCCTAATTCCACTTGAACTCAGGGCTACTTGACACTTAATAGTTTTGCATATTTCACGATGTCTTCAGCTTAAAACAGATGAAGCAATCATTGTCGTTCTTCAGTGGTTTTTAAAATAAGCTGCGATGAGGTTGTGCTATTTAAACAAAATTGGCATCGAATAATTTATGAGTGAGCTTCTTCCGCCTTACTTTAGGAATTAGAGGGCATCCCTTCCGATGGTAGCGAGGAGTCCGCACACCAATTCCGCTACACCCGTCTCATGCGCTATCTCTTCCCACTCTCTGCTCGTCTCGACGACTCGCCACTCTTCACACTCTGCTACAACGACACCTGCAGTTTTACCTGGACTGGGCCTAACCATATCCGCCAGGACATTTTCGAGTGTCGCACCTGTGGTCTCATGGACTCCCTTTGCTGTTGTTCAGAGTGCGCGCGTGTTTGCCACAAGGGGCACGACTGTCGCCTGAAGCGCACTTCTCCTACGGCCTACTGCGACTGCTGGGAGAAGTGCCGCTGTCGCAGCCTTGTCCTCGGCCACCAGGCCTCCCGACTCTCCCTCTTCCAACGCCTTCTACTTCATACTGACCTCGTGTATTTACCCAACCGGGCAAATGAACACCTTCTGGTCTACCTCACTCGTTGTGTTGAGCGCCAGACACGAGAACAAAAGCAATACAAATCGGCACGGAGACGTGGGGGTAGTAGTGGTGGTGGGGGTAGCGGTGGTGGCGGCGGAGGGAGTGGAAGTGGTGGTGTGGAACGGGGAGCCCTTCCCGGTGCTCGTGCGGGCGCCTCCGCCTTGGACGAACCGGAGCACGACCTTGAACCACCGACCTTCTCAAGAGATGCTCTTGAGTTGGTGTTGGATTCGAAAGCTGCGGCTGCTAGTCTGCTGTGTGATTGTAAAAATGTCGTCGCGACGGAGTCCTTCTCTAAGTTTGGCGACAGGAAAGGGAAAGCTGGAGCTTGTGTAAGTACTTATGAAATGTTAACTGTTCTGCCTTGCCTTACCTAAACTAACATCTCATTTATGTCTTTTTCAACATCGTTTTTTTCTGTCCTCGTCATCAAAATACAATCTAGACTCCTGTTTAATGCATCTGAACCGGATCTTTGAATTTAGATAAATGTACTCCCTTTTTGTTTGCTTCAAGTATAATGGTGAATGAGCAGAAGCGTTAAGTAGTGCTATTTACTGAAGCAGTTTGCTGTCCATTTTGTTGTGTCAATGCATCTCATTGGGACTCGATATTTAGTTTTTCGTTAAATCAGGATCTGCATTTAATCAAAGCTGTCTTGTGTTAGACAATTTTTGACTTCGTTTGTTCCGGTCACTGACTTTTTTACATGTGCATAACCCGATTACTCTACTACCCCGGCCATTGTTATTGAAAACCAGTGAGGATTTTATACTAATTCATATTTTTCCGATTATGAACTTCTCCTCGAAGCGTTCAGGTAATGGGACCAGTAAAAGGTGTTATGGGTTTTCCGAACCTCTGTTCGATAAGTCCTGTACTAAAGGCTTCTGTCCTTCATTATGGATTGCACATTTTGGGAAGCTTTTTTATTCCAGAGATCCTTGTCTATTTCCTGGAGTAAACGGGTTTATACAATTTCGGCATGGATGTAATTTCATTTGGAATAGTCAAGTTGGAATCAGTAATGTTTAGTTTTCTGAGCGTCAAAGGAACGCTTCTGCTTGAAAAGTCCACTTCCATTCTCGTTCAGCATAGGATTGTCGCTCTGGCATGGAGGTAGCAAAATTGATGACTGAGAGGCGAAAATGAATAAAGGGCTTCCTTAATAATTAGCAATATCAAGCCTCTAAACTGATTTGGGTTTGAGCCATTCCTTGCGGTGGTTCTTTTAGAGTGCCTAGTGATTGTTTACATTTCCTCTTGCGTCTAGCAATCCGTGATGGCAATCCAATCGGGTACCTCTCAGCTTGACGATTTCGTCTTCACCCTCCTCTGCAAATGTCCGGCGGAGTTTGTGCAGCGCTTAGTCAATACCCTGGCGCGCAGTCTCTCCGATCACCTCTCTAGTGATCGCGGTGTCTGGCGTCTCCTCTCCCTCTCCCTTCCCTCTATTACTAGCTCTGGTACCGAAATCACCGATGCTTACTTCTATTGCCAGCGCGGCATCGCACGATTCTTGCGCTCTGTGGCCCGTGTCTACGTTGGTCTTATGCTTGAACTCAGTCCTGATCATCACAAAAAGAAACCGTGCGTAATTTCCACCAGAATGTTTTTTTTGTTAAATCGGGTCACATGGAGATCTCTCTCCGCTGGATTCGCAAAAGTCACGTTGTGACCGTTTAACAATGAGCGGATGAAAGCATAAATCTGTGAAGCACTCCCTTAATCTTGGAAAATAATTTGTATTTCAGGAACTGAAGCTACCGCAAATTTTATCTTAATCTGCAGAATCAGCCAATGGTGTTATAATGTGATGGATCTAACTGTCACAGTGTTGCCCTGCATATGTGCGGTTTAACTAATCCATGCTCCTTACACCCATTTTTATAAGTGCTTCAATACGTTGTTTTAGGCGACTGGTGACACAGGCACAGCCTCTTGAGTTAGCACGTTTTGTCTTCTTCCAACTGGCTCCCGTTGCACTCCCCGAGCTCGCTTCCCTCGCAGTAAAGGTCGTTACACCAGTGCGCATCGGTGCGCTCCGCTCTACTGCGACCTTCAATCTCACCTCCCAGCAAGGTGAAGCTATTCATGTAAGTCCACGTCTTGTCGCCTCCGTTGATCTAACGAGTAAATGCCAAGATGAGTCAGATTTAACGCGTTAATGCTTTCTCTAAATGTGGGATTTCCTTATTGAAGAATGCCTAATTTCATTGCGTGTGCATAAAGCCTTGCCATAGCTTTCCGAATAATGTGCTGTTCCGTTGGCGGTTATGTTGTGTTGATTTTGAAGTCTCGCTTATGGACATGAATACATCTTGAGGGTCGGAATTTTGTTTTTCAATGTTATGGTTCTTTCGATTTGGCCAGCGTTCGCGTCGATATCAAAGCATCTGCTAGGGACGTCTGGAACCACGTAAAATGTTTCTGTTTCAACTTTTTTTGAAATTTTTTCCTATGATTAATTTTTGGATGTACGTCTTGTTCCCCTGAATGGTCGACATTACCCAAAGATGTGTTAGTGATCGCCATGACCTCACGACCAAGCTCCTATAAGAACTCGAGAATGGGACTTCCCTGGGACTCAAGTAGTCAGTACGCTTACTCATGCAGGTCGGCGGGCTTGAGGTCTCGATAGTGCATGTGCCCACAAATAAATGCCAAGTCATAACAATGTCTCAGGAGTGTTAAGGTGATGTGACCTTTTCTTCATAGTTGATTAGCCTGTATTGTGCATTAAAGACTTTTCACATTTACCGTTGTCCGCTTGGCGAATGTGTACTGCGGTCCTCATCAATCATCAACTTTATTACTACGAGGACAGCATCCTTTGGAGTTGTCTGAATGCACCTTGCACTAATTTGGAGGCCTCAACTTTTCTTCTGAATTGATAGGTGATATTCCGAATCTTTCATGTAATCCAGATTACGTGCTGGCCGATCAGAGAAGTGAGTTATGTCAGGCAGCCCAGAAAGTCAATGAATTGGATGTAAGTGTCTGACTACATATGGCAGTTTGATCTTAAAACCCTATCCATAAAGTGTGTTAATCGTTTGTATCAATCAGTTCTAGCTGGTTACCCTGACTTTTGGTCAGTATACTCATGAGCACTTTGTTAAAGGCAGCCGTGGTGAAGTGCGTCCAAAATCTGAGAGTGTAATAGAAACCACTCGGTTTCGTTTCATAAACACACCCATTCAAACATGTCAGCGATTGAACATTAAATCTCCGCCATTGTTCGTTGGACTGACCCAATAGCCATATGACCTTACGTTGCTGGCCTTTAGTTTACGGGCGACATTAAGAGGGAAGTCACGTGCACTCGCATAATTCTCACTTCTTCGTGTCCTGAATGGCTCATTGTCTCACCTGGGCTAACCTTGGATTGCCACACCTCCTAGTGGCAAAGGTTAAGTTTTAAGCTCACATGTGACGTAGTCGAGGGTGAAGTTTTATCCAATTTTATCTTTTGATGCGATTTCGCTGTTCATTGTATGCCTTTTATCACTACCTTTGTTGGGTCAGCCATATCACCTTGTTGCGTTATAGCATTTATATAAAAATTGACAATAAACTAGTTTATCGCAATGGGAGCCATCCTTACTCTCTCAGAAAGGGTTTCATTTCTTGCTACAAACATTTCAGTATGGAACCAGATATCCTGGGGATTGAGGATTTCATCCCGCTGTGGTTGCCTGGTAGATGACCCCAGTCTAACGACATCTAGCGTTCTCTGCAGACGTCAAGCAGTAGTGATCTCTCAGGTGATTGATCTCTTGAGGTTCCTGTGCAAATCTGCGTTTCACTCAACCGTTTGACTTCATTTCTTATATGATAGATCGCAGGGAAGCGGACAGTCTATCGGGACCTCAAGAATTAAAAACGCCTCCTTGCTTGGCTAAACTTCCATTTTTCTTCAAATCGGTTTCATCCTCTCTGTTATTCATTCGTAACACTGAATAATTAAGGATTTGGCTTTTACTTTTTTGACCTTTTTGAATAAACTGAAGCAACACCTTTATGTCGTGAAACTATTGCCATTAAAATCCCAACTAGAAGGTGAGGCGTCGTCTCCCCCATTCCCAAAATACGTCGTGAAGTTTTCTCGTGAATAAGTTTTGCAGCAGTGTGAGATCCTGTTCTATCCTCTAAGAATTACAACGAAACTTCCCGACTTATCGACTACTCCTACTGTTTTGGAACGAGAAGTTTCTGGCCACTTTCAAGTCACATTGTGTTGCACTGCGTAGACAGATCTCGGCTGTACCCGAAGTGGCATGTGCCTTAAAAATGTGGGTGGGTCGTTTGGACTCGGCCAATGATGTATTCGTTCGTGTAAAGTTGCAAATCAAAAACGATTTCTCATCACGAGTCGGTTGATCAGCAAATATTCCGAAGGCGGTGTGCTGTTGTGAAATGGAATCGGTGAAAGGCATGTTGACAGCCTTTGAAGTTTATTGTCATTTCTTTTTAACTCGTATTATTGGGACCAGATTGTCATCAGCATTATCAAGACTGCATGGTCTTTCTGAAACCGATAATCATCGCCTGGAGATTCACCATCTGAGTCAGGTTGCTTAAGCCTTTGACGATGCGTTCTACCTCCTCACCTCCGACTGATATACAAGTGTTATGAGTGGCTTGTGAAGCTCTGGACCCCAGTTTTAGTTCATAAACCCGAAAAGGTCAAATCGTACCCATTCAACTCAACGACATTTCATGGTGCGAGGGTTTAAAATGCTGTTAAGTTAGTATAAAATGTAATGAAGGGCACCAGCAGACTGTCACATCGCATATTAATGAGCTCTGGCAAAAACTGTGCCAGCTTTTTGGACACCCAATACGATGTCGACTGCAGTCCATATCTGTGCTATATTGCTTAGCAAACTATCTTCAAAAGTCCACCAATTTAGCTTCAGCGCTTATTTCTTTTCGCACTGATGGGTTATTCGTATTTCCAGACATTGTGTTAACTACCGATTTTTTTCGTTAACTTTCAGGGTTTAGACCAGGTTCTGTCTGCGGAGAGATCCTCGTTCTCTCGATCGCGCCAGTCGCAACCTTCTATATGCACATCTTCCATCAACGATTTTTCTAGTCTGGGCAATGCTCTAGACTGCTCCAATTCCGTGATTCGTCTTTTGCTCTACGGTTGTGATTCGACAGACCCTGATGCCTCCACACTGCTACCCACATGGAAAGTCAATGAACGTCAGCAGCCGCTGGCTTCACCGCCCAAAACTGAACAGCAACAGCAACAACAACGGAAGCCATCACAACCATCTGAACGTGGCAAGTCGTGTGCCACTACCGATGCCACTCTCTACAACGTGGAAGAACCTATGGTGACTTGCACATCATTCTTTTATCTTGCAGGATAATGTCTGTCTGATGAGCGATTGTTTCGTGCGTGCAATTTGGGCCTTTTCAGAGGCGATCACTAGTCTATTCTCTAACAGCGATTTTTATTTAAATCCTAAAGTGGTTTATTTGTGAAACACCAAATCTTATCTTAAGTTCGATGCTCCTACAGATTACCCCTTCTAACAGCAATTATCACTTCATCCTACGGTAGGACATTGATAGTACCAGTCAAGAGCCAGCTTCAGGTTCCTCAAACCACATGAAACGTCGTCGTCACCGTAGCCAGAGCAGTGGGGGTGGTGGAGATCATCAAAGTCCCCCTTCAAAGCACCGCCGTCGGCATCGCCATCATAGCAGACGCCGTCGTAATCGCAACACCAACGACCGGCCATTGCAACCGCCACAACCGCCGGCGCCACTACCACCTGTCATTGTGGTTGAGTCGTCTGTAGCGACCACGAATTCCACTGCCTCCACGAATCCCTTCGCTGAGATGGAACTCCTCCCAGCTCCCAGTGGTGACTCGGACACGGATGCGGATGTCCGGAGCAACGAGTTGGACAGCAACGCTACCACTGCTGCTGCTGCTTCGACCCATACCGTGGAGGAGGAGGAGGAGGAGGAAGAGGAAGATTTCAGTGATACGGCATCAGAGGAGGAAGAGGAGATTGCAGCTGACTCTGAAGTGGAGACGCACTCCATCACAAGTAGTACTGGTGGTGGTGGCGGTGGAGGTGGTGGAGACGGAAGTGGTGTTGAGAGATCTCTACTGCTTAATCAGAATCCACAGATTGAGGCCTCAGGATCACAGCACAGTTCCATAAGCAGTACGGCAGCCACTGCGGGCACCACAGGAAGTGTGATTATGGATATGGATGCCTCTGTTGCTGGCGGTAGCCTTAGCACTGCCTCAGGAGCAGTGGCGTCAGCGTCTTCCCAGCAGGAATTCATCGCTTCCTATCCGCCCGATCGGGATCAGCAACCACCTCCGGGAGGAAACAGCACAATGGACGATGATACTGTGGTTGTTACTATGTTTTGTGGCAGTGATGAGGAAGAGGAGGAAGAAGAAGGTGATGAAAACGAATTGGATGAAACTCTTCCAATATCGGAGATGGGTATAGAAGAGGATTTGGACCATGGCACCCGCCGGCGCAATCAGCGTGAAGATGATGTCAGCGAAGTAGAGGAGGAGGATGAAGATGATGAAGAGGAAGAAGAGATTGAAGATGATGAAGAGGTCGGTGTTGAGGAGGAAGAAGAGGAGGAAGATGATTCTGAAGATGATGGGGGTGACTCAGAAGATGATGAGGATGATGATGTGGAGGAGGAAGAGGAAGAAGACGATGAAACCGAAGAAGAGGAAGAAGTTGCGCAAGGACGCGGTGTGGAAGGGGAGGAGGAAGAGGAAGAAGAAGAGGACGCTTACTCCCAAGAAAGCGAGCCAGTAAGTGGGATCCCCTTCTTACTCTTCCCCCAAAGTTGTCTCCGATTTTACCTCCCTTTTACTTCGTTTATAGAGCCCACCTCCGTCCTCTCCATTTTCCCCGTGGTCGCGTCATCCGGGGGGCTCGTCGAATGCTCCAGCTCCCACGGCCTCCACGGAGGATGCCGCTCCGACCACCTCAACATCCGCCGCTGCGACCACTGCAGCTTCCCGGAATTTCCCCACCTCCTCATCCACTTTGGCTCGTCTTTACTCTGCGGCGCTCTCCTCAGCCTTTGACCAACGTAAGTCGTTGGGTGCTTTCCTCCCCCATTTTCATTCGCAGTTTGCTCAGTTTCACCGGTTACCCCACCTCAGGTACTGGACGCAACACTTCACTTGCTTCACGCAACGCTCTGGCAAGCTTGAACCTCCTCAGCGCTCCCCTATCACCGCCCAGAGCAAACTCCAACAACGCGAACAACAACTCAACCACGGTCACCACAAGCGCTCTCAACGGAGTCACTCCTATTGTTGGTAGTGCACCCATTGTCAGCATCACGGAACCCACTTCCAATAGCGATGCCTCCGAAGCGAAAAAGGTATGTCATCTCTATTATCTATTGCCTTCACCGCTGGAAAAGATTATCACAATAAAAACATCGTTTTAGCACGGGATCCATGTAACGCAAGTCCAATTGAGTCGTGCTTTTGCTTGCCTCCTTCGACTTCTCGCTGACGTGATGTCGGATCTAGTCAACCGTAGCAACGAAGGCGTGGATACAGAAGCAGGAATTGGGGAAACGGAGGGCTCAGCTTCCACCGAATCTCGTGCGAGCAACAGCGATATGCGACGATGCGTCTCTGCACCCGTGTTCGTGCACTCCTCACTGGACTTGCCGCTACTCCGCAAACTGCGTGTGTTCTCGCGTAAGGGCAATGGCTTCTGCCTCGCACCGCTGCGCTCTCTTGTTGCTGCACGCCCTACTGACAGCATGGATCAAGCTCTCATCTGCACTGCGGTGGGATTTGTGTTAGCGCCGGTGTGGGCGTGGCTTACTGAGGCTCTTGACGGTTTAGAGTCGCGTCTCCGTGCTAGAGCTGCGTGGAACGCTCACCATCCGAATGCCAGCTCAGTTGAACTCTCTACTCCGGATTCAGGTAGGCCTTTTTTTCGAAAGATGGTCGTGATCAATAGGTGCTTTGACAAAAAATAACCACCGCTTTTTCGGTTTAAAGTCTTTGCTGGTATATCTGAAGGGAAAGAGGCATTGGGCCTAATGCTAATTTTTGGTCTTCACTATTAGTGGAATCACTTTCTACTCGTTCTTCTCGATTTAGGCACCAAACATATTACACTACTTTTCAATTTCTTAAGCAGGTGAACTTAACCTTGTTGACTTGTACATTCAACCTTTTTTCATGCTGTTGAATAGACTAGAACAGTGATCCTCGTCATATTTAGTGACTTAACTAACGGAAGCCACTGACAGTGTTAACCTTTAACTGTAATTTTGCTTTCGACATTTGTGCGTTTAGATTTGATGAAGTGGATTTCGTTTTTTGTACATTCGCGATTCCATGCTTGGAGTGATCCATTTTACCGCCAATTTTTGTTTCGAGCCTCTGCTAACTCCATCTGGATGTATTACTTTTTTGCCAAGGCAATTAACATTCGTAATAGATGGTATAGCTGAAAAGGAGTTCCAGGTTTCCTGTATTATCATTTTCACTTCCCAGCTGTTTGTCAATCTTTCAAGAATGACTTGGATGATTATCGCCTGTTACATTTGGATCCTTCGATCCGTGTTAAGGTCTGCTTTAATGCCCAATTATTCCCCCCTTTAGGATCTAGCCGTCGGAAAGAGGGCAAATCAGATCGAGTAAGTTTGATTGCATTAAAATTAACTGTCGGATACGCCTTGTTTCTCCATTTCCATTACATTGAAATAGCTTTCTGGTTACAAATGAGATTTAGCATTGATGGCACCTTTTTGCGTGTGCATTCCATGGAGTGATAGTTAAGTTTACGTCGGCTAGATTTAATCGTCCTGATTTTTTTAGACTGGGGGTGGTGGCAGATCAGGTTCTCAACGTCAACACTCTGGCGCAGAGAACGCCACACCCAACGAGGCTGGATCAAGTTCCAACGCAATAGGAGGTGCAGGAACTTCAGCGGGTACAGGGCACAACGTCACGACTGGTGCCGTCACCGCGGGCGGCGGCGAGGTGAGCACGGGAGGAGGTGGAGGTGGAGGCGGAGGCAGGAATTCTTCGAATCGTCAACAACTCCTTAGCTACTTGCTATCATTGATGCGTACAGCCAATAATGATCACGGTGTGGTTGTTCCACCCGTTGATATCTACAGTTACAAACACACCGCCTACCTCGTCGATGCCTTCCTTTACTTCTTTAAGGTACTGCTTGCTCTTGGCCAAATGATTATGCATGCTGTAATTTTTGGTAGTATTCTTTGGGTAGGTTAATAGCAAACTAAACATATTGCACGGCAAAATAGTTTTTTGTTTATCACTCGATCAAATGCTTTTGAGAGCGCCTTTGGGAATCAGATTTATAAAATTATCCACCGTACTTCCTTGGTGGGGTCGCTGGTAGTCGAGGCACTCGAATTTGGTTTATTAATTGCGGTTGAGTCGAATGAAATGGGTGTTTGCCCAGAAATCTGACAGCCTAAAGGTGATATTCCTGCTTGATGATGCTTTATCTTTGTCGTCACGATTTGTGATTGAGTGTTTGTCCCTACCTCTCCCCCGTTTAAACATTGGAATTTCCCTAATTTGCCCTAAGTTTTTGATAGGTGTAAGCGAGTAATATGATGTCTGGGTATCTGCCCTGACTTAAGTAACCCTGTCTATTTTTATTCGCCTATATTTTACTTTGCAGACTTGGTATTTACAGGTCGGAACAATACATTAGAGATGAAGATTCTGGCCCTTGAGACAAGTAACTTAAAAAAGTGCTATAAGTTGCTTAACAATTTCAAATAAAATCGTATTTTTGTCACTATTCGTCGCCCCGTTTCCGCGGCCAATTTTACCCGAGCCGTTTTTTTAAACAGTAAATGTACTGATGTTTCAACAAATAAGCACTTGAAACCTTGCTAACTTTTTTCTTGTTCTCTCAAGGTCTTTGAATGCACATGGCCCTCAGGTCTGGTGCACCATCTGATTCACCTCCACGACTCCAACGCAAACGCGAACGAAGGTATGGAGGTGGGAGGGAAGGAAGTGGAAGAGCTGGGCTCAGCTGCACCCGTGACAGAAGAAGGACTAGCTGGCGGATCTGGTGGTACCGATAATGCGGTGGGTCTTTTTCAAGGTCATCCGCTAGCCCAACGCTCTGACGCCTTCTTCCGTCGCTCCGCAAGTACTCTCTCTCTCGTTGGCGTGGGTCTTGATCCTGTCCTTGCTCCCGCCTCCGAGGCGATGCCACTCGCTTTCACGCCACAACAGCTCCATCCCAATTCTCGACGCTCCGAACTCTTTGGTACTGTCAGGTTGGTTTTCCTTTCGACTTCGTGTTACGTATCCCACTTTTGTCCTTTATTATCATGGTAGAAAGTGATGTTAATCAAAAATAACGCTTGCTATATCAGTACTGCTAATCTTCCAGTATGTTTGTTTTTTATTAATTGATGCATATGAAATACAATTCTCTCGGAGCCGTTTTTTTCTCACATTTTGTGTCCCATGGTTAGCAGCAGTTCCTACAGTATCAGGGCATCTAGTTTTTTGGCAATGTTTGTGGTATTAGCGGCAGTTGTTTGTTGTTTAGAATTGAGTTTATTGAATTTTGTTTCTATTCCGCCATTAATTAGTCTCTGGTGAGCCATATACTTGCAATTTTTGAACCTTTTTTTTTTACGCAGACCATCGTTGACAATGTAGTGGTCTACTAAGAGGTGTATTTATTCGCAACCTTTTAGGTTCTGATGCAGTTACTTATCTTATTTCCACTTTTCAACTGATAGAGACTTTGATTCCGACTTCCTCTCCCCCTTCCCCTACTCCGTGGACAAAGTCGGTTGTTCTGACAACGAGGCAGATGTCAAGGTCCTGCACTACAGCCGGATCGGGAGGTATTTCAAGGACTCGAAAATGGGCGCTCAAAGTAAGTTGAAAATGCAGTGATCTCTGGTTATTTTTCTGTTAGTACCTTCCCTGCTCTCAGAGAAGCTTAGTTCCTCCCTTTTCAATCGACATTGCCTCCTTTTATGGGGGAAAACGAATTAATGCGAACGTTTTCCGTTGGTGTGGTTGTTTTTAGACCCAATCTACTTTTCGGCACAAACCATTTTCTACTTCTATCATTTATTTTCTAAGGTGGGCATATCGGTGCGTAAGTTTTGGCGCTGGCGGGTTTTGCTTGGCCAGTGGTCAGAGAGAGGTAGCTTGTTTTGGTTGGACGTGTTTGAATGAACGTGTTAAATTCTCCCACTTTTTTGTTTCTCATTTTACTGGCGGTAGCATTGAATCTGCACTTGATTACTCCACATTAGCGCACATAATCGACGATAGGAGCATTTTTGGGTTAAATTCTGTCCTTATGTAGTTTATGCCGAGAGTAAACATGCCTCAAAATCATCTTCGTATTGTTTGCTAAGCGCCACACTGGTACTGACAGAGCATTAATCCGAGCGTGCTTCTTTCAGTGGTTCAGAGCGCTCATTTGCTTCGACAAATGCATCTCAAAGTGGTGGGTTCGCTTCAAGGCTGGTTGAAATTGTTAATAGTCGTTTTCAATAATATTTGGCTACAGATGTTGAAATTGTTGGTATTTCGTTTATTTATGATGCTGAGGCCTGTTTCTTGTCAGCAAAAGACTCCTCTCAGTTCTTTTCTATTGACAAAATAGACCTTTGGGTGCTTTCAATGATTTGCTGATTATCCAAGTATCGTGCAGCTTCTTGAAGGGAACTCCGCAACCTATGGTAGACATTTTGCGATCCAAATATGGCGCATTGAAGTTAAATTTGAATTAGAAATGTTTTGATGTGAAAAAATTGGCATCTGTGACCATCTTAATTATGATAACTTGTAACATTAATTAATGATAAGAACTTAAAATGTGATAACGTTCTATTTTAGTCACCTTTTTCCCGTCTTCATCTTTTACTGTGGATTTTATGACCTAATAAATACGTCCATGTCTTTGATTTCAATCACACTTGCTCCCGATGATTGAGGCGAAGTAATGCTTTTAGACCTAAGACTCCTCTGCTTCTGCTTCTAGTACCTTCTCACTGTTCCATAAGGAAGCTCGATTGACAGTGCAATCTGTCCGTGGGGGAGTAGTCGAGGCCGCAGTCCTCTCATATCACCATTCGGCTTTCTGTCATTGTATAATATGGTTATTGAAACTTCCCCTTTTCGTTGATTCTATGATCTACTGGAATACTTATGATTAATCACTAATTACACCATTGTGGCACGCAATTGCGTCGTTCCCTAAGCAGAAAGCGAGTTTCGTTTTAATCACAGCTAAATAATTCGACAGTACAACATTGCTTTATTTGAACTATTCTTTGGTTCACATTGCTATACAGCACTTCTCTTTCTTTCGCTGAAACGATCTTGGCTGCACACTCTCATCTCCATCACCACGTCGTGCTTTTATCATTGTAGTCACTTGGGGTGGTGAGTTCCTTGACACAGCCTGCCACACAGGTTCTGTACTGACGCGCTGGTGTCGCAGCCTAGAAGCCTTCAGCCAGGCCTTTGCTGAGGACGTGGGCTCGGAGCATCGCAGCTACATGCTCGAGCTGGCCCGCTTCCCTGATAAGGAGGCGCGCTTCCGCAAGGAGATGGAACGCCTTCGCAATGCTACTCGACGTGATCTCACTCTTGAGGTAGGCTTCCCCATCCTTTCAGCTCCTCGAATTCTTTCTGTTAAGGTGATTTATTCCCTTTTTTTCACTCCTTATTTATTTTTTGTCTACTTCAATAGTTGGCGAGTGGCGCCAGTTTCTTTCATATTTGAATTCGTTGTCTGTTTTTTTTTTCAATTTCATTCCCATCGGTTATTCCTTTTAATCATTTCAGGTTGATAGGTTCGAAGTTACATTTTTACGTCGCTGACATCAGGCGAATTTGTAATTTATTATTGCACACCAAAGGTCAATACTTTGTTGCCCTCTAATTGCATGGGTGAGATATTTACTTCGTTCCCTGAAAAGAAAGCTCCATTTATTTCCACCATTTTTACCAAGTTAGTCATGGAGTATGAAGTGTATCATACCCTGGGCAGAATTTAATGAACAGTTTTTTGTACCTTGCATTGTTGCGGAGATTGGACGGGACAGTATGTTATTACTAGTCTGTAGACAATCTTTAGAGCTTAAAAAACCTGTTATAAGTGTAAACTCCATCAAGTTGCCTACCTTCGCTATTCATCTGCGTTGTTTTCCGAAATCCAAATCAATAGGAGATCAAGCGGTTTGTTCTTCTTCGATTGCCATACTAGGCTTTCCAAGAATTCCCTATTTTGACCTTTGAATTCGATTTCTTAATGAAATTTTCTAGGCAGTGGTACACCATTGCTACCGCCCATTTACGCCATCGAGATGCGAAATTGCGCTATTTCCCAAAAGAGCGTCTCTTTTCTCCCTTTTCCGTTATAGCAACGCGGTATGATGGATTTGCATGTGGGCCCACGTTCGTTCTCCATCTCAACGACGCGTCTTTTCATGAGATATTCCGGTTTTTCGCTTAGGCCAATAGGCCAACTTCCCTTCTCTCTGAACTAGTTTAGATTGTGACAAATGATACTTTCACCCTCACTACTGAGGTGTCTTTCTCGGACTTAATATTAGCGACATCTATCTTGACTAAACAGCTTTCAACTTATGTGTGCTGATAGTGTGTCGATTTCAAAAATTTGGATATTTTTCATGTTGAATGATTTGCTTTCATAAGGCCGTTCTTGCATTGTGTAAATTGGCTGAAAATGTGTTTTATTTATTGTAATTTAGTCGGCAAGCTTTGGTCTTTTGAACGCTTGCTGGAGCTTTCGATACCAAAATCGCCTTTTGAGGAGAATCGACAGCCACTAGTCATATTTCACTGTTCCTCCATGACATCGACTCTTACATCGTTACCCGTGGGGGATTATTCAAGTCCTTAAATTTGTCCTGTGACCAAAATTCTTACATTTGTTTCATTATTTTTTCTTAAACTCGACTAATTTGGTACTACCAATAATCGTGAACCGATTAAGACCACTCGCCGCATACCTGGTGCTCTGGGCGCAGGTGAAGAGATCGGGGCGTCACAAACATGTAACTTTTTAATAGTGACTTAAATGCCTGGGTTAATTGTGCATTTCCTTTCATCGCATGTAATCTTTTGATTGGTAATTTGCTTCTAGTTTATCTTAACATGTGAAACATCGAATCGACCGCATCATTGTTGCTATGGTGGTTATCCCAATCAGTTTACTCATTTCTTCCAAGCATTCATCTATTATTTTTCAACATCACAGGTAGAACGCGAGCCAAATGCCCTAATCATCTCAACAGTGCGCCAGTTGAACACAGAGTTCAGTCGTCGCCTCTCTCAGACCTCCACGATCACCCAAATGCTAATCATGCGTGACTCACTTTCATCCCGTTACTCAGATCTCTTGCATCTCTCCGATGCTGCCTCTTCACAACAACCCTCTCCAAACCTCTCTGCTTCCACCTCGCCAATCCTCTCATGCCGACGACTGAAAGTCACTTTCAAGGATGAACCAGGTGAGGGGTCCGGTGTCGCGCGATCCTTCATCACCGCCTTCTCTGAGGCCGTCCTTGCCAACGTTGCTCTGCCCGATCTCTCACCACTCTTCGCCTCTGTCAGTGGGGTTCCCAGCGCTCCATCCGCTTCGGGTTAGTCCTCTTGTTTTCTTACTCCTCAGTTTTTCCAAAATGGCTATTATTTTTCTGTCAATCGCATAGATTCATTTCAACCGAGACCGTCCTCTCTCTTGATGGCAGCGACGTCGCGTCTGTTGACACGACTAAGATTACCCTACGGTTCGCACGTTACCTCGGCGCAGCAGCCTCCCTCCACCACCTCTGCCACCACCGCGTCAGTGATCACTCCCGTGGTTTCTACCAGACTAAGACGCGGTGACCTGCAAGCGGTGGGCCCGGCGTCTCGTGCCCTCTTCCGGAATCCAGTTACCTCTTCCATCTCTATTAATCTCTCCTCTTCTTCCGCTAGTGCTACTGCCACATCGGCTTCCAACCCCTCAGTGGAGCGAGAAGATGAGGAGAGGGAGAGAATGGAAGATAGGAGCATCGGTCCTCAGTTGGCTTCCTCCCCTTCCGCGTTGGGGTTTGTCGCACTATTTAAACTTTTTTTGTCTTTGGGGTCTTCCTGTGATCAGAACATAGCAAAAATGGAAAATTTGTTTGCACAGCTTAGAACCTGTTTTATTGTCCAAATACGACGTCACTACCGGCGCTAATGCGTTAACTCATCTAAATGTCTATCCATTATGCGCTCAAAACAAGAATAATTCTCACCTATTCTATTGTTTTAAATTCAGCTAATCGGTTCGTGATACGATTCGGTTCGGTCAGTTGCCATGGTTTGATGGGGAGCACATTTCACACTTCTGTTGCACATATGTGGTGGTGAACCTGTTCTGGTCCCTTCATGCTCCTTGGGTACTTCCGCCTTACTGTCATAATTACATGTCCATCGGTTCACTCAAGAAACGCCTACTGCAGACCAAAATTTCCACAGTCTCTTCTTATCCCGCCCCACCATTTCTCTTCCAATTAAAAACTCATGCCGTGGATAAGTTGTTGAACAGCCGTTTCAAGTCTTGTTTTTATTTAGTACCATTTAAGCCTTTTTCGTCGAATTTTGAAAATTGCTACAGTGCGACAGACATAGAATCGATTTATGCTAATTTGTCTGACTCCTTGAGAAACCTGACTGTTTCATGAGAACCAGCTCAAAGTTGGCTTTAATGACTTCAAATCTCGCATAATGGTATTTGTTTTTTCTCAAATCTATGCCTTTTACTGTAACGGAAAAATTATCCCAATCAGCCACTTATTAGGTCATTCACGTCGGGGATAATTAAGAACGCTTTCCCACTAAAAGTACAAAATGTCCTCTTCGAAGCTTGAATTGCCAAAAAAAAACCGGTTACCATAAGTCCTTTTCATCTTCGGCTCAAGACAAGTTTAACTTGGGATAGTGCCTGTGATCTGTGACGTGCAGCTTAGTTCCCTTGCTAGTAGGCATAAGTACCCTCTTAACACCTTTCCTGTCATGATTTTAATTAACTTTTGCTGCTCTCGTAATTTCAAGTAAACTTTTCCTACTCCAACTTTATACCTACAAGCATTTACTACCTAAATTTGACTCTACTTTTTTTTATTTGATGCATGTCCTGAAATCTTTGGCAAGTACTTGGAGGTAGGCAAGTATTCACTACCACTGAGTTGTTCTTTTAACCGCCTATGTTTTGGTTAAATTCGCTTTTGAAGAGAGGGCAGTGTTACTCGCAGTCCATCGCGATGTAATAAAAGGACCACTGTTTTAAATCAGATGAATCGTACTCTAAACAAATTGCAACCTTGAGATTGGGAACAGTTCGTATGAATATCTTTTTGCGCTTATCCCTCCTCAATTCGGCATCTTGTAGATGTTTTGTGTCCTCTTGAGCGCCAATGGCGCTTATGGCAAATGGAGGAGTCGAGTTTGGTTTTATAGCACGCATTGAAATGCTATTGAATGGGCGAATTTTCATAAACTTTAATTATTACTGTATCTTTATGCGGTCATTGGCTTGGGCATCCGGCCCAAATGATTATTTTATTATCCAAATCTAGAGTTTGAAGCGTTCCGCTGCCGTGCGGACGCCTTTGGCCAATTATTCTGTGTCAAGGCCATGAGGCCCTTGAGTAGATGACGAGTAGTAGAAGGAATCGGAGTAGAAATGTCCCCTTAGTTTTAGTTTTCATACATTTGTCCTGCCAGTTGAGCAATCTGGCCGATGAATCGCCTCACCTGTGCATCAAAAAATCGAGACATGGGTTGGTTTTAATGCTTGAAGGCTGTCTAAAGTACTCTGTAATGACTTTAACACCTTTTTCACCGGCATTACTATTTGAGCCTGAATTCACAAGCCTCTGACGTGTTCTTTGTCTCATCATGGTAACTGGTTACGCCTGCTCATATCGGAAGCCATTGGAATGAGTTTAAGACCATAAAGTTGATGCCGAGGCAGTTACGTGCACTTTTTGTTGGTGTCACATGGCAACAATGAAACGTCTGGTCTTTTGTGGTCGACTTTTATCTGAAATCTTGATAGCAAATGCATTGAAGTATAGAAACGAATTTGAATTTCTTCTTTTCTATCAACCTGGCTTCGGGATACCAAAATCAGAGAGTCGTCTCATTACTAGGGCATAGATGTTACCATCCCATTGCATTTTTAAAAATTATTTTCCCTCCCTTAATTTTCAACTCTACGGAAAGTGGGAAGACGTCAGGTGAAGTGCCAACCACGACAGCAGACACGGTTGGTAGTGGCAGTAGCAGCAGCGAAACGGCGGAGCGCGCACCCCTCTTCTGGCAGCCTGGCGTCACGGGCTTCTATTCGCCTCGTGGTGTTGGTTCAAACCTGCCATCAGACTCACCCGAACTTCTTTGTCGTCTCTCCCTTTACCGGTATGTGACCTATTTTAATCTGGTTCATAGGTAGGGCTATCAAACCAATGGCCTATACCTTATCCAGTGTTGTATAAAATGCCCAACTTCGAGTTAGTCATGAACTTTTTAAAACCTTTACCACGAGAGATGGGAACCACTTTGCTTTCTAAAACAATGTGTGTGACAATTTGTTGGTGTAGAGTAGGACTGAATGCAAATTCTACTTCCAAGTGTGTTTTTTGCGTGGTGTTGTTTGTGTCTTTACAATAAGGGAAATAAGATGAACAGGCAAGGCAAATGTTTTAGCGGCTTTAACTCATACAGCGGAATTAGGGAAATCTAACCTCTCCCTATGTACTCTTTAACGAGTTTTTTATTTTAGTCCTCCCCCACCCCCTCCTTCAACACCAAATCCACCACTTTGGTACCTAGGATCACTAACATTTGGTCTTAGGCATTTGATTCTTGAACATGTTTTAGCAACTAGGGTTCATTTGCATAGGCTTGAACTATTTTGCCCCTTTGCAAGCGTGATGAATGTCAGAGCTTGTGTATGCGATGGTTTTGATTTGATTTGGACAGACCTCCATCTGTTATCACGTTATAGAGAAGACTTATCAACTCCTCCGTTTTTGTGAACGCGAATGGCTTCAAAAGTCTATCATACTATTTTTCCTTTCAAGCATTTTATCATTGTCCAAGTTGTGTGTGCTTCCTTTCCCATCTACTTCTTGTTCTGTTTTGACATTTATCTTTGAGCTGTGGAATTCAGAACTCAATGAAAGCATACTTTTATGTGTTTTATTTTGAATTGGTCCAGCTGGTTCATTGTGTGCATGGTTTGTGTTGCAGCTGATGTTGGAATTCATCGGTTAAACATGGTGCTCTAAATTGTAGTTGCGTCGGCCGAGTGATTGGTCTTTGTCTACTCTTCAACGAGACTTGCCCAATGCGGTTCAACCGCCATGTCTTGAAGTACCTCCTCGGACGTCCACTGTGTTGGCACGACTTCGCTTTCTACAACACCACCGTTTATGAGGGCCTTCGTCAGCTCCTGCTCTACACCACGTCAGAACGGACTGAAGGCGTAAGTACTGACCGCCACAGCAGCATTCAGTCGCTGCATCAGCTGGTGTCACGGCCCCATTCTCGTTGTTGAATAAGCTATTTTCAATCATTTAACCCTCCTTATTCCAGAAATGGTCTGTGGTGCCTTGTTTGAAGAACCCAACGGTTCTGCTCCTATAATCCCACGTTTTTCGTCCTTTATTAGCCAGAGTGCAATGAGAAGTTCTTTTTTAATCTGTTTTGTACCCAATCTACTGCCTACGTTCAGTGGATCGTTTGTCACTACCTTGACCGTGGTCTTCGGGAACTTTGCACCATTTCTCCCTATGATAATTTATTTCCAAACCTCACCCCAAGCGTGGCTGATATAGCGGTTTGCCTACTTATCCCACTCAATTTGGCTACTTATTGTAGTTAGGGGTAGTCGGGTCATAAAACACTCTTTTTTTACAGGCTCCGGACTCGATTAGAGATTACAGTCTTACCTTCTCGCTGATAATGGCCCCGGAAGAGGGCGGCGGTGCTGGCGGTGACGGCATTGGCGACGGCGCCGGCGGTTCCTCCGCGCCCCAGCAACATCTCCTTGTCCCTGGCGGTGACGAAATCGAGGTGGATTCGGAGAAGATATATGAATTTGTTAAACGGTATACCGAATTTAAAATGGTCGAGGCCGTTAAGGAGCCTCTTGAGGTAATTTTGCGTTCTGGTAACCTAAAACCGCCTTCCTATATGTGTGTAAGTGTGCTGGCATCGCTTCACGTTTCACAAGCACCTGGAAAAGTCAGAATCGAATACAGTTTGTGCCAACATGATGGCGGCGCTCGAGACTATGGGTGAAACGTTTTTGGGTGGGATATTCATCGCAAATGAATAAGGCTTCGCTGGCCAAAAACTACAAAATAAATGCCAACCATTTCCATCGTTCATCACCGGCGCCCCATTAGTCTAATTGATCACTAAACTCCACATTATCTATTTATTTCCACCTTTTCAGCAAATGCGGCTGGGCGTTTTTGACGTCCTCCCTGCAAACTCCCTGGATGGCCTGACTGCGGAAGACCTGCGACTTCTGCTGAACGGCATCTGGGATGTTGACGTAGATCTCCTAGCCAGTTATACCACCTTCCTGGACGAGTCCAATTGCGGTGCTGCTGCTGCGGCTGCTGAAGGCGGAGTTCAAAGCGAGGGCGCTACTGAAACCAGCACCACCGTCAGTGCTGCTAATGAGCGTGTGGCTCGTCTCAAGCGCTGGTTCTGGCATGTAGTTAAAAGTCTCGACGCTCGCCAGCGTCAGGATTTGGTAAACTCCCTTTCTTTTCCTTTTCTGTACTGCCTACTTGGGTAAGGTTTTGACAATTTCAAGCTTCCCGCGGATTGTCTTTCGGCGGTAGTGGTGGTGGACATCGCTATTATCGCGACTTCTGTCTTTTCTTTGAACTCACCTTTTGCCATTTCGTTCCTTTATTAGCGTCTGCTGCCGTTTTTTCGAACTTCATTGTACGCCGCTTTTCATGAATGGTATATTGTACCAAGGGATCAGAGCATAGCTGCTTTCACGGTGCTGTTGGTCAACGTTGAGAGATCAGATGTCATCAATCCAGGTTTTTAAATCAGTTCAATGTACATTTTCCATCCGCTGGATTTGGACACCTACGACTGTTGGTTACATTGTTAGTCATTTGGCAGGCGATTTGCTGGTTCTGAAATTTTTATGGACCAAAGCTCTTTCATTCTTACTCATTAGTTTTTGCCTATGAAAGTACAAAGGCACCCACCTGTTCTGAGAAGATTGGACTCTCTCGATTGAGATCTAGCCTTTATGCAGTGGATGGCCACCAATTTATGGCATTTCTGTCCGCCCAGTCGACCAATGTAGGCTTAAGTGTGTGAATGCGGGTAACAGAACTGGCTGATTGGCAATGGTTACATGGCTAGGGTGATCATTAATCATTGTCGGTTTTTTCTCTTCCCAGTTGTACTTTTGGACATCGTCACCGGCCCTGCCAGCGAGTGCACAGGGCTTCGCACCGATGCCCACCATCATGATCCGACCAGCAGACGATCAGCATCTGCCTACGGCAAACACGTGCATCTCGCGGCTCTACCTGCCGCTCTATTCTTCTAAGCACATCCTCCGCGAAAAACTCCTCCAGGCTATTGAGACGCGCAGTTTTGGCTTCGTCTAATCCTCTTTTGTCCCGCTAATCAGCTGCATAATTCTACGCTGTGCGCGTTCGCGTATGTATTTACAACTTTCCCCCCTCCCTCCACCATCCTTCTGTTTAAGTGTTTGTCCCCTTTGGCATTCGGTTGGGACTGACGTTGGGTTCGGCATATCGGCCAGTATTTGGGTTTTCTGCGATGAAATTTGTGTATTGGTGGTATTTGGCTCAAATTATGGGAAAATACATTGTAAGGAATTAATTGTCGTATTGAGGGTTAGTCGTCTAGCTCATTGATTGAATGGGATGCGAGGTGCACAGGGAGCATACTGCCTCCATCTGTAGGAAGGTTCATGTAGAGATAGTGATAGGGAGTCATTAGTCATGGCGTCATCCATTCATTCACTTCACATCAAGATCATTTCGCAATGTCACATATTCTAACTACCACACCACCGTCTTCCTACTTCTGATAAGGCCGACACCTACACGGCAGGGACCTACTGACTTTGGTAACGGTGTCAATGAAGTGCCTTGCCATAATATATTAGTTGAATGGGCTGGACCATCTCAGCAGCCGAGGATACATTCCCCGTCTCCTTTGTCGGATGGACTGGCCCTCAGGTCTTGTCGGCAGCTCCAAGACGCACCGCCTACGGTCTTCAAGGAAGTCCTGAGGGAGCCTTTTTAAGCACTAATTAAGTACTTGACGCACATTTTATCCTCCCCGGCTCGACTAAAATTGAACCATCTTGAGATGTGGCAATGGAGATCGCCGTACTCCGCTTCAGAGGTGAATAAACCACAAATTAACCTTCGCAAAGGATATCGCCAAAGGAAATCAGCCTAAGACAGTACAGACCCTTACTTAAACCGTCTTGTCAAAACTCCAGTCCATCAATTTACTCTAGCGCAAACACAGCTCATGCCTCACAGCAGTAAGATCTTCAACTTTCAAAATCTGCCACGCGTTAAGAATGCATTCGTTATAGATCATGAACGTAGGTATGGTACTCTCCAAGCCGTTAACGGATTTGCATGTTTCACTTCGCTTCCCTTAATATCGTATTTTAATCAGGGGCTAGTCCAGCATTCTATCCCTTGGACCGATTTACAGGAGGCGCAGGTCGTTAATTAAATTCACCATAGAAAGACAAAAAGCAACAACACAATGCGAGTTCATCCCTTCGTTCCATCCTCCCCAGCCGCCACAACCTCCATGGCGTGGGGTGGAAGCGGCATTTTGAAGGTTGGTCGCGATCGCTGAGGGGTTGTCGTCGTGGCTACTCCTGGCCCCTTCACCGAGGCATCCCTGCACGATGCTACCACCCTCTCCTGACATATCCATAAATGCAAACTTTGAAGAGCCCGCGTCAAACCACCGAGAAGGGAGCTGAGGCAGACATCGTTAGCCTGACGCAATAGCAAGTTTGCCTCATCATCACCACCACTCAAGGTGTTGTTGCCACCACCACCGATTGTGCCAGAGTGGGTGCGCTCAGACTCGAGACAATGGGGAAGACGAGAGAGGAGGGCACGAATTTCGCGCAGTCTACCAGGATGCGAAGGCAGCTCGCCATGCATCACAGCGTCTACGTAGTCGCGGAGGAGGTGCAGTCGTTTGGAGAGCATCTGCACTGCATGGAAATTACCCATTAGACATTCGGCAGTCGGAGAGACGTCGTCCGCACCGCTACCTACACCACCACTGCTTCCAGTAGCACCACCCGCAGAGGCGTTAACACGGGCTAAGTGATCCACCCCAATGTGTTCGATCGCATCGTGTGCCAGTGTGTAGGATATCTGTATGCGAAAAGGATGAAGAATTTTGCAAAAGCTTCACTACTTATGTAAATTATCGCCACATAAGTTTCAAACAGAGATGCGGGAAAGATCAGGTCTGTGCTGGTGGGATTATTTCATCCATAGGTGCCGTAATTACGTGCTCCTTTTGCTGATGACAATAGGCTTAACTCGCCTCAAGAGTTGTACCACCAGACCTTAATGATTAAATAGCTAAAATAAAAGCGTTTGACTCCTATGATAACAAGCAATCAACCATTCATGCTGAAAAAAATATAGCGGATTTACCATAAAAGGCCTCCCCCCATCGCCAGAATATGGTTATCTTGTCCCCATTGTACATAGTCCCTGCCGGAATGCTGAGAGATTATTATTTGGTTTTCTCAAATTTGAGGAAAGATTGGGAACATAGTTACTTGATTGCATCTTCTGGTGATGAGACGGAAAGGAATAACAATTCATGCCAAAACACGTTTGCCAGAAGGGAAAGAAGCTTAACGCTTGCATGGAGAAGTATAGCTAAGGTCTGTTCCCCAGGATGCCTAGCTTCAAAAGAGATATTGTGAGAAATGGAAGCCGACATTGGAGGAAATAAAATCGTCGCCCATAGGCGTTAAAATTATGGGCATAAAAAAATTATATTTCTGCAAAAAAGTCCTAGTTACAGTCAATGATATACATTACTAACCAATTTAAATATGGTTGATTTTATTTACGAGGGTCCACGCATTTCCATCCTTTTTCATAAGAAATGGAAAGATTCAAGGGCCAAATGAGGCCTTGATTTTACATTTAGTCAAAGGTTTTCATCGAAAAGTCCAGGATAGATTACTGTCTTAAAGATGCCTCCGAAAGAAACACTAGTAGCATTGTGAGAAAAAAAAGTTTCAGCAAATGACCTCATTTACATGTTGACACAAACCTTAAACACGGATTTTGATCTTTTTTGAAACTGATGTCGTTCTGAAAAATACCCGGGTACGTAAACAGTAAAAGAATAAGATAACAAATCTCAAAGTAATGTTGAATCTCGAAAACTCAGAACGTTATCTTTAAGTAGTCGAAGTGGTAACAAATTGGCGATTATCAGAGGCCATACTCTTAAAAGAAGAATTCTAAATTAGCACCTACAACTAAGCGTACACATTTCTTGGTAGGTTACACAAATTTGGATGGGAATGTTTACCTTGAGGGCAGTATTCCGATCAAATGTTACAACTTCTATCGAATTAACAATCAAAGTGGCAAAGGGCTGTTAAACAAAAAGTCCATTTGCATATAAAAGTTGATTGTTATTAAATGAGTGGGAAATTATTCAGAAATGCACATGCCATTTGTACAATTCCATATACATATATGTGTATGTGTGTATGTATAACCGGAAACCGGTTCTGGGTTTCAAGTGACAGAACTCCCCAAGTATATTTTCATCCTATTAACACTAATGCAATGAATGAAGAATGAGTATCTATGGTGCAGCAACATAACCTATTGATTGGTAAGATTGTCGAAGAACATTTTTTGATAAACGCCAAAGAACTGAAACAGCAGTAAAAAGAACCAACCCATCGAATCAGTCGAATTTAGCTAGACCCACCTGCTTGAAGTCAACACGAGAATCACTGCCGACCACCGTTTCGTACAACCTTATGGGAAGACGCTCGCCGGACGTTTCCAATGGGTTCAGTTTTAATATGAGTAACGACTCACTGCTTTCAAGAAACTATCAAAATGACACATCAGAGGATACAAGCAGCCTACTCGGGAGTTCAAAAGCTTATTTTCTTCAGTAATGGGTCCCCCTGTTGTATACCAACCGATTAAATCCAAACCAGGATAAACCTGTTTGAATTGGCCTTCGCGAGCAGCAAAGTAATCTCTGTCTACAGTCATATCTTCATTAACCAGGATTTCATATGAATTAAATATCTAATAGTGCAATATAAGGAAATCAAACAGCACACCTCGATCTCTCGCCCCCTGTGCTTCCCCAGTAACGCTCCGTAAACGACAACAGCAGTAGAATCCAGAGCTAACCTTTCTCTCATCCAGTGCTCTGACACATTGAGTACCACCAGAGGATGTACCAGAACTGAAATGTTGTCCTGATTCGAATTGACATCAACGGAACCGTTAGGTGGATCTGTATTCATCCCGTGTAATTGTGCCAGCTAGTATAGGTAAGGATTCCCAATCACAAGTAACGACCTTGAGTAGATTTCGTACAATTAGATCAAGTAAAAAGCCCTTACACTTCGCGTTAAATAAAATGAGTCCAATGATTTAAAAAACACGTGGCTCGTTTTGATAAAAAAGTTGAGGGCAGATTTTTAGATTTTTGGTTGTAAGGCTAAATATGCACCTGTCTTTAAAGTGGTAATTTTAAATTATCCCATTTTATTATAAGTTATGCGTCTTTATTCGTTTCAAAGTCTTTGATATCATCAAAGATGGTAGTAATACGATTCAGGCCTTCTGCTTGACAAAAAAGGCCGATTTCCCCAAGGCTGACAGAGGTTGCCTTTCCAGCCCACAGAAAGACTGTGGTGGTCCCCGCTAATGCGATACGATAAAACCGCCACTAAACAATCAGCCTGCTCATGCCATGAATAGTCACATGGAAAAGGATGTGGACGAGGATGGTGTAACAATGTCCTCGCAAAACTTACCAGTGGAAAACTAATGTAAGTTAAATGCATTAATTGGTCATGGAATACTTCGTTTGTCCTGGCTGTCGGATTCGGACATGGGTGGACACATTGCCCTAGCCAGGTAAGCTGGCCTCCGTTCTCCCTAATTTCTGATTTGATGCACCCCACCATAGTATTCTGCCTTCGGCACTTGAAACAAATCCTAGTTTTAACCTTACAACTGGCAGGTTAAACACAGACTAAATTTTTTAACAATTTATGTGTGACAAATCGATCTGTAGGTAGTACCCTGTTCGGACCGCCGGTTTCGATCACTTGGGTAGCCATATTTTACTAGCCCATTGGCCGGCCTCCAGGCCGTGCCAATAGCCCCCAATCCCTCTGTTCCCAGAATACATGTATTCTGCCTTAGTACTCTGCCTTCTTTTACCTTAAAGAAAGTCTCCGGACGCTACCGTGGTGGCAGTGGAAAGTGGACCCGACTTTGAAAGAGTTCTATCCTGATCCACATCGCTTGTGGCAAACTTTGGCGGTGTGAAAGAAGTGCATGTGCTACGGATGGGAAAATCTTTTACATCCCATTACAGAAGGGCTGAGATCGACGTCCATCTTTGGCGTTTCACTCGCCCTCGTGTTCTGCGAGAAAGCTATTGACAACTGAATTGATACTAGCCGTGAACCCCAAGTACAGTAAAACTGCCAAGAGAGATCAGCGACGTTGCGTTCAAGCGTCTCTGTAATCTCTCTCTCCTGTACTTGGGCAAATCGCCTTTCTTCACCCAAATGCGTATCTGTAGATGTCGAATGTGCAGGACGCCGTTCGATAGCATCGTTTTTTTGCTTTGCACACTTGGACTGCGTGCATTCCGTTTCTATGAGGCTTGATCGTCTCATTTGCTCAGGGCTCTGCGATACCCTCGCGTTTCTCCCACGGTCTCAAAAAAAGCCTGGAATCGCAATATGTATTGCGTGTGTCTCGACCCATTCAAAAACCTGGATTCGTACCCTGATTTTTCTTTAGGACACATTGTCGTGAGATAGGAGGGCTTAGAAGTACGCGTTTGCTGCACCGAGTGCTACGCGGAATTGATGGCACTACAAGAAGACATGCGCTCCAATCTTGATGACTAGCACGGTTGGCTCGTGGGTGCTTCTCGTAGCACTGATTACGTTGTGATGGCTGACCTGGAGGCCGACCAAGGGGAGTGTCGGGGACGACGCTTGAAGGAAGAGGGGGGCTGAGTAATACTTTGCTTGTTCGGACTGCCGGTTTTGGTGGCCTGGGTGGCCATATTGTACTAGCCGGTTGGCCGACCCCTGGGCTGTGCTTGTAGTACGTTGTTTGTTCGAACCGCCGGTTTCGGACACTTGGGTGGCCGTCTTGTACTAGCCAGTTGGGTGGCCTTTGGGTCGTGCCAACAGCCCCCAAGCCCTCTGTTTCCAGAATACGTACTCTGCCCCAATACTATGCTTTCTTTTACCTTGAAAGGAGTCTCGGGGCGTTACAATGCTAACAGCCTCCAATCTCTCTATTTTCATAATTTGTGGATTCTGCCTCAGTACTCTGTCTTCTTTTACCTTAAAGGAATTCTCTGGACACTACAGCTAGGCTACATAGGTGTCACTTGTGCAATTTTGCATCTTAAAGTTGCAGCGCCAATTACAACTTGTGTCAAATGTCAAACAATTATTGTCAAAGAAAGCCATTGCCAGAAATTTGGGCTTATCTCTAACGTAAACTAGTTAAAATGTACAAGTGGTACTTTCTCGCTCGGTAATTTACAATGGAAAACAGCACACAAAATATAATTAATGTTGTTTTTAGGTATAAACTGATACGCAAAAGAATCTCACTAAAATATATTGGCCTATCTCGTTCTTGTTTAAAGTGGTGATTTAGTACTTACGCAGTGAATCTGGTCAAGCATGGGTAGGCTCACTTTGGCTCTGGTATATGTTTTACCCGTTTATCACCAAACCGTTGATGCAATAAGTACCTGGGTCTAAGTGGTCTGTGTCTTATTTGCACTGGCTTGTTGTCTTTTTCCTCGTGGCTCGGTTGATTCATTTGACCCAAATGTTTAGGAATTGCTCGTGATAGAATTCACAAACGAAGCAAGACTGGTGGGCGTCGCGAGCGCAATCGTAAAAAGAGGAAGTTTGAACTGGGTAGACCTGCTGCAATGACGAAATTAGGCCCTCGTCGCATTCACACTGTACGCGTTCGTGGAGGAAATATTAAACTTCGTGCAATGCGTTTGGACCAGGGTAACTTTAGTTGGCCCACCCAGGCCATCTCACGCAAATCACGAATCATCGATGTCGTTTATAACGCTTCGAATAATGAGTTAGTGCGTACGAAGACTCTGGTCAAGAACGCCATTGTGCAGGTTGATTCTGCTCCCTTCCGTCAGTGGTACGAGGCTCATTACTTGAAGGAACTTGGTCGTCATCATGCTAAAGGGAAGAAGGTCGAAACCACTGAGAATACTGAGGATGATGTTCTCCTCAAAAAACGTAGTGCCTCCGTCATGAAAAAGTATGAAGCTCGTCAGAAGCTGCCCCAAGCCACACTTTCTGAAAACCTTAAGGAACAGTTCATGTCTGGTCGTCTTCTTGGTAAGGATGTGATCTTGCGACTAAATTATACCATCTAGCTTGTATTTCTTCCCGTCCCGGTCAGGTGGGTCGCTGCGACGGATACATCCTTGAGGGTAAAGAGTTGGACTTCTACTCCAGGAAGCTGAAGGCTAAAAAAGCCAAATAAGTCTTGTAATAAATTCTAGGAACTAAGTGTATGGTTTTTTTGATTATTTTAATGGGGCTCGCAGAGCCATAGCTCCTGATCTGGCTGCTCCAGATTAGGTTTAATGCTCTGCTATAGTGAGTCAATTGATTCTTCTGTGGATCAATGAACACATTGGTTGTTATTTTTAAGCCCTATGGACAGTGTATTTCCTGGTATGAGTGAACCCAGGAAGCCTTTGTCGGCTCTCTTTGTTTTGACTTGTGTCCTTAAAGCGGTTCCTAACGTGGTACCCTTTATACTCTTGCCTCTTACTTGTCGGGTGATGTGGTCTTTATGTGGCTTGCTCGTTGCGAGTCTTTTTTATGTGAATATTGAGCAAATTGTTACTTAACTGTTAGGGCGGTGTGGTGGTTTCGGTAGTATTGTTTTCTTGTCTACTAGACCTTGGCTGCAGCTGTGGGAGTGCGAGTGAGGGGCGGCCGCTGACGGAGTGCGTTGTCTTTGATTTACCCTTCGTGTAGTTCGTTTTACTTGCTCCGGCATGGAGGATGGTGCTTGCGGTTTTCTGTGTGTGTGCGGTAGACATTTAACTAATTATTTGTGCCTGCTGGGCTGCAACACTCGCAGATGGGTGTGGTATAGTGGTCGATTTTATCTCTTCCGCAGATCCGATGCTTTCCCTTCAGCTGCTATGGCCAGCTTTGCCTCAGATGAGGTCGGCAACCGTGGATTGTCGTGTTGGACTGTTTAAAGCTCTTTCCCTGACTGTGCTTAAACTTGGCTACCCTTTTGTCGATAGCTGTACCGGACTCTTGACTCAATAGATCCAGCCGGCAAAGGTTGAGTGATGCCTGTGATCAGATGGTCAATTCAGAGGGCGGTCAGATCGCATCTGTGTTGTAATAATTAAGAGATAGTAGGCTGTTAACATGACTGACAGGAATGCAACTATGATGCCTGGGCGGAGATTGAGTGGCCAATGTGGTTTTCTTAAGGAAGTGTCAAGACATCCGAACATAAGACGTACTTGTGTGCTTGGGGAAATCTAGAGTGAGCAAATAGTTTCTTCGCTACCTAAAGGTGGCGGACATATTTGTCGGGCGCTACATTCCGATGTGGGTCTCTCGTCCATGCAGTCTACGAAACAACGCACCTTCAGAGCTTTGAGCAAAGTCGCGTCACTTTTCACTCTGTAGGATACCAAAACATCCTGTCTTCTCCCCATCGGTGATTTTGTTTGAAACTAGGACATCGAATCTGGTAAGTGCTCATTTTCGGCAGAGTTATGGGACAACCATGAGTCGTGCGGACAAACCCGTCCAGGCAGCTCCTTGACCACTTGGAAGCAAATTCAGGACTGGCCTGAGATGGCTGCGTACGCTTCCATTTCTAAGCACCAATCTGGAACTCAATTCGGTGGGGTGTCTATGAGTTGCCTTCACCGGTCAATCTTCGCACTAATGCTTTGGGCTGCTTGCGGTGGTGCATTGGGTTCTTGGTCAGAACTCACTTTGGGCTATAACGCTTTCTTTAACAGCTTCATTCATCGTTCTGAAATATGGAAGTCTTGAAACAGTTGTATTTGGGCTAATGAGTGGACAAAATTCCTGATTGAGAATCTTGGAGTTTAACCGTCGGCTATCAGCACAGTATGTTATGCATTGCTACGCAGCCGCATCTACGTCAGTCGCTGTTTAGCTGCGCCGACTTCAATCTCTTCAAGCTACGATCATCGCCTCTGGTGATGCTTTGTTTCGGTTACATTCATTTTTGTTACCTGACACGTACATGCCCCACATTAGCTGTGGGTGGATACACATTTTTTGAAGACGTGAAAGTGAGGACTTGGACGAAGCCGGTAAAGCTTATTGGCCAAGTATTCCACGCCTCGTGGCACACATGGCCAATCAGATTTAGCAAACAGGGCTTCAGACCGTTGCAGCGCTCGAAGTTCTACGAAGTCTCGAACAGCTTTTTTAACGCGCAGGCGGAAATCGCTTTCAGGCTGCAGATTTACGTCGTATTACATTGCAGAGTTACATTTGAGGTACTGTCGTCATTCGATTTTGAACCACTCAGCCCCAGAACAGTTCATGCAGTGAACGTGTCCAAAAATCAAGTTGTGGTTATCTTAATGCAAATATGGTATATAATATGGAAGATATTTGGGTCCTTGTATCGCTTTGTATTCGAGGTGACCAACAAAGATTGTGGATGTTTCCACGTGGCTTGCTGCAACCCCTTGGTGTGATTTGTACAAAATTGCGGAACGTGCACTTCCAGATGTAATCTGTCTCTTCACTTCTGATTTGTTAACTGGATGATAGTATGAAATGGCCTTTACACTGTTTTTGAGTTTGTTGTCCGAAGAAAAAACTAGTCACTGGTCGTCTCCAAACCATCCACTAATCATCCCACACACTGTGCCCAGGAGAATGCCTCACGTGTTATGTTGGTGGACTGCAGACCGAGTTGCTCTAGTCTTAATAGTCGGACAGCAATTACGACTGAGGTTCATCTGTCCAGCAAAACCGGATAAAACTTGAGCATGTGTGCGCAAATCTTCCTTTCTCAACCAAGCTGCTCTACCAGCTGGGTGGAAGTTTCGGTGCAGAGTATCTCATCCTAGCCAACTCTTGTCAGTCAGAGCACTCCATAACCCTTTGGAATGGGAGAAGGATGTTGGTGTAAGATATCTCATGCAAAATAAGATCGACAGCCAAAATGAAGGAGAGGCAGAAATGAAAATCGCTTCGACACTCAAAACGGTTACGTGAGTATTTTGTTTCCAGAGAGTTCGAATTTCTTTTAGAAGGAATTATCGGTTGCAGTTTTTCAGGGTTCTTTCAAAAGCTGTCTTTGTTTTGGGGAACCACCGCAAAAGCATATAGTTATTTGACAGTTAACAGTCCGTAATTTGCATAATCTACCATTAAATTTAAGCTACCCATTGCGGCTTCACAAAACTATGAAAGGTGAGTCGAAACCTTTCACGCTCACACCTACCATGGTAAGAGCAACACCACAACGCTGACAATAAGAGCATATAGCCAGTTTAACGTTTTGACGGGTTTCACGTAGACAGTCGAAGTTGGGACTGTGTGAGTGAATATTGATGACGAGTGGCGCGGATGAAGCTAAGAGAGGCGTTAAAGTGATACTACGGCTTAAAGTTGCAGGCGAAAAAACGCCGACTTAGTGGTGGGAGAGATCTATTTTCTGTCCCAAATCCCGATTCCTGCGCCAGACTTATGCCCGCAAAATTGAAATGGAAGGATTTGCGAGGATCTCTTAGCCGGCGTCATGTAATGGAGTGTTGGTCGCCACGTTAATTCTCCGGGGATTCAGGCCTATTCTCGGTTCCCCAGTTGAGGGATTCATTCAACTCTAAGGAGTCGATCGAAAGAGGCAAAATCTTGGTATTCAGCGTGAAATAACCTTTCTAGTTTGCAGCCATTCCCAAATGATTGCGCCCACCGTTCCCACAGCACAATTTGTCACTTGTGAGGCTTCGTGGTAGGCAATGCGTTGTCAATGCGACGTTTCACACGGAAGCTAGTTTTCCACGGTAACCGCGTCATCACCTCAGCGTGCTAGGCCCGACACCCTTCCGTTGATACGTCCTTGCAAACGCGAGTTTCGGGTCTGCTTTCAAAAGAAACTATCGCCCACTACCTCCGTTCCACTGATGAAGACCAACATAACCGACGATGTTAGGACTAGCTGCCAGACACTAGGACCAGGACTCATTAACTGCTTACTACTCTGCGTCAAAAGCAGCCTCAACGCCGCTCCGGTTAAAGAACCCACGTCACTCACCCCATGTGATGGGATGAATCAACTATCGAGGTTCGGCACCTAAGCGTGAGATTGTGACAAAAGGGACGGTCGGCAGATCTGAACTTACAGAGCTTCCGAACGTCACATCGAAAGCCGCTAGTTGAGTGGAAGAGGCTTACCAGACCCGCCCTCACCATCTACTGTTCCAGCTAAGAAATCAAAAACCTGCTAATAGCTTCCGCGCATTCGGAGGCGAACTGTTGAAAACAATCACTTGCCAAAAGCCCGCTATCGAGGCTACTCCAGAACGAAATGGTGAAAGTCCTGAAAGCACTCCAATTAGGGATAAAGGGATAAACGCCTCAGTTTCTTTGAAAAGCGTTTCATTTTAGAATACAGAATAAAGTATGCTCTCTCAAAAGTATACGATATAGTCGGTGAGAGCACTCTCGTCCCGGATCAAAAACAATGGGATGATACACGCTTACACATACACACGCACACACACAAAAGCAGTACAAAAGCAGCACACGCACACACGCAGACGAAAACAGAGGGATGTGGCACAGCGTGTACAAGATTTACTAATCAGCCAAATCCATACCAGCACCAACGCTGCCACTACCAACGCCACCTCCGATACCGAAAGGTATCACGTTCATTTCAACACCAAGAGGATTCAGCAGACCCGGCACTTCTGCCTGGCGTTTCAACTTCTCCGCCTGCGCGGCCGCGATTTCAGCCTCTCGCTCCTCCAGATAGAGATCGGAGAGGTCCTCGCCCGTGATCTCACGAATCTGAACCAGGAAGTCGCGCAAATGCTCCCTGAACGCAGTCACATCAGTGTCCAGTGCAAAGAGACCCTTGATGAAGACCACCAACTGGGCCTCCTGCAGATGGGGAAAGGCCTGCTTCAGTAACTCCAGCAGACGCTGATGCACATACTGGACGTTGACATCAGGAGAAACGTCGAACTCCGGGGTCTCGCCACCCAGTGAAACTGTTATCACACCGTTCTCCACCATCTTGAACATGTAGGCCAACAGCGAGGCCTGTAGAGTCAAATCTAACAGAAGGTAACTGGAAATTAGTCAATACTCTAATTCTCTTTTTCATGGCATGAAGTTTCTGCAGTGCTGTATAATGGAACTAGGGGATGCCTAAGGACTACGTGATAATTACAGAAATACGTCTGTCTGATTGTGACAAAACGATTAGAAAATAACGCTGAACTTACTCTAATGAAAAAGTTGCATGCTATTTGAACCAAGGCAACAAAAAAGCGACATCATTTACTGAAGGCAGAAGCTTAATTTCTCAATGAACAAACGCACCTAAGCATTGTTCACGGAAGGAGCATGTTTATCACTAGAACTGCCTAACAGCCAGTTTGGATAAAAAAGCATGGCGAGCTCACTTCCAGTTTGGGAGCGGTCGGTGACCACAGCAAACATGTGTTGCATGATTTCAATGTAAAAGTTGCGGAAGAAGAGCTGTTGATTTGGAGAATTGACAGATGCAAGGTTGGAGAGCATGGTGTGTAGAATGTTGAGGCCAGTCTCAGAGACCTGCCGCATAGTGTGCTTGATGGCCCAGATGACGCTATCAAGGATGAGTTTGAACTTTTCCGCGGTGAGGGTCATGAGAGCGGAGAAACAATGTGCGTTCACCGCCTGAAGAAGGGTGAAGAAGTTGGTGCGATGCTCGGGGAATTCTTCCAAGTCCTTGTTGATCATCTCCAGGGTGCACTGGAACACTGCGTCGAGAATACGCGGTAGGGAGCGCAGCACGTTTTCGTCAAGGCGGTTCACGATTATTGCCATAGTGGTGAGCACCTCAGGTTCGCGAGAAATCGGTGGACTCTGTTGGTAGTCCGTCGCTACGGCCTCCAATAAGGGTGGAAGGAAGTCATTCGCTACCTGAAGGGGAAATCGGTACCGCATTGTTCTTTGTGGAATTTTCAAGCGTCACACGATGTGCATGAAATTTACTTCAGAAATTCAACACCAACAATAGGTATGCACAAGTACCCATGATAAGCTTTTGAGTGACAAAGTGGAACAATTATTTGCAAAAAGCGAATCAAGAAAGCCAACAGAAACTTCGCCAAAAATAAACTCAAGAAAAAGAATTTACAAATGAGCATAATAGACAGCTTCGTTGCATAAAAAATCAGTGCTTTAAAAGTTGCCTCAACATTAACTATGTAAATCGTAGCGGGTTTGATGATAACGCTTACTCTTGGAAACTAACACAAGTTCCCAGGCCCTCTAAAAACGATTCAATGAGCGCATAGATTTGACACACAAGCTTAAGACAAGGCACTAGCCATGAAAGACAGCAGTAATATTGACCGTAAAAATGCCGAAGAGAACTCAAAGGCAAGAAAGAAAATAAAGGTTTTACGAAACTGGGTGACTCCTAATCTAGCTATCAGATAGGGCATCCCGAATTTTATCGCGAAAAATGGAACCACTTTCACAAAAATGCAGACGCGTCAATAAAATAAAAATTTTGTAGTGCATTCGGAATGAAAACCAAAGGATGTATCAAATAAGTACCAGAAAATAGCGCAGGTGTGCTCTCATGCGGTGGAGTATTTGCGCAGCACCAACAGACCGCAAAAATGCACAAAATATCTAATATAGCGGCCCTTCTACACATGGAAAAAGAGTAACAAGAGCCGAAAGAGCAACCGCGTGAAAAAAAAGACGCACCAACACGGGATTGTGGCTCCGTTGAATCCAGCAGGAGAGGAGGTTGAGCACAGTCTTCTTAACGGCACGCATTGACCGTACTAGGGGTTGTTTGACAACCTGTTCGCCGTGAGTGGCGATGGAGGCGTTAATCTGTTCTGACAGCAGTCGGTAGATGTTGAGCATATCGAGGTAGATGCGACACAACTGGACCATGTAGGCGTTGCCGAGAGCCCGGCACGCAGCCAAATTGGTCTTAAGGATGTTGCAGAGTTGTTTCACCACCTCTACGTCTCCCAGCACGGTCATATCTGCGGCCACACGGAGGAGAATGTCATCCCAAATGGCATTAGGCAGACGGAAGAGGCCCTCCACAAGGTCATTCTGCGCTGACCGATCCGTTTCTGCGCTAATTATCGACGCAACTGCTTCGTAGAAGGTATGCACCTGCTGTGGCTGCAGGTCTGAGATTATGGAGTCGGTACTGCGAATTATATCCTCTACGAAACCGCATGGTGCACCGCACTGTAAAGTTAATACATTACACCCGAGTCTCCCATCAACAGAAGCCCCAAGATAGGGACCATTGCGTACAATTTGGACCGGGCTCAGGAAAACAAACTAAAAGCTAGGGTCATATACACCGGTTACGTACAGTTCAGGAGCCGAATTGAGCAAGCGTAATTGAATAACGTCCAATGAAACAAGACGGTAATAAAGTCAGAGGAGTGACAAGTATACATAGGAAAATACCGAGGGCACAACGGAAATAAATTTCTCAGGTGAACACAGCCTACCTGGTTCAGGATAAAAGTTCTGAAAACTGACTGATAATGAGCCCAACACATTGTTCAGAAAATATCTCGAACCGATAATGATTTACTAAAACCCACGACTTAAAATCACAAACGCTGAACCAACACAGCACTCTTTCTTATGAGGGAAATACTGTTGAATTCAGACAGATACACCCTGTCGCTTACGCTACATCGCTAAAATACAGACTGTTGAGAAGCAACAACTAGGGAACTTATTTCGAGGTTACCACAGCTACCAGTTGGCATGGTTTTAAAAGAGATTCGAGTCGCCAAATATGCAAGACCCGATTGAAGAGAGTTTGAACTTCAGAATCACAAGTCGAAAATGGGAAAATTAGCGCTTTGATTAACGAAGAGGTTAAAAATGCGGCTATCCGATTTGGAAAGTGATTGGAATGGTCAGCCGAATAGGTACGATTAGACAAATTGAAATAAGCTTAACGACTGATTACTTACAAGAAGGCCAGGGGTAAATGCTGACAGATACTAACCTGGGGAATGAGAAGTTGCCTGCGACACTTTTGCGCCACCTTTATGAAGGTATCACAGGCCATATCCTGGACACCCTCATGGGTCTCATGCATGAACTCAAAGAGCTTTGTGATGACAGTCTTGAGAAAGCGCCAGTGCGCGCGCAGAAAACGCGGGTACTGGCCCACTACGTACATGATGTTGCTTGCGACGATAGCTTTGTTGTCTTTGCCTCGTTTGTGCTCGCAGAGACCCAACAAATCGCGGATAACAATGACCAGGAAGGAGCGCTCGTTATCTTCCATCATCGCACCCGAGATGCTTCCGATGGCCCAGCATAGAGAGTTCAGATTCGCACGCGACCACTCCGTTCCATTCACTTGGCACTTCAGTTTCTGCAGCATTATCCTCTCCGTATCCTACAAACAAATACACCATTGATACCTGGATCCATCGTACGCATCATTTGAACCTGACCTTCAATCTTCACAGGAAATCCACCCCATTCCATTCCAGATTTCATCCTTGCGCCTCACAAATCATCTATCAAAAACCAGCTAAAATTTTCTCGCCCATCTTCACGGTTACTTTGACTACAGATATTAAAATAAATGCATGACAATGCAAAAAAAGCAATACATCACGTCAAAAATGTAAATATGCAGCCCATGCGAAAAACGCCAATGAATGTGGGGAGGGGAAGAAGGGAAGTAAGCGCAGTACAGTAAACGGCAATAAAATAATACCAACAGATATTGACACCACAGAACACGAGGAGCGGAGCCGCAACGCATTCTGATGCTATTCGGGCAGCTCTAGTACAGAATTGGGGGCGCCGGGCTTCGCAACAAAAGAACGAAGTAGGCTCAACCACCACAAATGAAAAAGCCCCTATCTGCTCCACAGATGGGCTGAGTGACTTTTAGATGAGCCGCATTTTAGCCAGAAAAGCTAAATCGCTCACCCAGTAATATTGCAAATCTTGATAACAAGAGATTACTCGTATCTACAGATGAGAAATGGAAATAGCAGTGGGCAGAGTTCAGAGCACTTGAGGATATTTTGATCCAGCAATGTTCCAAATAATGGGGTGCCATTAATGATGAGGAAAAGTCATTCATACAAGAAAAGTGCTATTTTTACTATAATGATCTTGTGCCAATCGGGTACTTTTCGGACTGATTTCTACGATATTGACACCAGAGGACCGCAAACATTCATATTAATTTAAATGACGAGACTGATTTGGGACAAATATCAACTATGAAAACATCGAATAGCACCTATCGCAAAAATTATCACAGGGAATAAATCGAGTGACAGTGCACCGGCATAGGAAAATAAAACCACACTTAAAATGACATTCAGAGCGAAACCTCTCCCTCAGAATACCAACGTTCCCACAGGTCATTGGGACAATTTCCGGGAAACGCAGTGTGATAATTAGGCTGCCCTCTCAACCTCCTCCAACGTTGATCACCATCCACAAAATCGTCCGTTACCGACCAGCGTGCCTAGAATTTCGCTACGTTTGAAAGCAGATAACCGTCAAACTAATCAAAATTCCGCACTAGGGAAGTTATTTTTCAATAGATAGCGTGTAGGACTCGTTTTACACGTGAGCCCGGTACACTTTCAACTGCTACCCATTCTTTGCAAAAATCTGCAAAACATTAGGGCACCTAGTAGATGAACATTCAATGCGAAATTGACCAGATCCTAGGCCAAAAAATAATCACCTACTTCATGATCGAGGTGCGTCAAGTAGATGAGTGTCTCCCGCATAGTTTTGTACAAATTCAGACTGTCCGTATCCTTCATGAATTCTCTTACGACCTCACCGTGCTCATTCTCTACAACAAGAACCTCCTCTGGCCGTGCCATCCGTGAGATCAGAATTGTCCGAAGCTTTCAGAGAGCAAAAAGCAGAGCGCTTAGATAACGCATCAGTGAGTGAAATAAAGGTAAACACACTATAGACGACCAACCTCTGAGAGAAGCGGCGCGAATTCTGACCGGGAGATTGAAGGGTAATGAAGGGAGCGACACGACAGGCTGGCCTCAGTATAAAGCTCGCAGACCCAGTAGTCCCAGTACTCCAAACAAATTTTGAATATCTCCTTATCATCGACCTCAGAAATGCGAAGAAGGTATTTGTAAGCATCAACCAGTTTTCCCATTATCTCCTCCGACTCAATGAGATCGCTATGACATTTCAAGAATGTACAATAAAATATTGCCAGAATTTGAATAAAGTTCTGTTCATCCGTCGTCCCCTTCTCGTAAGCCTCGCGAATCCGAGTGGAGAGAGGTAACATCTAGGGAATTAGCCCTGAGTGACAGAACCAACCTCATTCAATTTGACTGTCGTAAGATTAAACAGCTCAGCAACCTTTTCTGAGTACTCTTTTGCAGGAACGCCAGCTAAAGATCATGGAACATATTGGATTGGATGACTAAAAGACCTACCTATTTCTGCTAGACACTTAAGAGTAACGTTTCGAAAAACAGGCACACTAAGGAAACGACACACAAGACTTTGGATGAGATTGGTCTCAAAAATGTAGCCTAGTGGAATCCAGTGCATAAATCGGAGAAGCGTCTCCAATGTGACAACAACCAGCGAAGCATTCTGCGAATTTTCCAAAACCATCTGACAAAGTTGAAAAATCATGCCAAATTCCTGACACATGGAGTCTTTCAGATGCTTTGCTTTGGTTTGTGTCATCTGCCCCAACGAAAAGTCGAAAACTTCTTCACTGAGTAGCCGTAAGATGACCATGTTGTTCTGGCATAGTGACTCATTGGTCTTACTAGCTCCAACAATATCGTGTATGAAGTGGGGCCAATTAACGGGCCATTCGAACTTCAAAATCTACACACAATGCGTAGCAACCGCAAAATCACCCTTCCTTACCTCGACCAAAATCATGTTGAGCTTACTCAAATACGTTTTTTCGCTCTCCATAAGATCAGGATTAGAAGAGGTCTGGATGATTAAGCCAACAATGTACTTTTTAATCCCCTCGCACTGAGGCCGTGCCAGCACCTTCCACCGAGTTTTTATGAGTGACTCGAGAATCTGGAGAGCAAAGTACTTGGTTTGCTGGGAAGAGCTAAACTCGAGGATAGTATCGACTCGCGTCCAAGCCTCTGGGTGCTCCTTGAGAGCACTCAAAATTTTTTCTGCCAGTTTTTGTTCGTCCCCACTGGACTTGTACATAGCAGCGACGACCTCATCAAGCAACTTGATATCCAGCGGTTGTGAAAAGTTTAAGATTTGAGCTGCTGTAGCTTCCGTAAGCATCATTGGTCTATAGAAGAGAATGAAAAGATGCATTCTGCGTGAGGATGTATGCATTAAACTAACATATGTAGGGGGCAGGTCTCGCCACTTTCTCAAAAAGGAACTCAAAAGTCAAGGGTAACTTCAAAGAAACACTAATAAAGTAAGAAGCAACCGGGCATGACTAAGCTGGACTGGAGCGGACCTATGCGTTCAAATAAGAATTCGTGTAAAAAACTCGCAGATCCTTTAATGAATAGGTGCGACATTCACTAGTCTAAGCCCGCGACATAGCCGGAGTGAGAAAAAAGCGCAATTACAGAAAACTCTCACCAGACAGGCACCGTCAACCAACCAGACGACAATATGTAACCGGTCTTAACTGGATTTCAGTGACCAGAGTGCGCTCCACTTTTCTCGGTGGCTTAAACAAAGTTCGGGATCTCAAAATGAACCATAAAATGTCAAATGGGTTGGCTTGGAATTTTGATTTTGTTTTGAGCACGAAAGTCTTCAAAATTGCTACTAGCACAGGGGTTTGCCAAACATTCCATTCTTAAAGGTTGTGATAGTTGAGAATTAGTTTCGAAATGGGTACAATGGCGTGATTGACGGCAGTAATTGGTTTTGATCTCTCCGTCCAAGTAATCACAGAAACCATTCTCCAATGATTTGACATATTACTTAGCTACATGATATGACCACTCTTAACGGCCTAGCATTTTCAGTGCTGTGGCTCTCGCGTCCTCCAAGCGATGTTCTTTCATTTTGACATATCCCTCTTCTAAGCAATGCTCTAAGCAACACACTTCTTGTGCTGTTATTATACTACTGCTAAGAAGAGTCATGGAGCTTAGTCCTTTGACACCAGCTACATGTACACACATCTACACACATATATGCCACAGTTGCAATTAGTTTTCGAGGCTGTAAAAATCGCCACCGCTTCCATTCAATCAGCGTAGACTGTGTTTATAGACGAAATGAATAATTTTCCCTCTAGTAAAGGGTGGGATATTCAATCAGCAAGCATTTATGAAAAGGAAAGCTAGTACTTTGTGGCTGTGCTTGAATCCAACTTGGTATGGTGAGTGCCAGAAACAGGTAGATTTTGATATTGGAATGTACTTGTAACCGCTCAAAGCATAGAATCACACAGGCAAAATGTTTGGTGAGTAGAAGTGGCCGGAGTTACAAAGAAAGCGTTACAAATGTGAACGAAATAGGGATGGAGAGAGGAGAAACACTTTCTCTAGGCTGATGTCGCTTCTGTTGTTCCTGCGGTGGCATCGATATCCTCGAAGAGGCCGAGAGAACGCAGAAACTGGCGCTCGTCTGCCAAATATGCCTCGTATTCCGACTGATTGTGGCGACAAAGTAAAATAAACACTTGTGCAACAAGTACAGGCTGGTTAAATTAAGGTGCGAAAAACGTACAGACGCGCTCAAATCAAGTGCCAAAGCCCACCAACCAAACCCCTTCTTATCATGCTCGATTTGGCCTCCCCAGACCTCATAAGACAGCCAGCAAGGAGAAAAGGGTTGAAAATCCCAAGGTGGGCAACAACAATTTGTGCACAAATTACCTGCAGGAGAATGGTGAGACCCTGCATTTTTAGTTATGTAATCAGTCTAATAAGTGGGATGTAAAATGTGGAAAACAATTGTAAAAATTATCCCATTTGCACACGAGTTTTTTTTACTTCAATCGGTACGACCGGCTAGATGACGTAGATGCCCAAATTTGGGCATAATAAGTTCAAGGGAATAAGAGGAGCGTCCAAAATGATTTGGGGCTTTCAATTTTACAGGTTTTACCATTTATGCTACCGTGGTGGTACTACATACTATGCTCTACTAATCTTGGCAACATGCGGGCTTAGGGCAGTCAACGACCACGAAGACGCGGATATCCGCTGTCTCAAGCAAAACAGGATGGTAGGATGTCCGATTACAATAAGGCAGTCCAATGCAGGAGAAATTTCGTGATACAAATGCAATGGTTTTCGGCTTAAAGTACTCTCTTCTTGATAAACCCCAAAATTCTTAGATTGCCTTGGGCGCATTCGCCACTCTTTTCAAGAACAATTAATCTCTCAATTAAGAAACACCACCAAACCCGCATTTTCTGCAATTTCTCAGCCGCACTGAGTTCTGCAACTGTGGAAATGCCAGCGAGATGTTTGTTCTCCACTTCCTTCTGCAGGCGCTCCTGCTCACGCCGTTTCCACCGGTTCACTACGTAGGCACGTCTACGCACCTCACGTTCTATGTAGCCTGCCATCGCTTCCAACTCCTCTGGTCCGCCAGCTTTCAGTCGATGCGGTATCTGCAAGGAACTAATTGATTTATGTTAAGGACCACACGCTCGTGCCAATCCGTGATGAAGGAACTCAGAAGATCGATGAGTAATCAAACGCCCGGAGTTTGGCACCATTCTGCCCTTAAGCTCCCGACACAGAGCTACTATTTTGGAAGATAAGCGAGCCCAACCCTCAAGCCACTATAGCCAAGGTTGCGGCATGGTAGCTGCCTGTGCACTAATAAAACAGTAAAGAAGACAAATAAGTGAGTTGGTGATAAAAATCCCAACTTACTAAAAAATTCAGAAATTTAATATAACACGACCCAAAAAACAACCTCTGAGCAAGGTTATGAGTATTCTTGAATGTTCACAATAAACTCACAAGAAGAATTTTTAGTGCTCCGTGCATGTCCCCAACAGCAAGAAAATGTTTTCGACCTTCCACTTTAATTGATAGGGCGGTGAGAGCGGAGGGGGAGACGGTATGGAGGAGTGCAGGTTCATGGGTCTTGTCTAGAAGGTCCCATGCCTCTAGAACCCCATCGGCACGCATAATATAGAACACAGAGGATCGGGAAGGGGACCAAAGACCGCCTAGAAAAGAATCACATCTTTAGTCTCAAAATAAGGGGCCTTAAAAATGAACCAACAGCATTCAAGCCCTGGATATTTTCAAATGGAATGAGACTCAGTCGAGAAGCATTGAGTTTTTTTTCATTTAACCAATCTGCGTGGAGATGGGAAGTTGCTTGATTAGTAGGAAATGAACGTCTAGCTTGAAAAGTGTCACTAGTTATTCGGTCTCACCAAGCCCACTACTGATATCGCCGATAAGTAGACGCACCAGTCGGTGCTTTGGCGTAGGCAGCAGAGCAGAGAAGAGGCCCTGAGGTGATATTTTCCTTCCACATTGACCATGAAAAACCGCCTACACAGAGGACCACCTCAGGTAAGAAGGGCGATCGTGCAATATAGACTATTGGACCGTCGTGCAATTGAGCCACGAAGCTCGGCATTGGCGTCTGCCGTTTAGCCGTCTTCACGTCTTTCTGAGGCATCCAGTCCACGCACACCATATCTCCATCTACGGTACCCACGAAGATGATCGAATTGATGCCATCCAATGGCTGTGCTTTTGGCAGACCCACCCGATTCGGATCATTCTCTGAGGCTACCTTTTTGGCGACATTGGCTTTCAAGTCAAGCACTGAACGGTCACCCTGTCTCTCCTGAATGCAATTTTAAATGACTGTTTATAGTGCAATGTCAAATTATTCATTTTTATGTGATAATTAGCTTTTTGAGAGCTTCGAAGAAGGCCTGCATCTTAATGTGCCCAAATGGTTACCATAAAACGCGACACCGACAAAAGGAATTCGATGTGAAAGGCCGAATCGCCAGATCACAACAAAAACACCAAGACAATTCAATCATATATTACATCATATGCCTCGATGAGAATTTATTATTAAACGCGTGGTGGGAATGAGAGGTAAATGACAAACGCGATTACGATTATGAAGTAAGAAGGCACTTTCTACTGCAGGGTTTAATCAAGTTCGTTGTACTTTCTCAAGTGCCTTGTGCGTGAAATGCACTTGCTGTTGAACTTCGGCCAGAGCGGCATAAATCTTACTACTATGTACTAAAATCTGCTTACTGTGATGGATATTCACGGCGTGTTTCCCATCCTGTCGTCCAATTCACTTTTATAGTAATTGAGAGGACATACGAACCATTAGGAATAAGTGTACGATTGTGCCTTGCCTCCTAGCTCACCCGAATGCAGAAACAAGTGGGGCAATGATCCGGCGCGTTGTCCGGTCGGAAGAGATTGACATGGAGCAAGGGCTTCCACTTGGCATCCAGTGCATTGAAGGTCACTGGAACATCGTGTGGCATAATTATCTGGTCGCGTGTCTTATCCACTGCCAGTACACATTTCTCTGGTCGCAGATCCCACACAAAGACTCCACCGTCGGTTGCACAGGTGAGCAGCTGTATACAGCGTTGCGATGCGTTCTCGTAGGTCAGGCCAGCTCGGTCCAATTCAATATGATCGGGTAGCCATTGCAGGCAGGTGATGGGTGTGGCGTGTGAGGCCTCTATGTTACTAGTTGCACACCAGGGCATTGTTGGTATCTGTAGGGCAAAAATAATCTCCTCTCCAACTGGGCAGAATTACTACACACATAAGACGCTTAAGTAAACCCTAAGATTTAAATTTTAGAGGTTGAAAGGTCCATAATGTCTCCTTGGTACCTCGCATAGTTATAAGTGCTGAGTATATAATGCGTAGCAGTGAGTGCTTATTATCATGGAACATTCCAGACACCCTCAACCCAGATGGTTAGCAGAAGCAGCCTCTGATACCCTAAAGTTCAGTAGGACAATGTCAGGACATTGCGTGAACCTTAAGTGACTCGCTGAAGTGATGGCACACTTAACCTCGTTACGTAGTCATTACTCTGACTCTTCTGACTTGGTGAACGAGTTAAGTGAAGCCCGCTAAATCCAGCAGGCACAAGTTAAGTTAGATTTATTTGTCATTTGTCCAAAACACGTAGGAAAGGGCAAAACACCTTCCGGGGCAAATTATCTACCCCAAAGTTATTTATGTATTACTAAGTAAGTTTGCCGACCCACCTTCTGGCTTTCATTCTCGTCAAACTGAAAAAGCGGCAATTCCTGCTTACTCTTCAGCTTCTCAAGCACGTTCGAGAGGTCATACTTGGAGAAATCCCACAATACAACCTCGCCATTGTTGCATCCTCCTGCAACAATGTGCGAATCAGTCGGATTAAACTCGAAGCAGTAAATATCCTCCGGGGCTAGCAGCAACAACTGCGGTTGGATGGGATCGTATAGACTCCACACAATGATGTAAGTTGGTGTCATCAGCACACGGGATAAATTACTCACAACTTCATCATAGGGTAGCCTCTCCACTGTTGACGTTGCCAACAAACCATCTATTTTGGGATGCCATTCAATGTGAGACACAGCTTTGTCTTTGGCAAACCTTAGGTCAGAAAGTGTGAGAATCTCTTTAAAGTTGTTTGCCGATTTGTTGTCATAAGTGTCATCGCTGACACCTAAATTAGCAAAATCGTCCGCCAGAAAGTTGAACATTAGATTCTCCTTTAAGCCCTGTTCAAATAAGCCAAGAAGATTGCATAAGCCGCTGATGGGCTTCTGTGATAGAGTCTTAACAGCACTAGTCTCCTTCTCCTCCATTAAAGCCAGACGAGCAATATACTGGACCACCTGGTTTCGTGGATAAAGCCAATCTGTGTTGGTAAAATGGTCACTTCTGCTGTTAACACAAGTGACTCCACGCTCTAGCTCCATGACTGGAATCGAGAAATTCTTGTCTTCGTAGGGTCTCACTTCAATATAGGTTGGACCCGCCTGATCCACATTTAACTCCCGCCTAGCACCAAATTCACGTCGGGGGCGTTCAAACTTGCTAACAACACGGGCTCGTGTCTCCAAGCACCCCTCATCCAGAATTTCCAAATCAGATCCCTGGTTCGGCCAAGGATGTTCGATGCTAGGAAAAACCCATGTGACATCATCATCAGCTTCTTCGACCACATCTACCACAAGATCCTTCTCATTCACCTCTAGATCTTCTAACCGAAGAGTGTTATCAAGGTCCTGGGAGAGAATCATGATAAAGTTGCCATCAAATTTCATCTTCTCATCCACGATGAAAGTGATAAACTCTCCGGGGTATTCAGCAACCTTCTCTTTCACCGCGACCACGAGAGCGTCAGTAGATTCGGTGCGTTCGAGACTTCGAAGAAGGCCCTCCTTTTCGATATTCAGTCCGACATAGACGGCATCCTCGGGACGATCCACCACAGCGATGGAGTCGGTCACTGACAGATCGGATTGAAAAGTTGCCAGAGCTGGAGTCATGCGTAAATTAGCGATTCGCTCATTCAGTCGTGTGATGGTGCGTGCACCAAAGATTGTAGTTTGTTGAAGGCCGTTGAATTTAAAGACTAGAACGTCATCTTCAGGGAGAGTTTCCTGGCCCATGAAGTCATTGATGGCTTTTTGATCGTAAACTTCCTCCTCCTCCATGGTGCTCATTGATTTTATCAGCTCATCTTCTGTCAGATCAGGCAATGTAAAATGCTTTGGAGTCTTCTAAAAGAGTCAAAGGGATGCCTTCTCGAAGTTTAAATAAGGTATTCATTTGCCGATTTATCTCAAGTAGATTAACTGCAATAGGGAGCTGATCCAGAGTTCTGCATATTTTCAGACGGCCTTTTAATGCTAGTGAGGCGAATATAATAGCTCGTGTTTTATTCAAACCCTGGAATTTGTTTAGGCAAGATGATGGCACTGTGCTTAATAAAATAGTTCTCAAAGACACTTTGAATTGCCGCGGTCATTTTTGCTGCCTTAAATGCAAAGATGACAATAGTTGACTAAAAAGAAAGTCTAGTCATGAATTCTAAACCGATAAAAATCCAGCTAAAGAGCATTTTGGAGGCAAATTGGTTAAATAATGCCTACTCTTGCTTGAGATTTGCCACTTCTTGAGGCCTTGGATCCAGGATGAACGGAGGCTTGTTTCTAAAAGCAGTGCAAGATTCATATTGTTACGCAGACATTAAAGAAGTAAAAACAGTCACATAAAAATGCCGCCTATGTTTTAATGCTTAAAGTTTTAAAACTATGTTGATTAGCATTGGTAACACCTTTTCCCTAACTTTTACTTGCTCTCTCAGGCATACAAAAAGCAAAAAAGCCAGATATCACTGAATTGACCAAAGGAGATTGATAGAAGAGTTTTACCTTTGAAGGGGATTTGCCTCCCTTTTTTCCTTTCGATAGAAGTGGTTTAGATTTCATTTTCCGCAATACTAGTAAGATGTTATTGTCAAAAAATTAATCACAAATGCAAAAGATGGAAAGCACATTGTCAACTAACCAAATCAGGATATAATAGCAATTTAATCCCTTCGAGATGGAAACCACTTTAAATAAAGTGTTCTTCAATGTTAGCAATTGCTTTTGGGCATGTATTATAAAAAGTGCATTAAAGCACTAATAGTACATAAACTTTAAATAAAATGACAGTGCGTTTGATATAATGCCTTACAAAATAAGCAATTGTAACCATGCCGGCTACTAAAACACTAGTCGCCTGTTTGGCAACGAATCGGATAAAAAGCCTGTTTTAATTGTGCTAACTAACAAAATGCCAGATATTCAAAATCATTTGTAGAAACGAAGCATCTATTACAGTTAGCTATTCGACCAAATACAGCATTTAAAGATGGGACAGGTACACTAAAAACTTATAGCTTAGTCAACGGACTTGAACATATTTTGTATAATGTAAAGAAAATAAAAGACGCATACTCTTTTATTGCAAATCAAAGCAATACCGAGCTCGACAACGAAAGCAAATACAAATAACTAAAAATACGCAAGCTATTCCTTATGCCGACTGCACACCATTAGTAGAATCTTTATTTTAGAACAAAATGACAAAAAAGCCACAATTAAAAAGATCTAAAAAGTGTTTGTTTGAGGCACATCCACTGGCATCCCGACAATTCCATTTGAAGTGCAAACTGCAAATTTTATCTTTTATTCTTATTGTCAGTCGTATCGTCCTTCACTAAGAAAAGCCTGTAACTCCAATTCTGTAACAGCACTAATAAATTCACAGCAGGCAAACAAAGTAGACAGAGATTCATTACAATTAATCATTAAAGTGCTCAGAAAGATTTGGTAAGCGCACTAGGTCGTTTCCATAAGACCATTCAGTAAAACACGAGAACCACAGGTAAAAATTCCTTTTGAGCAGTCGTGTTATCCTTGTAGCAAAATTTAAATTTAACTTTCCGAAAAAAGTGAATGCGGATGGAGTGTCGTGCAACTGAAAGAAATAAAACACTGTTTTAAAAACATCAAGAATAGGAGCTGTCCTTAAATGAATGTCAAAGAAGAGAAAACAAATTATCTGTTGCGCAGGTAACGCTTAATTCCTTTTTAAACAATCGTTAATAGACCTATAATCCTAGTAACTGGACATTAACAGACTATATTTACCAACTAGGTTTTAATATTAGTGCGACTACATTCCAAAGCGTCTATTTGGGTTTTTTTTAATTTTACGCCTATAGTAACTGTGTGCAGAATATATATGGCAACAATCGTAGTCTAGTAGTTACTTAAGCATGGCAACCACATACCTTTCTATTTCTTGACTGCATGGAATTTACTGACAGTGTTAAGCCAATATAATTTAATGCTGTTAAAGATATATTTATTTACAATGCCATCGACAACAAGTTTTGGTGAAGGTTTAACACGATATGCTGTGCATTTTTTAGACGTTTTAATTTTGTTTAAAATCTCGAAAACCTATTTATACCTGCGACCTTATTCAACAAAAGCTTTCGTTCGTCAGATTTTGAGAATGGTTCGTTGTAGCGAGAGATGTCGAAACTTTGGCTTGGCAATTTTTAATCCAAAGGAAAAGAAATTTTGTGGCCGAACATGTAGTAGCTGGGGTATGATTGGATTTTGAGTATTGAGTCATGTAGCCCTGATTTTTGTGTATTACCTCATATTTTACTCTTGCCTTGCCGGATTTTGGATCGGTATGCTCTCAGTGCTTATCTTTGCAATGATAAATACGACAGTTCCAGCATTGACAGGGATGCAAAGCCTGCTTAAATTGAATCCAGGTAGGCCTATTTATTATGAAATTTTTTATGCGGAACAAAGAGCTACTGGGCGCTGTATTCTTAGCCTCTTTTAGGGGATTTTTTTAACAGAAGGCTTTGTAGCTTTGCCTTTTTGGATGAATAAGTGTCACCTACTCCTAAAATTAATCACGGTCTGTACGCCGTTTAAAACAAAATTTGTTCTTTTGGAACAATCGCAGATGGCGCACTCGAAAGCTTTTCCTTGTGAGCATTTTATAAGCCTTTTTTGGTTTGGTTTTTTTATAAGGTTTGGGAATTCTACCTCCCGTGGATAGTGAAGGCACTCTTATTCAATTCACTGTGTTTGATAGCAAGCAGAAGCAGGACTACCTGGACTTTATGCAAAGTTACTTGAAGGACTATTCTACTTTTTCTTCCAACTGTGACTTTGAAACTGGGACCAGAATAAACTCCTCAGTCCTTGAACCTTGCGAATTTCCTCTCTCTCTTCTTGGCCCCTGCGCTGATCCAGCTGATTACATAAATTCGAACAATAACTTTTGTTTTTACCTTAAACTCAACAAGGTATTTATTTGCTGCACTGCTCTTCCTTGTTTGGTTTTAAAGTGGTTTTGGCTGTTGTATTCTTTTCTTAACTTAGATCTATGGTTACCTCCCTGACATCGAGGGAAACAAGATTCACGTTCAATGTGGTCCTGCTGTGAGTCACTGGTACTGTTGTTTTCTTTTCTCGAAAGAATTTCATTGTCGTCTATTGAATTGATATTTACTTGAATAGAATTCTTTTGATGGTGCTAACCTGGGTCAGCCAGTTTACTATCCGTCGGTTGGGACTGTAAATGGAACTTTGTAAGTTATCACCTTGCAGTTCTTTCATCCCTGACTCATGTATATTACATCGTAATTTTCCCCCTATTTTTCCACAGAGGCTACTTTTCTTCTGTCGCCTTTCCATACCTTAATCAGCGTCACTACCAGGTACCTCTTTTGGCTGTTACCTTCCCCGAAATCAAGAAAAACACCGTTGTTATGGTGTCCTGTGCCGTTGTCAACATACCTAACCAGGAGCCCTTCCGTTTTGATTTGGCCATCGACACTGACAGGTCAATTGCTCTGTCTTAGGGGTCAATCGCTCCTCGACACTTCATTGCTCACTCTTTTCTCCCATCCTGCTTCAGCAAAAATGTGGATGTGATAATCAAAGTTGTTCTTCTGCCGCCAAGTTTAGTGTGCGCGCTAAATTTTATACTTAAGTTACCTAATTCGGGCCTTAATTCGTGTTGTTAATGGTATAGATTTTGTGATGGCAACAAAGCCTCATTTTGCGTGTAAATACTCCATTCTGATTGTGCTGCCAGATTGCCCATTTGCGTACTTATTTACTTCAAAGAAATGTGGTTAAATTAAGTTTTACACTTTTTTTTGAATTCAGGGGGAGTTGGCGATGATAAATACGATTTTCAAAGCCGCCTTGGCAATGACAATTCTGTTGTCTTTGCTATCACACGAATATCAATGCATTTTGGGGCCAAACCGGTTCATAGCATTACTGTGACATTTTTTACTACTCGAGTCTGGGAGGCCATTGCCACGGGAGTCACGAAAGTGGTTTACAAATGTGGAATTTTTCACCAAAATATCACTAAAATATCACAGGTGTGGGACCACGTTTGCCTTTTGACCAATCGCGAAATGCCAACAGTTGTGTTATAGAGTTTGTTTCGGAAATATTACGAAGTGGGAGGTTGTGTCCAATCATTGCTGCTCTCTTAGGGTGTAGAAGCTCACTGAATGCGTCTCAAAGGTTAATAGAAAGTAAAAAAAACTGGCAAATGGACACTTTCTGTATGAATTATTCATGGAACAATCATACAAAATGCACGAAATTGGGCTCAACTTCGGCTTCCCACGCACGGAGGAAGACAGGTAGGGGATTTTGTGCCAATTAGTCAGTACCAATAATCACGTCTTTGGTGCTCCAATCGCACCTCAACTTCGTGTCTACGCCAATCAAACCAGTGCCCTTTTTTGTATCTAAGTGTGCTTTAGCACTGTTTCGCCATTTAGCTGGAAGTGGGACAAGTCTATTGCGCCCACAATGAGTATTATGCCCTTTTATGTAGTATTTGAATATCATAAATGCCACATGTAGAAAAAGAGTGAAATTTTGGTAGGAAGTGACCCTTCTTTACCATAGTTCGTTGTACGTATGCTAACTGCGTTGGAAATGACCATGTTCCTTTATTGCAAGAGTAAATTTTCATCCCGAATACCGGATTATTGGGAGGTGAACCTTCGTCTTAATGGCTCGGCTCCCGGCTTTCAAGCCTCATGACGTCAAGTGGAGTTTCTATGATGAATGGGCTCAAAGTGGCACAAAGAGTATCATTAACGCGCAGACAAAGACCAGACGTTGTTAGCTCGTCAAATTAACTGAGTTTGAGAAGGATGATGAACCCCGACACGTGTCCTTTTCGTTATTGGGCGTTCTCCACGCTGCACCCTCCCTTGAGGTGGTAAAGTGCTCTTCAGTTCCACCTTCAATGCATCAACAAACCACCACCAGCAGGCATTCCAGACTTTTTTTGGTTTAGGCATGGATTATGCAATATTACGAGGAGAATGGTGGTTTATGTCCTGCCTCCCTGGCATAGAGAGAATTGTGTTTATATAACATCGGCGCCATCATTTCAGCACACCAAATTGTGAATAAACATAGTGTGAGAGGCCCTGTCATGAGTGCTGGTGTCTTTATCGCACAAATAAACAGGAACCTAACAGTCAATGCCTGAGATGCAAAAATCCAGGTCAGCTTCCCTGCAGTCCAACCTACCCGTTTGCCTGATCATAAGTTCATTCTCATGTCACTGTCCTCGTCAAAGTGCAACCAACTGGTTCTGTGCGGTTGGCAGTCGATGCTGCCTCCCAGAGTTGCCACCCTCGTTTATTGCTGCCTATTCCTTCTACTGAATTCGCAAAAAATTTTCGCAGTTTATCCTTAATGACGTGCATATTGTAAGAGATGATAGAAAGTGAACAAGTGGGCAACTTCCTTCAATCTTCTCGTTAGTGTTAGCAGGATGGTTAGTGGTGAACCACGCACGAGAGAATTCATGGGAGCATATGCCATGAAATGCGATTTAATTGCCCTGCTTTCAATGCGACTGCGGCACCATTTTGGGTTTGCTTTTTTTATTGAAAAAGGCTCAGTCAAAGAAAGTCGGACGTCACCAAAACAAAATTGGGGTTCAGATTAAATTGGGTTTTTGATCGAGGCCAATAGATTGACCTTTTTACCTCCAACCTCGAGGAACATGGTCACAGTCACATGAATTGCACCAACCGGAGGGTGTAACGCGACTGTAAAAGCAACGATTTCGGGTGTAGGTGCAATTTGAAAGAGGATCATTAAACCGAATATCCGGTGTTTTAGACGCCTTTTTCTAGGCGAAAAGGAATAAAATGTCTCGAGCTATTCATCTGCCCCGTCATTGATGATGGCACCACAGTTTCCGTTGCAAATTCATGCAAGTTACTAAAGTAACGAGGCCGTGGAAAGGACTCAAATTTCACATTTTTCATTGTTTGAGAGGCATCGATCCTGAGTTGACCTTGCCATTACTTGCCAGTGATTTAAATAGTCGGAGGTTCGAGTTAACCTTATGAACATTGGTAAACTGTGCAGCAATTGGTCCCAATGAATAAGCGGCATGACTGTGCGATTAGGCCCTTGCAACAGCCATTGGGGTGTGAGCTTACTATTCTGAAAGGTTTTCGAAGGTGCACATGGAATCCACGGCTTGAGGCGCTATAGCGATTCACTGGAAGGTGCTATGACCTGTCAACTCAGTCATGATCATAACATATGAGGTGTGTTGGGCCTAGGGTGGACGTGACTTGCACACACCTGACGTGTTTACATGAAGGTCACTGACACTGCAGAATAGCACAGATCCACTTTCACCAGTCCCTGTGTGTTTATATTAACTCCCCTCAATTGCATCGCTTTGCAACACTTGATCACAAATAGAGCTGCTCAATAAGTTGTACAGTTGACGCATTGTGCGATTCGAGGGTGGGTAGACCATGTCAGCTAAAGATCTGGTTATTGGAACAATACCTCCGATTGTCCTCCTCTAAAAGCTTGATTAAATCAAAACTTATGTAGGGACGGTTGGGAGAGCTAGAAGCAGACTCCTATGTTTGCCTCATACTAATCAATGAGTTATTGGCTTGAGGAAGGGAGAGAAGAGAATGAGGCTTCGTTCAAAGCTTCACTCAGGAGTCACTAGGCCGTTTAATGACCGAGCTTGTGAGTGAATTGAGCCAACGGCCAATGAAATGGGTGCAGTGCCGCTCTGGGGACAATGCCAATCCCACCGCAGCTGGCTACGTTACTCCGAGTCACCTTGCGGCTTATCGTACAACCACCATTGATCTTATTAAACCGTCCTTTTTATTTTTCTTGCAAGCAGAATAGTGTAAAAGTTTGCGTGCCGTAGGGCAATTAGGAGGAACACGAGCAATATTAAAGTGGACAGGATAGTTAAGCAGTTTAATGAAAGAAATTGAAGAATAATTGCATTATTTAACCAAGAGAATGGGAAATTTTGGAGTCACTATGGCAGGACAATGTGTCTTTGACCTAAAGAAGGTCTGACAATGGTCAGAGGGTTATATAGTCACGTAGATGAGCGCGGATCACATCACCATCTAGTCATTCTTTGTCGGTTCGTTAGCAGTTCGCCCCCGGGTAGTTGGTCGCTTCGATTGTAACAATTCGGTTTAACGAAATCAGTGAAACATAAAATGCGGTTGATGGGGATGCGGATTTTGCATCAGGAGGAGAATGCTGCGCATGTCTGATCGGCGAACTTGGATCCTGCGCTATCTGCAAAGCTGACAATGACAGAAAAGACTAATTTTTTATCGTACATTTGTCTCAAATCACATTACAAGGGGATTATCTTGCCCTTCAGTTAGGTTTTCTACATTTTACCAAAGTTTTACAATGTTTCAGCTCTGCCGCAGTGACTATCCACAATGTCAGTCAAAGACAATAGATATATTAGCCCTTTGTAACGTCCTTTTTATTCACCCAGGAATGTAGAGTCGCGGATCCCCTCCAAAGTCATGGTGAGCCATCGGCACAAATGATCAGGTCTGGAAGGAGAATCATGATATGAGGGGGGAATGCAAACCATGGGGAATTAAGAAGCCGTGCCCTAAAAGTATAAAGTCATTATAAAATATTTAAAAGGCACATCAAAAGCGATGTAATTTATTCCAGACATTCATGGTATTTCCACTAGCCAATACGAAAAGTGGGAGGCCAATCCCATCTCACCACCTTTTTTTCCATTTTCAAAGCATTTTGAACACCCCGCTCTACTTTGAAATGCTGACCAATTCCAGTGCAGTAAAGTAAACCTAACTCACAAATACCAGGAATAATTTTTATGTCAAAAGTTGTTGATGACGCCAAAATATAATCCACAATTCGTGAGAAGTACACTTGGCTAGGTCACCCCTCTGTACGGTAATGCAACCTAAGCAAGGCAAAGTTTAGAGCCAGAAAAAAAACTTGCAAAAACTTTAAGATTTACCTATGCACACCTCGAACAGCGCGTATCACGAGATTCTCAACTATTCGGGTGCATCTTCGATGGATGCTCGCTCATGTTTTCCCCCCTCACGAAGAAGTCGATCCTTTGCCTAACAAGCCAAATTGTACAAAAAGATCGGTTTCGAGGCGGCGGACAAAATGACGTGCCGTTTCGGTCGATGGCAAAATGCACACACCCTGTGATGGCGTCAATGGGGACGGATTTCCGGAGCTTGCATCCGTCTTTAAATGGCGCCACACGAGCCGTGCTCGTCGGCCAGTGCCTTGCAAATAAGTGCGGTGTCTTTACACTTTTAATTTTTAAGGGCGTGTAATGAGACTATTAACGGCAAAGCAATTAAAGCCCAAGGAAGGTGCGGTAAAATAAATGTCAGAATGGAAATTGATGTAACTTTGTCGAACAACTTGAGATTTTGCCTTTAATTCGGAAATTGGAGTGAGGCAAGAAGAGTGTACTGTGGTAAAAGTTTTGGACGTGGCCACACCTTTAAAGAAAAGGGCAGCCTATCTTACTGATGCATTGCAAAGGCTTCGATGGACAAATTTTTTGCCACAATCTGCCAGCTTACGATTAACCACCCGTCAGGTAGCAACTTCAGATCTCCACCCTCTCCCATCACGTCCAATTTCAAAATTAAGGTAACCTACCGCACTTCTTGTGCAACATTTACCAATGAGTTTATTCCACGTTGAAATTCATTTCTGACCGCATTAGGGGCTTTCAATTTATTTATTAACACCACCAAAAAGTGACTTGTAGATGTTGCATACTGGATCTGAGCAACTTTTCGTAAAATTATGCGGAATCTAGAATAAGAAAGAACAAGGCGATATAATAAAAAAGCTATTCATTTTTATTAAAGTTTATTGGGGTTTAAAGCTGTCTACTGACCTTGAATGAAGGGGCTGTCCGTATATGGAAATAAACAATTATACCGTATTGTAAAAGGCATTATTTAGTAAAAGAATTCAGAAGTAATGCCCAAAATATGGCAACGAAGTGGCGCCAAAAATACGATTGCTAAGTTTCTAGGGGAACAACTGGCAATTCAACTGAGTTCATATTGCTGTTTGGGAACGTTCCTCAATGCGTCCCCTAAAAGGAACGCACACATCCACGAGGTGGTTCTTTTGTAGACCCCAGCACTGCGTGTGTGTGTGTGTGTACGTGAGTGTGATAATGGGGATTAAGGAGCTCTTGCAATGAAGCCTCGATCACAGAGCTCATGTGTGTGTACATCCAAGGCAACTAAATCTATTAGATGGCCGAAAATTTTCATACGATTCTTTTTCGGTGTTGCTGGCCACAGTGGCTATTTATAGATGGCAGAGACTTAGACAGCACACCTTAGAGCATTGGCATACGCAAATCTATCGGCACTCTTTGAACTCCTTCTCACTTTATGCCCTGAACTATGGACCAAATCTAGTGGGTGCAGTCCAAGTTTGTCTGCTTTACAAATGTAGTTTAGCTAGATTCTAAAGTTACAGGAGCTTTTCGCAACATTTGCATAGCGCTCTGTGGAGGTGGTATTTCAGAACGGTTCGCTCGAAAGTGGTTTGAACACCTAGGTTCTGGTGATACATCACACCAAATTGGATGCAGTATGTTAAGAGAGCGTAAATACATGGTATGATCGACATGTCTGCATCATTTGTGCAAAGAAAGTTGTGCAAGCTTCTGGAAGCATGAAGCTCATCTGTGTGTCTTAACGGATGACAGCAAACTTCCAAGCCCATTATTTTCTTCACTCCCTTTAAGTGGGCTAAGTAAGTGCACCGTTTTTGCATTGTTTGCTGCCTAACGCACTTGTGGTGCAAAATGGCTGATGTGCTTTTGCATTCCAACATTGGGTGAACATTTGTTCCCTTGGTTACTCCCAGACGATCCATGGCCAGACTTTTAAGACAGTAATTACGTCATTTATAGGAAAAAAACCATTACGGCCATGGCGAATACCTTTGAGAGAAATGGTCAGGACTATTCAGTCAGTGGGAGGCAAGTCCTACCCCTTTTTTTTCCTACAGGACAAGTGAAGACCTCATACGTCGCCTTAGACTTTAGAACAGGGAGGAGGCACCACCTCACCTCTAACTCTAACCTTAATATCTCTTAGAAATATCTCCTCCCCGAGAGATTACCTTCGACGAAGGTCACTGAGATTCGGCTGTTACCCGCCCTGTAACCATCAAACACTTTATGAAAGGGGAAAACAAGGCCGAGTTCGGACTTGTCGGAAATAAACCACTAATTACTATGGTGCTTTATGTGAAGGCCACTCGATGGTTGCTCAACCTTCATTCCAAAATTTAGACTAGATTGTGAGATATCTTTCCACTTCAACTCCAAGAAATCGTCTCAAGTAATTAAAAATGGCTATTTCAACAGTCGGCCTACAATGTCCCTAAATTAAAACGACTGATTACTATTTGAAACTCGTCCACTGAAATAAAGCAAAGGCCTGATTTCTTCCTTTTGTCACTTTTTTGTCAATCTTAGTGGATAAGTTGACTGCTACACGGTGAATGCCCGGTGTAGATCATCGGCCAACCTTTGACACTGGCCTCCGAGTGTGCTCACCCTCAACGCATAGAGCTAAATGACCGAGAATTATCTCTGGCTATACTACGCATATTATCCCTCATATACAATATTCCCTTAAGCTTATCTTCGAATCTATCTTGTGACTTGCTTGGCCCCACCAGAAGCCTTGTTGATGTTGAAACAGAAGCGGGCGATCTAGTGATGGAATAACCTTGCGTGGATGTAATGTTAATATTTGAGCTCTGAGTTTAACTTCTACCTTGTTGCTATTTCCAGTGCGCCCATGTGGATTTCATGCTAAAGGTACATTCCTCCTACCGGCTTCATTGAGCATCAATTTTGTAATTCCATCTTTTCAACCGAGTCGTATATGCAAAGTTTGTTTTTGTTGAGAATTATCCATACTTTATTTTAACGTACTGAGAAACTTATTATGATGAGGTGGCCATGGCAACAGTGAAGCACTCTGACCCGGATGTAAGCCAGATAAGGCAATCTATACCCACCAATCACTGATCAATAGTTCACGGCTAACCCTTCTAGCTGTTCGCGCCGATCATAAAGACAAAATTTTTTAATAATTAAAGATTTATTTGGACGAGAAAGGCTCCACGGAAAGTAACGGTGCAACACTTTGCTTGTTCGAACTGCCGGTTTCGGTCACTTGGGTGGCCATATTGTACTAGCCGGTTGGCTGGCCTCCGTGCCATGCCAGCAGCCCCCAATCCCTCCGTTTCCAGAATATGTGCATTCTGCCCTAGTACTATACCTCCTTTCCCCTTAAAGGAAGTCTCGGGACGTTACAGTGGTAAGTAGTTAATAGGCAGCGAATCCAAGTAGGAAAATGTCATGAGCGAATTAATAAATTTGTTGATTTTACGCTACCGACTGTGATGCCTAATTAATAAATTAACCATCGAATCATTTCCAATATTATTATTTTAAGGCAATCACAGGTTGAAATCTTTTGCATAATTCTTACTATTTTTTGCTAAAATGGAGATTTCGGTGAGTTAAGCGTCCAACTAAGTGAATTTTGTAAGTCGATGACAGTACTTTCAATTAGCTTGCTCGAGCCCGCTCTCTTTGAGGCCTATAGGCTAACTTAGCTTTTCGCATAAATGTTTTTTGGGGCTGAGTTGATTTTTGGTTGTGCTGTAGCGCCCCTAGACTTTCACTTAGACGGAAGAAGACGCACTTATTGGGCTGAGTGCGTATCGTCTCTGTACAGTAGAAATCGGGACCCATGTTATGGGTTGGAGGCCATGTTGTCCGAATGGGGTTCAGCGGTGGAGTCCGTTACCAAAACTTAGAGTTAAACAAACAGCTAGAATATTACAATGTATCCGACTACCTATTCTCATCTGCCCTCCCACGATTCGGCCCCCACAATTTTGGTGCGCAGCCCTACTCAAGGTATTGGTCTTCCGGTTCTTTTGTACGGATAAAATAAGGCGCCTCTTCAGCTTATTTGGGTCGTGAGAGTTTTAGAAATAAGGAAGCCTGTATTTTAGCCTCATGCCTCCTCGAAGGCGTGATCACTCACTACAGGTATTAAATAAGACAGGTCGTTGGTAAACCAATGTAGAAAGGACAGTGTTATGACCTCTCAAAACATACGTAACAATGATGGCGACTGATTGTCTCTATCGTTAAACATACATCCCAATGGCTACCATGTCTGCTCCCCACTTCTTCCTTTGGCGTTGAGCTTAGCATTACTGCCTAACGAATGCTGCAGAACCGACCACGAAGGGCTGCCAACTGACTTTTCCAGGTGTGATGGTATTTGATTCCAAGGTCATTGATACCGTTCGTCGACTCTATTGTGGTCGGACGAGTAGAAAGCGGAGAGGACTTACTGGTTGCATATTTTATGCTCAAGTTGCTATCCGGATAGAACATTTACCTTAATGCAGGAATGCTACAAGCTTTGAAGTATCTTCGCTACTCTAGTATTCTACGTGTACTCCTTGCAACCTCAATGCAGTTGTTACATCGATCATATAGGTTGACACCTTAGTTGTTGATCGCCTCGCAGACTGGAGGTGTTGCCAGAGGTGGGCACGGTTAGCTTATTAATCTTCACTGAGTCTCCACAGGCTCAGCCATCCGCAGCGGATCTCAACTATGTGACATTCCATTGACTAATTGGTGATAGTGGTAAGTGAACCCGAAAAAAAATGTCCCTGAATGTAGTGGATCATTGAAGTAAGCTAAATTGAAGCCGACCTTTGGTGCGCCTCCAATTCCATATTCCACAATAACAGCTGTCGATTGAGAGATACCAATTTCCAATGAACAGCAGCTGAACCCAGACAACACCTCATCGCGGCATTCTCATAAGAATACGTCGCATCCTGAGGTCCTGATCATCCTCTTTCCGTCCACCCACATCATCGTTCGGCTTCTGGTGCAGACACCTGAAAAAATCCTTTCCCATTACTACCCCTCTCCCTTGGTATGACTTTTGGGTAAAATCTAGAAGCCTGGATACTAAAACTAACAAGATTCACTAGGGCCGTGCAGGAAGTCCATACCCAAGGCGCACTATCGCACCAATCAATCAGTCTATCTGAGTTTGCTTGATTTTGTTTTCATAAACAATGCCCAAGTAACTAAGATGTTACCAGCGTTAAGCTAATTGAAATTGACCCAATCGCTACTTTTCCAAATGAAACTATTTTGGCACTTTTGCGCACCGAGTCCGACCAATGTACCAAATTCTGTGAGCAAAAAATGTGTTTAAAATAATATTTACTGACAAATCAAACGTTTTCTTCTTTGCGTAGGGAGCATGATTAAGTATCGAGTAATATTCACTTATGACAAAAGGAGAATTCTAGCATCTGCCGACGACAGTCACGAGAAAACGACAGTAGTCACCACTAGTATCGCTCTCTATGCAGCTCTCCAACGTTTTACCATTTTTGTTCTCAAATATCGCCTTGATCTCAGCCATATTATCCTGAAGGACATAAAATCCGAAAAAAAAGATGATTGGAAAACAACAGTGTGTGACAAAGACACAGTCCTACTAAGTCCAGTCAATCAAACATGCATATTAAAACTTGCCTCAGCGTAGGCCAATATAAGGCGAATTAGATCATCATCGCGAGTTCCCAAGCCTTTCATTGAGTCCCAAATCATATCCGCAACGCATTCCTCCTTCTTAAAAGCCGTTTTAACTAAAGGAAATGAATGCCAAATTTTCACTTTTCAGGGTCTTTTGAATTGAAAAGTCAATTTATTTATAGTGCATCTACCAACAGTTGCAACGGCGTCTTTGTAATCACCAGAGAGCTCTTTTTTAATGGCCTCCAGAATGCCATGTCCAGCCTTCTGAATACAAGAAAACAATTAAGCACAGTAGAGCAAGACAGCAAGCTATTCATTAGGACTAAAATCCCAAAGTATTACAATGTTTACGCATGAATAAAACACTACACGAATGAAGAACGACAACGATGAAACGAACTAGTTCATCAAGTGGAATTATTTCCAGAATGTGATAGCTCTCCAGATGTTAAACTTCAGTGTCGAAAATCGTAGAATCTATGACATCCATAAATGGTTTTATGAAATTAGGCAGATCATGATCGATGGAGGTTCAAGGGCTGTAGACATAATCTCCTTGAAAGTACGTTCGCGTATGTCGCTACCAGATGTAAACCCAGGACCACTACTTACTTGGCAATAAAATTCGTCCAGCAGACGAATAGTCCTATAGCTCCGTCTTGCGAATATTCTGGTAAAAACTTCTTCGTCAGTCCCAAGTTTTCTTGGTAAAATAAAATAACTAATGAGAGGACCACGAAGACCCAGTCCGCTATAAAGCCCAAACAAATTCTACAAAGCTCCCTTACCTAAAACTAATTAGTATTAAATGGACTTGTAATGAATCGTACTAGTTATTCCATAGTGGTAAGAGACCGACAAAAGTACTTAAGTAAAGACGCACTTTTCCCCGGCAGCATATAGTGCATCCGCATCGGCTTCAGCCGCAGATCGATCTACACCTTGCTCTCTGACGCCTTGTAATAGAGCAACGATGAATTTCTCCAAGTCCCCGCTCAAGTCACTTCGAATATCCTTTTCAATATTTCGGCGCAATGCTAAAGTAAAATGAATGCCTTGGCACCGAAACCACAACGCAGTTCACAAATTATGCCTAGCATAGGCATTAAAAAATGCAGAAACCCGTCATTGCTTCCCAACAATAAAGGGAGATGTAGCCGTGGTCGAACTCAACTCTCGATATTCCTGTACTAGGCCAAGGAGGGTGGCGCCAAAACGGTAGTCCATTAAAATATTCTTTAAATTTGACGCTTGATAACTTACGGTTTTCGTTTTCCTCCACAAGAACTAAAATTGGAAAATTTACAAAAATTTTAACATTGCTTTCAATTTTTTGATGCGCCCTTATCTATTACGATTTCACTATACCGAAACACTTAATAAGCAAAAATTAACAAAAAGAGAATTTATTTTTTGCGTAAATAAAGTGAGCCATTGAAAAACAGACTAAATGAGCTTACTTTATAAGCTTTTATGCTTTAATATGCAACTTCTCGCCTGCTTCACAAATTAGTCGCACTTATTTTACGGTTATGGTGTCTTGGCTTTAGATAACAAAAAGCAATTTTGACTGGTTTTAAATGGGGTTAGAGTTGTAGTGCTTTGTTTATTCGAATTGCCGGTTTCGGTCACTTGGGTGGCCATCTTGTACTAGCCGGTTGGACGGCCTTTGGGCCGTGCCAACAGCCCCCAAGCCCTCTGTTTCCAGAATATATATTCTGCCCCAATACTATGCCTTCTTTTACCTTAAAGGGAGTCTCAGGACGCTACAAGAGTTTTTACTGGTCCTGTGAAAATCCTTTCCAATGTTAATTAATGGAGCTACATTGCGAAGGTACTGGCACTCAAAAAAGGCTTGATCTCCACTTTTGCCACCAGAGTAAAGGCACGTTTGAGCAAGTGGGCGAAGTCATGCTTATGTCTGATTTAAATTCACCTCTTTATGTGCTTTATAAAGACGTGAATTACGAAAAATTGTCTCATAGGCATCATTCGCTCTGTCTAATTTTTGTTCAGGCTGACTTTATAGGCGGCTTGTGACAGCGCCACTTTTGCTAACAGCGCATAGTGGTCTCGATTAAACTGATAAAGCAGTTATAAGAGTGGAGGTTTTTGAGCTTAGTTATAGCTGCGTATTGAGAAAACGCCTCCTCATAGCTAATAATGGTGAATAATTGCATTGGTAATCCCACAATGATTGCAATTAAAAAAGAGACTGCCAGGGATGCCTTAAGTTTCCGAAATGGTTTCCGCTTCGATTTTCCGGAAGTTTCTGTTTCCATGGCCAAGCCTCGAGCATTCTGGAACGTGGTGCTTTAGCGCAGCTCTTTCTTGTCGGTCGATGTTAGACATGGATACGTCAAGTGGGCAAATCCTTACTGTGAGACCAAGGTTAATCAAATACTGAAAGCAAACGAGGGTGACACCATCCGTTGTCTCCGGCGCCTTCCACTAGCGATCTTTTCATTACGTGCGAACAAGATGCGCTCTTTTGCGTGCTCTAGTCCGTGGAGACGTGAGAACATCGGTAGCGCAGTCTTTGGCTATTGTTTAGTCTGGCTGGGTACCCGACAGGATCCAGGCTTGGGTACATAAACACCGGTTTCTGACAGAGACTTATGGCAGTTCTTGTAGGCCTAAGGTCGCGTTGTCTATTTGTCGTAAATGGATAAACCACATCATGTCTCAACCGGGGTGTTTGATTTTGAAACGATAAAGTGAATGCGGTGTTATCCTTGTTTCGGGAGGAAAACATTCTGCTCGTTGTTGGGCCGCATAAATCTAAATGGGATACGGCCTCCTAGGTTGTGATAGCAAAAAATCGAGTCACTCACATGCAGCTTTCTTATTTCCTATTCAAGAATAGAAAAGTCACACACAAAACAACACAGTGGATGTGGCAATTTCAGCGCCTTATCGAAGCGTTGTTAGCCAAGAACGAAAGTGGACTGAGGAGTATGGGCAATTCGTTCATTTCGAAAATCTACCAACTCCTTTTCTTCTCCTCTCTTTCAAAACTATGCAACCTATTTCGCATATAATTGTCTAATTGTAATGAGGTAGCATCAGGGAATAGTTTTTTAAATAAAGCAATACCTCTCTCCCACCACAAATTCTGTTACAGTTTGTGATGTCTCGTAAAAAGAGAGAGTTCTTTTCTGCCGATCCACTAATCCTGGAATTTTACAACTTACGAAATGCCATTACAATGTGTTGCACTAGAACTCGTACCAACTTCAAGAGGCATGAACCTCCTATCATTCATGTCCATGACAGCAGCACTACCGACTCGTAATTGGAGAACTTCAATCTGCGTGCAACCACAACTCCTCTTTAATCCACTTTACTCCGGGTAAGATAAAGAAAGAGGGTTTTGGCTACCTACCATCTTCGTAGGCATCGCGTAGATCAGCAATGTCGTCATTGTTGGAAGTGCAGACGACCTGGATGATAACGCTCTCCTTTGTTCCCGGTCCTTCCATGGCTTCGAAAAGAGCATGAGCGTTGAGGTGTGGTTTATCAAAGAAGGACGCCAGGACCACCTTTCGAAATTTGCCTGAGAGCTCTTTCTTTAGACGGTCTAAAAGATCCTAAGAATGAAATCAGAAGTGGAAGTAAAGACCCCTAACCGAAATTATAGCACGTTCTCTACCAGCGCTACACATGCATGGTACTGGTCCCTCCGTCACAAATGCGTGATACGTGTTTCGCATAAGTTTATCCACCAATTTGTGTTCCATACGGTAAAATACGAGTTGGACCCCTTGAGTCTGAGAACAAATGATTTTCTGATCAACTCTTTCGGCTGTTCAAGTGTCGGTATAACAGTAAAACATTCCGAAATGAGGTGATCAGTTTTCATCCTTGGTACCAACGACTAACACGCTAACCAGATGGCTTCTGCATTTTAAAGCGCCAGGAAAACTTTTCCCTGATACTACGATTGGATAATACAGCACGAACGGAGGCACTAATGTGATCCTTACATCACTAAAGAACCAGACGCTCACAGGTCCTAAAGTCATTAACTGAACTTTGAAAAATCGTCCAACTTTCTGGTTACAACTAACTTGTCAGATTGCCCGTTTCAACATCGAATTTGTGGAATGATGGAACAATATCACTAAAATATTCGCTTTATATAAAAGGGCGTTTGTTGTAAGTAAGGATTTACACATTACCTCTGCTACACGTGATGTGGCACTGTCGTCCTGATGCCCTTGAATGTTGTAAAATGGTCAAAAAATTCGATTTCCACAACCAAGAGAGGTGCACTAGCAGTACTTTAGTTTGAAATGCCTTTCCATATTATGGTGGGCCTTTAACCGTAAGTCTCATATGTTCGAGAAAACTATTTTTTTTCTGCGGGTAGTAAAACTGCTAAGGCGAAGGTGCGAATGGGGAGACTGCAGGTTGAACTCCAGGTGGTGCTAACATTGCTTACAACTCACAGAACAAGTGTTCCTACTTCAAAATCCTAGTTGTTTGCTCTTTCTGAATCTTCTAATGGCACCTAACAGAGCCCCCACCGACTCCCTCCTGATTGTTCTATGCTATGTCGGAACACCGCAACAAGTTCCGAACCAGTCAAAATGGCGTGAATATGCATGAATGAGGCCATCCAAACTACTAGGCCCTCATCCAGTCGCTACGAGCACAAGCAACGCGCTCTTGGTTTACTTAGGCTGTGGGCGATAAGGTCATCTCTTCTGCTTGATGTCCCAACCCTAACACAACTGTGATTTGTAACAATAATGCCCACTAAAAGGGGCTCAGTGACCCAGAGGGTTTCTACTCCGTATTGGGCTTATCCATCCGTTTTCATACTTCTTTATGCTATAAATACGTCTAATGTTAAATAAAAAATAACTCTATTTCTTGGAACTTTGATTACTATCTTGGACATTCGACCATTCTATGGTCAAATTCCCGTTTTCTTGGCGTGGATTTTTGTTCAGAATCCCGAAACCAAGGGTTAATCATACAATTTGTCGATTTGATTTGCAAAAACTCCACAAAAGTCCACCTTTTGTGGCGATAGATAACGTTACCTTACAGTTTTACGGAATGGATAATACTCACTTGTCCGTAGCATGCCTTGTAGACGGTGGCAATCTTCCGCCGTTGGTTGACAGTGCGATTGGCCAGAATGTCAATTATTGCATTTTCATCTGTTCCTGATGCAAAAGAAGGGTGGAAAAAGTATCAAAGTAAATGCCATGTCAAGGGTGCTTCCCATGAGGAGCCGAATTATGACGACTGTTTCTTATAGAAAAGCAAAATCTTTCACTAATTACGTCTCCCTTCTATTCTTTGAGCACTTAACACTACTTATTCAATGAACCTTGAAGCATAAACGGAAAGGGGTCAGCGTATGGCTTTTCTATCAAGTAAATGATGGGACAGTCAGTAGACAACAGTCGTGCCATTAGATGTTGAATGTGTTCATCACCAGCCATGAATAATCGCACAAATAACTCTAAAAAAGGAGGAGATGGTGGAAGCGGGAGTGAAAACCTGAATTCCTTAAGATTTACCCAAGCCCTTCATAGCCTTTTGCAAGGCCTGCGCATCCATTTCCGGATCAAAGTACGATGGCATTCTTCTTTCTATTTCAAATAACACGAATTGTTTGTCAGTAAAGCTTCTTAGAAATCAAAGTCTTATCTAAAAACTTCGAAAGATTTGCCTTAACAAACTTAAACATAACTGTTAGGGCTTGAAAAATGGTGGAAGATATTTTTTAATGGTTGGACTAATTAGGCATGAAGATAAGATTATAACACAGAAACAGACCTGCAAGCAGTTTTGTTAGTCTAACTCATTTCACTCCCAACACTTGGATTTTATTCTCTCCTCTGAACGTACTTTTCTTTCTCCACAAATGGAGGCAACAGTGAGGACACTCAGGTGACCAAAATTTACTTAAAAGGGTCGCCTCAGAACGGGTCTTGCAAGTAAAACTGGAAATTACTTGTTGATCAATTCTTATTTTATGGTAGGTAATGGCACTCACTTTTCGATTTCACAGTGTTGTATTTGACTACTGTGGAAGGGCTTGGTCACCATTTCAAATACATAAATGTAGCGCCCTAAGACTTCCCTGACGGCGGAAGAAGGTGTAACACTCGGGCGGAATACATGCATTCAACGTACAGAAGGGTCCGGACTACTGACACGGGTCAGAGGCAGTGGTCAAGGTACAAAAGTGGTCCTTTACCGAATCCAAGAATTAAACTAACAAAAAAACTTATCACATGACCAGATGCGATGTGTAGATTGTTCAAGTCTCGGTTGTGGTGTGTGTGGGGGGGGAGAGCCACCCTGAGTCTCCGCCATTGTACGTAGGCAGATAAATTGGCCTTAGAGCCATGCCGGTAGCCCCAGGCCCCAATTGATTTTTAACATGTTTCTACTCCCTGTGCATTATGTCTTCTCTCGTCTTCAGAGAAGTCTTGAAGACCTACATAGGTAAGTAAAAGCAAGTATTTTAGGGAACCTCACTGCGATATTATCACCATTCCCACTGAAACAAGGACAGCATGGCAAAAGGTCGCAGCTTTTACCTGAGGCATTCTAGTGGATATTGCTCCCCATTTTTTCCTAATTCGAGGCTCTAAGAGTAAATTAAAACGATTCTGTTGTCAACTTACTAATAATTAAATGAAAAATGCAAATAAGTAGGGAGGCAGAACATGCGATTTGTATGAACTCGACAAATGCTTATTTAACTTTTACGAGTTGGTGCAAGCCAACTTTTTGAATGAAAGTGCACTGGAATTGTCCACTTAAGCTACCTAAGTCTTATATTCCTTAAATTATCATACAGAAAAGCAAACCAAGATTTTTGTCCAAAATTAGTGGAAGTTGCACAACAATCTTGATTAGACGTAACAGAGTATTTAATTAAAGTGAGAAATCCCATGTAATGGACGGTTTGGGTTTTCGGTGTTGATTTGAATTGGGGCTCAGCTGAACGCGTGGATGTTAAAGCAAGTTTACTATGATGCTGCGGAATCCCAGAAAGCCAAAAAAATGAATGCAATGTGGAAAGAACACCGAGACTGCAGCCAAAAGTTTTTTAAACAAAAGTTTACACATTAGTTGCTCTGAGGACTTTAAAGGAATTGCCCCAAGTGCTTTACCAACATTAATTCACAAGTGAATAGCTAACCACTGGCCTCTGTGCTCTGAGGGCACTTGACCCAAATCACGTTTCACGCGACCATCGTAACGAGGTTTGCTTTGAACCGGCACAACAGCAGGTGACAATAAATGCAAGAATTTTTTCCAGTAGGAAGTTCCATAAAATAAATTAAGCTGTGGTGTGAAAACTTACTGTTTGCCGCCCTAAAACACATTTTGTAAAATAATGCCCGTAGTTTATGCACTCGACCCCAGTATTCCACGTGAACGCTGCCCTGATTTTGTTACTCGTGCTCGTACACTACAAATAGGCGACATTGGACACAAAATAATGGGAAAAGGGAAAATTAATGCGGTCATTGTAATACTTTGTTTGTTCAAACTGCCGGTTTCGGTCACTTGGGTGGCCATCTTGTACTAGCCGGTTGGACGGCCTTTGGGCCGTCCCAACAGCCCCCAAGCCCTCTGTTTCCAGAATATATATTCTGCCCCAATACTATGCCTTCTTTTACCTTAAAGGGAGTCTCGGGACGCTACAGTCATATCAGAAAGGAGGAACCACAGAGATGCGGTAACTGATATTCCCTCTCGATTCTGATAAGGAATGTGTTGAAGCAAAAAAGAAAATTTTAGCAATCTCGGCGTAGATTAGGGCAACATTGTATGCATGGTTCAAAGCTTATGATCGTACGCTTTATTTGATTGAGTGGTCCTTCCGCTCTCCACCGCTTGACAGTCTCCACGCTCCAGCTGGACTCGCTGCCACTCAGCGCACATCCTGCAATCCCACCCATCTACATGGTAATAATAAACGAATGCCCAACACAAGTGGTTCACACTGCGTCTTCGGAAGGATTCTGACACTATGGTAAAATGACTTTCATACTTGGTCAAAATACGCGGAAGAAAGAAATCTGTGTCATAGAAAAGGTGAGGGAAATCCGGAAATTAGAGATGCGGATAGTGTGTCTTTATATGGAGAGTTTCGGTCCATGCTACTTATCCAGCAACAAAAGAGATGAATAAGAAATGAAAAAAATAACGTGGTTTAAAGTCTGATGAGGGAAGTCTCCGAAGAAAACCCTTTGTAACGAATGCAACTGAAGAATGATGTCTAGAATTCGTCAGATTGAGCTTTAAGTAGCACAGTTAATTCACACTTTTCCAGTAATATCTATCCATGCAAGAGAAGGTCCTAAAAAGCTAACGCATCATAAGAAGACTCACTAGCATTCTATTCCAGAAGTTTGGACGCAAATAGTTTAGAAGTAAATGAAATGATCACATCCTTTATGGACGATGAAATATAAAAAGTTTGCTTCAATGAAAACGATGCCGAAGAGCCTATTTTGATCCTGACAAGCTTCATCACTGACATTCATTGAAATGGAAGGTACTACAGACTCAACACTGTCCCCTCTATTCGTTGATAGGGGGCCTGGAAGTGTGGACCATTTCAACTTATTCTGACTGTGCGTTTTCCAATTCTGTGAACTGCCCTTCATAAACAAATCCTTCTTAGTGAAGCATCTTATCTTTTATGGAGCTACATACACTACTAGGAACAAAATTTTCAAATATGCTTAAGCACTGTTTGACATGAAACATACACAAGGAGCGATGGTTATGGAAAATGGGCTAATTAGACCGGTCTTAGGAGTATTTTACTGAATCGGAGGCCTAAAATTTATGCCTACTGAATAGTGCATAATTACCCCCATCACTATATCACCTACCCACCTCACACACCTTTGTACACAACCAGTAAATTTGTCTGTGAATGGCCCATCGGGGCGACATAGATTAAGGAATTGACGACGACATCGGCGCTCCTACGATGGTGGTGTTGTGCTGATGTGAATTTGGTTAACCTGCATTTAAAGAGACTGCTGACAGGGCTTAACTCTTCAAATGTTGATTTGGAAGACGTAAAGACGACCTACTTGAGGCAATTGGCAACAGTCTGGCAAAAGCAATGGAAAACGATGCTTAAATCGACAACAGAGGCTCTATCTCCTGTGCCGTTGTGTAGGTCCAACCGTAGTACTGCTACTTTCTGTAACCCACCAAGAGAAGGATGCGTCTTGTTTTTGCAATAGGATTGTTTTATGCAAAATCACATTTCGGTGAGTTTTCAGTGAAAATCTGCGGTTAGGCCGACAAGTACACAGGCCATATCGTTGTTTGGTTCGTTTTGAGAGCATTTAGCGGTGCAGCTGTGCGTAGGTTCGAAGTTACGAGAGGAAGATTATTGCACTAGAATGGCATGCACCATGAGTTGATGCAGGCATGAGGCGACACGCACCTATGAAAGTAAAAATTGGAAGGGATGGATATAAACTGTGAGGCAACCCCAACAGTGACATGAAATGTGTTGTTCCAACTTAATTTCCCAATGGTTGAGCAAACGTGAGTTGTAAGGTTGACACTCCATTTGTGCACACTGCGTTTAGTCTGGGTCCAGCTCTCGGACTGGCAGGTGAAAAAGGCACTAATAGCCAGTCTGCGACAACGCCCTTTAAGTCACTTCTCACAGGATGTGCAATTAACCAAATAATATCGCTGCCACTATTGTATAACCTATATTTGTCGTTAACCACGTGTTTTGGGAAATAAAAACGATTTGTGCACAGCTCGGTTTCATAAAGCGTATTTGGTGCTCGAGCTAAGTTGGTGGTTTCCTCCAGCCTGATTAATTATGCACAAATCTGACTTTAAGCGTTGAGGTGGCATTTATTTGGATATTTTCGAACAAAAACCGCACAATAAGACCAATGGCCATCGATAACGCCTCAATCATTGTTTGTCGTGGTTTTATCATGGGATGTCTTTTGCAAAAGCGAAGGCGGGTGGTCCAGAAGAACCGCTTTGCTGTTGGTTTGCGTTCCCACCATCCTTGTGTGTACAGGCTACATATGAGGCAGACGAGGTGGTTGCCTTCCTGGTAGAAGCGAGAGATCTGCGGATCCCGTCATGACGTGAATTTTGGAATTGAAAAGTGTGTAAAAACTCAGCCCTACCATTGACAACTGAGCTGATGTTTTGTTCTCCCGAAGAACAAGCACCAAAAAGAGCCCCATATTGAGGAGGCAGCTAAGAACAAATCACTTTTTTATTGGGTATGTTTGATGGAGAAGATCACATTATTAAATAAAGTAATATAGATAGAGGTGCAAATGCGGAGAGTGTAAAAGTGCCTTAGTCACCCATTTCTTCTTGATGATTATGTAGCAATTCCATTTGTTTGGATAACAGCAACTGTCAACTGCCGGTCAACACTTCGGGAGTTTGTCCTCCAATGGAGTCGAATGGGTTAACACCTAAACCAAGATGTTATCCTGAGGATTTCCTTCTTTTCGAAGGTCATTTGGGCTGCTGCAGTGAGCCAACTGTTCAAGAGGATTATGCAAATGATAAGTAAATCTTTACTGACAGCAGGCCTCACATACAAGTGCCATGGGCCTAGGAACTTAAAAAGCCAACTTGGTCAATGTTTACTTATGCGTGGGTGTTTAATTGGTGCTTTCTTAGCCTTGCAACCACTGCACAGCCATGAGATTTACATCACGTAGATCTCTTGATGCCACAAATACTAAGAGCAGAAAGATTTGCTGTGTTGCCACTAGTTTGGCGGAAAGAGAGATGTGGGAATGTACTGTATAGCATCAGGGACTCGAGACCCGGGAGAAGGCCTATGATTGAATCGCACCTGTAGATGATGCAAGACATGTTGGATGGCTACCAGCATCTCACCCTTCTGACGCCCCGATTTTTACACCAGCCCGCACGTCATATATGTGGGAGTGAACGGTGTGGTGGCTCCATCATGATGGCGAATGCCGTTTGTTAATTAGTCTCAGCACTCCTGATAGTATTTTTTTATACCTGTTTACACCCTGAAAACTGCTAAAATCGTACACTACACTAGCGGGATTACAGATAGTATGGATGAGACATTGCCCTAATGGATGTGAGGAGGGAGTGAGTATGTGCCTTACACTAGGCTTTCCGATGGGTGTGAAGTTGGAGATGAGGAAAGGCAGGGGGTGGGTTAAATGCTGGTGCATTGAATTATGGCAAACAGTTGAGAGATTGCAAAGCCGATCACATTTAACACAGCTAAAATAGAAAGTGCAGTGATTATTTTTTGCGTTGTAGTGTTTGCTGAATTGGGTGGTCACCGCATTCTGGTCATCCCCACTGCCACCCAGCCCACATCCTGTCATCCAGACTACGCAGTACCAATAAATTGCTGCACAGCACTGGCGGTTCTCATTGCGTCTGCGGTGAAGACCCGAGTACTGTGTTGGAATAAATTTTAGACCAGGGATGAACAAGTTAAACAAAGGAATCTGTGTCAAAGACGCATTGAAGGAAGTCTAAAGATGAGATATGCCTACGATTGGTGTAATTTACTCCCTAACATAGATTCTCATTTCCTGCTACAAATCTGCCAACAAAGAGAGTGAATAATAAATGATGGTTTAAAGCAAATAAAACCTAATGCGAAAGGTTACGGATAAATACGTAAGGAATGGATATAGAGGGAAAATGCGATTTAATATATGATTGGTTATATTTAATTCAATTCCATTTTCTAATGCTGATTTGGTAGAACCAAGTTAGCACAGTGGCCTTGCACTTCTGCAATTATATCTATTTCTGCACAAGCGGATTAATGGAAGTTGATTCACTGTAAGAAGGGGAGACACTTGCACTGAGACTTTGCAACCCGAGGCAATGACATTCTTTGGGGACAATAAGATGTGAAATATTCGGTTCAACGACTCTTAGAATCTTAGTCTTCCACCATCAAATTGGGTGAGGAAAGGCGTTTGAGCCTGATGTTTGCCCATGTAGATCTTTTGCACTTACCTGAATCTTTGGCTTTCAAACAGAATTCCATTTTTTATAACTTCTTCCCCTTAATCAGACCATATACTACAATTATGAACATAAACTTTAGGTGATAAATTGACGATGAAGGTGATGGACACAGCTTCAACAAGATAAAGTAAACCCAAACTGGGTTAGTATTCTAGAAGAATTGAATGCATGAATGGATGGGCACCACTTGAACAAGGATGGAGCAGTGGGGGACTGGATGAATGAGCGGACGTGTGGCAGAGTACTCACAGCAGATTCGGGACAAATATTTTAGAGGGAAATAAGCTAAAGCACAGAAAGTGAAAGTGCGTGCTTCAGATGGTATTAGCGACAACTTGGTTTAGCATAGAGCTAAACAACATTCAAATTGAAAGTAGGTTGATAAAAGGAGTAGGCTGAGTGATGCGATTTTTTATTCAGTTCTTCATTTCTTCTTTTATAAATGCCCCATTTTTCCTCTCTCCCATCAGGAAAATCTGTTTAGACAGATTGGCTTCCTAACAGTCGATCTGCAGGACTTAGAGGACGCCTGCCAGCGGGTAAATGGCGAAAGTCTGGCACTGGTGTACGGCTGTGCACTTTTCATCCAGCCCACAGGGCAAGGATGCTAAATACATATGCTACATGATGGTTGGACCGTTTTTGAGCGTATTACGCGACAAAATTATGCATATGAAATGGGGATGATTAGGCGGTAGGATTTTATGTCCAAAGGGTGTGGAACATGAGGAGGCAAGGGCACAACGTGGCACGCAACTACGACACATGAAAGTTAAGGGGCTGGGAATATACTGCGAGGAATACTCAAGAGTGATGCACAGTGAACTGTTGAAATTTGTTTTACAATGGATGTTCAGTCGTGAGCTGCGAGGGCAACCCTCTACTTGTGTGCAAGGGGGGTGTGTGCTGGCACCCACATAGACGTCCTCAAGCCAGCTCTCTGATTGGCAGGTCAAAATGCATTAAAGCCTGTTTGGAATCACGCAGTGTAAGTTACTTTGCACGGAGCGTGCAAGCGACCCAGTAACATCGCGTATGTTTCACATTCAGCCTATCTTGTTTCTTCCATGAATGTTGGAGGTAATTTATTCTTCGTCCACACCGTACCAATGGAAGCAAAACAATTTTATGATAGACGGCTAATGATTAGTATTTAAAAAGGATTTTTGTAAAGTCTTCTTGTACATAGTCAATTGATGTGACTTGAGGTGTGGATGGATGAGGTGTAGGAGTGCTTTTATGGGTTTATTTCCCATTATTATTCCTCTAATTTTAGGTTTGTAACCATTTTGCTACAATGACGGCAATGCATCTTCTTCGAGTATTCATTAGTTATGGGTCTGCCATTCTAACCTTAATTTGTTTTGCTTTGATTGCTGGAACCTCCGGCCAACCCTTGACCGGTCTTGTTGGCACGGATCTCAATACTCTGGGAGCTTATCATACGATGAATCAGCTGGATTCGTTCACTCAAGGCCTAGAGAATGAATTGGGATATCCCTATCAAAGTCAAACGGACTTTTCTTCTTCCGGAGGTCAAGGGCTCTGCTGTGGGTCATCTGGTTATTGATACGGTTATGCAAATGGTAACTAAGTCTTTTATAGACAACAAATCATGTACTGAAATGACTTTAAGAACCTAACCATCAAACCTGAAATTCTTTGTCCAAGTTCACCTATAGGAGAGCGTCACATTAAAGTCTCTTATATCCCGCAATTAGGAAGTGGGTAAAAGAGGGGTGTGAGGATACATTGTACACCAAATGAAATCTAGAATCTGAGAGGAGGCATATGCTAAAATCGTCGGATGGCGACCAGTACCCTTCATGTGTGAAGCTCCTATTGTCTTATTCAGGCTAGCATGTCATATGTGTTGAATAGAAAGACAGTGATGTGTGTCGAGGTGCGGTGACTCCCCCATTTTTCCACTCCACCGTGAAGGCTCATGTTATTCACAAAGTAGCCATAGCTTTTCTACTGCCATTCCCTCTTCCTCAGTCGGCGCTCCCCTCGAAATGGGGTTGTGACAAAACGGATGTCGCAATAGCGACGTGAATATAAGGTAAGAGTGTGTGCATTGCGTTAGACTTCAGAGCAGTGAGCAACTGTGAATGAGAAGACAACGTAGCGCAGGCACTGCTTGCTTGGCAAATTATGTCAAGTCAGTATAATTGGAAATGAATTCGCCATAACTTAATATTGCTTTGTAGTGTACGCTTGACTGGGTGCGCTTTTCACTCTCCGCTGTCTGCACTGTCTCTACAGTCTGCATATTCTCCCTTCTCCTGCTATCCCCAATGCCACCCAGCCCACATCCCAACCCCCCATCTACACGCCAATAATAAACTGTTGCACAACACTAGCGTTTTTCATTGCGTCTTGTGGGCAGGTCTGAGCACTGTGTTAGAACGACTTTCACACCTGCTAAGGACATGCGAACAGAAGGAATCTGTGTTGGGGAAGAATGGAAAAAGATCTGCAGTTGAGAGATGTCCAAGATAAGTGTGATAATTCCTCAAGGTCATGAGTCACAGTCACTAATCCAACTCGACTAAAAATGATGTAAAATTTGTTTAAGAGTTTTTTGGACAAAGATGCTTTCTAACGCATTACAAATAGAAATGTTGGAAGAATGAGGCTCAATATACGTCTCATTGCGCTTAAGGTAGCTCAAATTTCTGATGCTTGTTTACTAGAATTAAGTTTGACGCAGTTGCTTCACACTTCTGTAGTTATATCTGTCCATGCATGAGAAGGTTGCAATAAACTAGTGTGTTGAGAAGACGTACCTATATGGTGTCTTGAATATTTTGGTTTAAATACTTTAGAAGTGATTAAACTGAGACGATTTAGTGCCGCCAGTCCTCTTAAGGTCGATGAAGTGGAAACGAGATTATATGGTGACGATGGTACATCGCAAGCTACTTTGACCAATAGGATCTTGATTTGGGGCATCTGATTTGGTAGGGAAGGTTATTTTACCTTATTTTTTGTTCATGCGGATCTTCCGTACCTGCCCAGATCTTATAATTCCTAAGTTACTGCCTTTAACCAGACCATATATTACTATTATAAGCACAAAGCACTACTAACGAGTTGACCTGAAGGGAATAAATACAGGAGTGATCACTAAAAATAGGTCATTAAGCCTTGACTGGGTTATTACGTTTAAAAGAAGTGAATGCGTGAATAAAGAGACGGGTGCAAGAATAAGTAGATGGGTGGATGTAAAGTGGTTGAATATAAGATTGATAGATAGCTAAAATGGATGACTCGAAGTATGGATGCATGGATTGATGGAAGAGTGAGAGAATGTATGAATGAACAGATGAGTGACAAAGGACCGTCCCCTAACTATAGGAAAAACTTCTGGATGAATGGCTGCGTTTGCAAGGGGAATGCGAATGCATGAACCCCATTCTACGCATCACGATTCTGTTTAATCTATAGATGCCCAACACCATAGTTGTGTATTGGGGTAAGGTTCGGGTGGGTACAGCGATTTAATTAGCCAATCTGTCATTCATTTGTCTCGTCATCTTACGTTGGTTGAAATGATCGGTCACTTAAAAGCGATTTAAGATGGTGGCCTACGTTGAGGTCCAGAAAGAGGTTAAATTATGGCATCCGTAACTGTAACTATCACAAGGTGCACGAAAGCAGCTATTTGTGTTGTCCGCTTTAAGAGAAAGTGGGCGGTCCGTCTTTGGGTCAATTTGTTTGCGATGCGAAGTGATACCGGACCTCCTTTTAGCCAAGCCGATTAAGGTTAAGGAGGAGGCAAATAGTTAAATAGTTTGACACACTTTAAGCTAATTTGTTGCCAGACATCGAAGAGGCGATCAGGTAGCTCTGGGTTTTAATTTTTTCATGAGAAGAAAAGCGACTCTACTTTTTAATGGCAAAAAGTGGTTGAAGAGGTAGTTAAAAAAAGGGATGATACATAATGAGGGGAATATCTTGGTCGGTGTTGGAGGGGTTCTTCAAATTTCGCATCATCATATCTAGCCTTTTCACGACACATTCTGGATGGGATTTAGAAATGAATGGCAGTATTTCAAAAGGTAAGGTAATTTATTTTGCCTCAGTAAATCACTAACAGCTTCATGTACTGCGCACAATCTGGTGTCAAAGTACCCGTACCTCAAAACCTTGCCAATATAGAAGGCTAGATTTGTCCGTTAGAGTGACTATATTTTGGACAAGATACACCCACTTTGTTTGTGTACACTTGGTGCGTAGACGCCTCAGTGAGGGATGAGGGGTGAAAGTGCGGACGACGCTCTAAAGAACGTGGTTCTGTATTGATGTCAACTATGGCGACCTGTTTATAAATGCCCTATTCCTCCCTTTTCCTTTAAGAAACAGTGCGCATACACATTGCCTTCTTGAAGGTTGATCGAAAAGACGTGAAGAGGACCCATTTGAGTGTGAATTACAAGAGGCTGTAAGGATCAGCTTGCGGTGATGCTTTGCTAAACTACACAAACCATGCTTCCAGCACCAATATGCCTTATGCACAAAGTTTACAGAACATGATCTTGTTATTCGAATTAGGTTTTGGCGACTTTCTTTTGATTTGTTTGCATACTCACCTTTTCACCCGCAGAATCGGGCTGATAATTGCGCATGTAACATGATGGTTGAGATGATACTGAGGGTGCCATGTGATGGAGATGTACTTAGAGTGGAGAGGATGAGGTGGTAGAATATTGTATCAGAAGGGTGTGGGGCATGAGTTAGTGGAGGCATGAGGCGGCACGCACCCATAAAGCTTTGAAGGGAAGGGATCAGATGTACACTCTTAGAGGGATTAATGTCTGATGGAAAGTGAGCTATTTTAAATTTTATAATTGACACTCGACTGTAAGTTGCAAGGAGACCTCCCTGCTTGGGAATGCTGGAGGATAATGCTGGCGCCCACATTAACGCCGCCGGGTCTAGCTTTCTGATCTGCGGGTTGCAAAGGCATTTAAAGTCAGTCTGCTACCACGCTGTTTAATTTATTTTGCACAGCACGTGCAAGTCACCGAGTGACACCACGTATGTTTCTCTTCCTTTATACCTTGGATACACGTAGCCTCATTTCTTAATGCCATAGCTTCGGCCTTTGACTCATATCATGCCCAAACATTGGTAGTGATTTCTTTAGCTTTTAATGTAAATTTCTGGAAATGAAAATAGTTTTAAAGTATGAAACTAACCTTCATCTTCAATTTCATACAATCTACTTAGGTCACCGTTTAATGTCTTCTTTTATGTAAATGGAGACGTGCATACGTTTTAAATGATTTCGGTAAAAATTGTTATTTTTACACTACTCATTTGGAGTTCATGTCATGAATGCAAAACTTGCATACAAAGCAGACGAGATGTTTGACAAGCTTGTAGCGCTGGCTAATTTCCGAAATTCTGTTATGACATGTTAGGCTTGGAATGGGGAAGATTGCAATACGAGTTAAAGTGATTAATGACCCTGATAAAATCCAAGACTTCCATTGACGAACGGATTATCAATTTATTAGAAGAGACATCGAGATTACTACCATTTCGGTTCACTGTTCATTAAGCGCCGCAGTTCGTAGAGCCAGCGTAGAGTGGTTGGTGTGGCTCGAGGTGTGAATGAGGAAACCGTGAGGGGATGGGAGTGCTCGCAAAAGCAGTTTTGTCTATCATTCTTTCCTGATGTTTAGGTCTGAAGCCAAGGTGTTATGATGGCCCGAAAGTATCATCTTCGAGTGCTCAATGGTTATGGAACCGCTGTTTTAACCTTAATTTGTTTTGCTTTTATTGCCGGAGCCACTGATCAAATTTCGTCAGGTCTCGTTGAAAAGAGTTATCATTCAGGAGATCAAATGGGTTCATATGGTCAAGAAGACCATCAATCAATGAATGATCACATGGGGCATCCCCATCATGGCCATATGGGCCATTCTTCCTCCGGAGGTCAAGGATCCTACCATGGATCGTCTGGCTTTTAAGACAGCTATGCGCTAATGGTAAACATTTTGTAATCAACTGACCACTAATATGCCTCAAAGAACTTAATTGCTTAACCTAGAAGTAGTTGTTTGAGTTTACTTATGAGTGAGTGTCTAATCAGTGCTTCGTGCGTCTTCCCGCTATTTGATCCCATTCCTGCATTTTATGAGATTTTCCTTATCTTAATCCCTATGTTCTATAAAAGGTCAAGAACAGAAAGGCTGCCCACGAGGTACCAGTAAGTGGGTGGAAAGAGAGGTAAGAATGTACTGCCTGCCGTCAGAGATCTGAGAACTGAGAGGGTGCATCTGACACAATAGTACCTCTCTGTGGTATATGACACACTAGCTGGCTACAGCATTATCCATATTCAAACTTTTACCAAATTCCGCATTTATGCTGATGATAGAACATGAGCGTGTGTGGCGGTGTGTTGCATGACCAGTTTTATGTTCATTCCTAATCCCGAATGTGTTACTTTGGTGACTGCTACGATTGGTGCTCTACTTTGGATGGGGTTATAGGCAGTACAGATGACAATGCTGGCATGGATATAAGGTGAGGGAGTGAGTGCATTATGCTAGACTTTTCGGTGACAGCAAACTTGCGAGTACTGCTTGATACCAAATAATTGAGAATTTATAAGTTTGATCCAGGTCAGCACAGTTTGAATTGAAACTGAAATTATTTGCTATGCCATTGTAGTGTTTACCTGACCGGGTGGCTTCTTCACTCTTCGCAGTCTGAGCAACCAACACAGTCTGCGAAATCTCCGCCCTCCGACCACGGTTCTTACCACCCAGGTCACATACTGTTATCCCATCTGCACACCAATAATAAATGTTGCACAATACTGGCAATTCCTGTTGTGTCTTCGGAGCAGGCCTGAGCACTGTGTTAGAATGACATTCCCACCTGCTGTAATTGAATAAAAGGAAAAAAGCTGTGTCGGAGAAGAGTTAAAGGAAATTTGTAGGTGAGAGTCAATTAATGAAGGCGAAATTCAGTCTCTAACACAGGACCCCATAACCCGCTGCAAACATGATAGCAAAGGCGGTAAATAAGGGATTGCATATGGGGCAGTCTAAATTTAGGTGTAATGTTGCCAAAAAAGAAGCGCTTTAATCATTTATGCCTTCTAATGCTTATTTGTTGGGGAAAAGTTACCTCAGTCGCTTCTCAATTCCACACTCTGATCTATCCTTCCAAAGGAGGGTGATGAGGAGTTGGCGCACTATGCGAAGACGCACTTGAATTTTGGCCTGAATTTGGAATGCAAATGGCCTGTAAGTGACTGGAATGAGGAGAAGTGCCACAACTCATTTTTCAATGACAACACTAGAATACAATCTGCAACAACGAAATACGATCTTGATTGCAGACATCTGGTTGAGTGGGGGGTGGATTTTGAGTCCCGCTTTGTGCACAAGCATTCCAATCCTGCTTACCTTCGATCCAACCAAATATTGCTATTGTGGGTAATAAATTACTACTAATAATTTGACGTGAAGGGGATGGATAAAGGAGTAATTACCACAAATTTGGTAATTAAACTTAGACTGGGCAATGTTTTTTGAGATTTGACTGACTGAAAGGATGGATAAATAATGGAGTTTAAATTGACATGCGCGAAAAAGAGAAAGGGAGTGTTTCAAATGCTATTCTCTATGGTACCGTTCACTATGTAGACACTCAGCAGCTAGCTTAACTGTCAAAAGACGAATCCTGAAAGTAAGTTTTATGCAATTTTTTAAAAACCCATTAGTCCTTCGTTGCATCGGGTCTCTTTAACTAAAACACCTGCCAACTTGAGGATGGTCTGAGAAAGGTAACAACGGTGATACCCAGAATAAGGTTTAGTTATAGTACCTGTTTTTTCCTTTAAACGAAGTACAATTTGAGCATCGAGTGGACCACGCCAACATTTGCAACGCTAGCGAAGTACGTGCATATGGCCAGTTGTGTTGTTCACCTCGAGGGTGGATGGATTATCTGAACTAGGGGCGATTTTTACCATGAGGAGTCTTGATGAGCTTCCATTTTAGTCGAGCAAACGGAGAACAAAGGAGAGTCCCATTTCGTATGCTTGAATCTATCCCACCTTGTTATATGAAGGTGTGTTTAATAGTCACTTGTGTTTTACGAGAATTCGTTGGACAGATATCATAGTGGTGACAGTATTTTAACTACGGTGCCCGCGCAGAACTGCCAGCAAAGAGATGCCGAAGAGGTATACAAAAGGGCAATAATATTTTACTGGGGGAATCTCGTGGCTGCTGTAAGTGAGTTACTTGATTTCCTGCGTCAGCGTATCTGAACTTGCTCCAACAAGGTAGAGTGGAATTTACTGCTTGTAAGTAACTAACATTTTCATGTTGCGCAAACCTGGCGTTGAAGTAGCCGTGCCTTAAAAGCTTGAAAGTAGAGTGTTGTTTTGCACTAATAAGGTGAATATTTTTTACAAGCTTTACCAACTTGACAGTATTTGAAATCATTGAGAACTTACATTTTGCGTACTTTTGCACGGAACCAAAACACTTTTTATGTAAATGGCCCATCGGCGCTATGTGGAGTGCAGGAAGAGATGACGATGATAGCACTCCAACAGAGGTGGTACTGCCCCATTTCGCCCTCCTCCCAAAGAGCTAGAGTAAAGGCATGGCTTAGGTTTTTGAAAGTTGATCTGTAGAACGTGAGTTAGATCTACTAAAGGATGAATGACAAAAGTTGGCTTAGAGCAATTGGAAACGGCGCTTTTTTAAAATACACAGACCAGTTTTTCCTGTACCGTTATGTCGTTAAAACACATAGTTTTCCTTTGAGGGCCAGCTACTGCCCGAATCCTTCCGATTTAGCTTACTTTTGTTGACATCTTTGGGTACTTATCTTCCTACCCGCAGAGTTAGGATAAGCTTGCATATTTCCTAGTGGGTAAGTTGATACTGAGGGTATTACGTGATGGAGGCGTGCGTAGATTAGAGAGAATGAGGCGGTGGCACATTGCACCAGAAGGGTATGGTGGAGGTACGAGATGACATGCAGCTATGAAGCATGAAAGTAAAAGGAATGTAATGAATTAATGAAACACAAGAGGTATTCAAGAGTAGTGCGCAATGGGTTGTTGAAATGTGTTTTACACTGGGTGCTTAGTTTTGAGTTGCCATTGCCTCCTCCAGTTTTTGTTTGCTGGGGGCTGGTGCTGGCGCCCAGATCTCTTATTAATAGGTTAAAAAAGACATTAAAGGACAGTCTGTAACGCGCTGTTTCAATTCATTCGTTAAAGGCGGCAAGTTGCCATTCGATCTCGTACACTTTGCCATTTGCATCTCTCTTGAATACAAATAACTGTGCCTCTCAAGGCCATTATTCAAATCCCCGACTAGTGCCACATAAAATAATGGTAGTGATTTCTCTTGTTTGAAATTTAGAATTTCGGAAATAAACCATTTTAAGACATAAAGCTGGCAAACATCATCTAATCCTACCCATTAAATTTGCATTTCTGTAAGAATGGTAGGGTTTGAGTCTGGGCTAGAGAATCGTTTAGTGTCTTCTCGCATGCACTTGTACGCGTATATGTTGACCAAAGTGTTGCCCGAAAAAATGCTTTGTTATATGAAACATTTTGAGTTCACATCAAACTTGAGAGCAAAAATCTCACATAAGTCAGACTTCCTAAAAGCCCTGGTTGATTTTTGGGTTCTGTTATGCTATCTGAGGCTAGGAATGGAGAAGCGTGTAACACGAAATGAAGTGACCAATGACCGGGACAAAACGCAGCCGCACCACTGGCCAGAGTTGGCGATTTGTTCCACTTAAGAAGAAACATGAAGATCAGTTTTTATTAACTTCAAGGTTCAATAAGGAGAGCCTAGATCAGAGCATCGTGTTTATTCATAGAAGTGGTTAATGAAGAGGACCGTTTTAAGTAATGAAGTTAATTGATTTGAGGTATGAAGTAAGCAAATGTAAAATGCTTGCAAATATGTTTTCTATCAACTTTTTTCTAACCTCTAGGTCTAAAACCAATTTGTCACGATGAATACAACGCATCTTTTTCGAGTATTTGCTGGCTATGTGTCTGCCATTCTTGCCTTAATATGTTTCGCATTGAATGCTGCACCTGCTGACCAAACAGATTTTGCTAAAAAGAGTCTCAACAGTCTTGGAACTCATCATACATTGGATCGGCTATTCTCACATGGTCACAAGGAATACAAGAACCTAGGCGATCACCTGGGATTTTAACATCAAGGCTACATGGACTAATCTTTGGATGGTCATTGTCGCTGCGGTGGGTAGTCTTGTATTTAAGACACTTTGATGACAGTCACAATAAGCACTCCACTCTAGTGGAGTTACAGGCAGCACAAAAGGCACATTACTGACCTATGTAGGGTCACAGCACACTAGACTTGTAGGTCAGAGGGAGATTGTAAGTGGGGAAAGACAAGGATGCGGATACTGCTTGTGTACTAAATTACGAAACACCATTGCTCAACTTGTCAAATTTTTAGCATATTTGGGCTTTAAATTGCAATAATTTTTTGTTGCGTTGCAGTGTCTGCTCAAATGGGTGGCTCCTTCACTCTTCACGGTCCCCGCAATGCGTACAGTCTCCTCCAATCTCTCATGAGCATTGCCATCCAGCTCACATTCTGTCATATCGTTCACACAGTAATAATAAACAACTACACAACGCTGGCGAGTCTTCTTGTGTCTTCTGGGAAGGTCTGGATATCGTGTTCAAATCGTTTTTATGTTTACCGCAAATACAAGGAAAGAAGGAAACTATATGGAATGCGAACACATGGAACTCTACTATTGAGATATTTTCACCCTAGGTGGAGCTTATTCCTGAAGGGAACATTACTAATTTCCACAATTCTGCTGCTATACATAATTCTTATTAATTCATTAAATGCACTTAATTCCAGTCCTCCAGGAGGATGATGCATTTCGATCGTCCGTCACTTAAAAGACAGAACCAAAGATGCACGTCACTTAATACCCAATTTCTAGTGGACTTCTTACTTTCGTAATCTTCTAAGTCTGTGATATATCTCTAAAAGGCACATTTTACTCCGTATTAACAAATAAATCGGTTGAAAAAAACAAAAGCGATTTCTTAACCCCTTGAGCGTGCATACATCCTGCTTCAAACACAGCATGCTGATTTCCTCTCTCTGTATGGAGTCGGTAAAGAATCCACGATGTCAATGTATACATCGCTGAAGTAGGCAATCGGTGTGAGGTATGGCCGTTTGAATCCACTGCAAGTAATGCAGGTGCAACGGAAATCACATGCATTGTGGACAAATGAGGAGCGCCAATAGCTTTTGCTCGGTGCGTGCACCATCTTCTAATCTCCTATATGCTTTAAATTTTCAAGCAATTTTTTGTGAACCGTTTGTACTTATGCACTTGAAAGTCACTAGGCGCTTAGGTGCTCCATTGCAGTCCCAGCATGGTAAATACTTGTCCACTAGGGACAGTGTTGACCACTCCTGCCATATATACCCTACCGCCTTGTATTTTGGCGACATCTCTTTTTGTAATACTTTGTAAAGGGGTGTAAGCCACCCTCGTTCACCCAAGCAAATCATAGTAGGCACTTTAGATTCTCCTTTTCGAACACGCAGTAGGCTTGTTCAAAAAGGCAGAATTTACGTTAAATTAATTATTAATTAGTTAATAGGAGGTCTGGTTTGTGCAATCAGATATTTGCAATACTCTGTGCATTGCCATTTTCTGGTGTACCGCACGGCTGTAGAGAGCAGCCTACTTCTTTCAGGCTTGCGTCTGATGGCCTATTCTCACTGTGAACTTTCTCTTCATCTCGTGATGTCTGACTATTGCAAACATGGATAACAGTTCAATTCTACTAGCACTTTTGGGCCGCAAATACCTATCGAGCAGGGTACCGGCATAAGCGATGCTGCATCCGCGATTTTTGCTGTCCTTTGTTAAAAGTGCAGTACACATTCGTTTCACTGGCATTAGTAGTCCAAACGAAAATAGCGAGGCAGAGCAGAGCACTGGCCTAATCGCTTTCACCCCTTAATCGTGCTAATTCTCCAATTTGCCATACTTTAAGCATATTTTCCGTGGAATTGTGCCGTGGGCTTGCGATTTTGTCATAAACGAGAAAAAACGTCTGTAATGGTCTACTAATCCTTTGAATTGACTGGTTTCCAACTTATTAGTTAGTGATAGCTAGGTCCTCACTTGTTTTGTGAGGTTTTATGTGATCACATTCCGCTGGACGATACAATGCATCGCAAACAGGTGACTGAGCAGTCGAATAATCGACTGTTCTTTAGATTTTACCTTCAAACTCACTTGTCATAGGCTTTTTAACACCAAGGTTGGGTCAACAAAAGGAGTCTCTCTTCACCTGGGTGCGTTATGTAATGTTTTTAAAAGAACCAGGTCATATCGTTCTGCGTTAGACGATGAAAAGTGGTAGCTGCGTTACAGAGTCAAACAGACTTCATTTGGAACCCATGAAGCCTACCTGTTGACATAAATAACTCCTTTGCTTTATTTGCTTGCACCACCTCTACATTCCAACATTCAATTCTAAATCCGATGTGGCGAATCACTTTAACCCGTGTGGAAAGTCAAGTGGTTGCTCAGGTGGGATTGGGAATAGGAATCCCTCCTTTTTCCGATCGACGCATGGATAGAGACCTCCATTTTTCCCCTTATTAGAGTAACCAATGAAGCCTTTTGTGGCTTAGAAGCGTTTGTAGTTTTGCCTTTGATTATCTCGTCAACTAAAAGGTCCGGCTATTCCATCAGTGAAGATGGCATGCATCTGAATAGCCGCCAAGTTACTTTAGCCTCGACGGTGTCTATCGTATGCTTCACGAAGCTTAATGTTCCTAGATTGACACTTTGCCATCGGATTATACTCGGGTAATCAAAATACAACTTCTGAAGTTCTCTCCCACATTATCAACGATAGTAGTAAAATGTGAACAAAGGCTACCTAGGTTTCCCAAATGCATTACTATAGCTTCAAATATGACGTTCGAGGCATCTTCGATACCTGTCTTCTGTGACAGTGGCCTTAGTGTCTTAGTGAATAGCGAAGATATCGGTTGCAAAATTTAAAATAACTTTAATGCCGCATCAAGATTCGACCTCGATTTCGGTATTTTAACCCAGTTCATAACATATGAAGAAATCTACGATCCAGATTTTCTCTTCGATGTTGACGCTTAGCAACGACTCCTTTCCTACAGTCATCGTTGCTCCTTCTGGCTATTATAGCCTATTCAAAAGTGAAGTGAATAACTATTGACCCTGTCTAACCAGAGTCAAGGCGAAATCTGCATGACCGGCTTTCTAATTTATTTGGGTTTCGCAGGAGTGAATTCAAGCTATTTGGAAGCAAGCATGGCAGAGAAAAAGATGTCTTGTCTAAATTTGGGGTGTGACGCAGACGATTTCGGTAGAGGGATATTGTATTCGGTCAGCAATCGCTGCTGTCTTAACACAGTGCCGTAACAAAGTGCTGTCGACTCTTCACTACAAACTTGACAAACTTATCGAAGCAGCTGACCATTTCTACATAGATTCTCAGCTACGGTGTAGACAAACGACTTGTTTGTGCTGGACAGCTGTCTTTCCTTCGATCCTTGTCAAAGGTAATTTGCGTTGGGCTAAAGTGGTATGATTGATTCCTCCTCTTATTAAAGAACGTCGTCTAAACGTCTCATAGGCAACAGTGAAATGACACCCAACTAAGGACCTTTTGGTGGCCAAAATTGAAAAAGTAGAAACAGTCTGGCAGGAATGTTTAAGGGTGGCATGAAAAGAGTGTTAAATTATTTTTTTACAATGAGTAACTTCCTAAACGTAAGTTGAAAGGACATCGCACTGTTTGTGAAGGTACCATGTGTGTTGGTGCTGGCGCCCACATGAACGCCTCCGGGTCCAGGTCCCTGATTGGCAATTTGAAATGGCATTAAAAGCCACTCGCTTTGCACAAGAAGCCTACATTACCTAGTGATATCGCGTATGTAAATTATTTTTTTTTCTGTAATATCACTGCTTAATGCCATTCTGTCATAGCTACTAAGGCAATTAGTTGTAATTACCTATTAATTTCGGAGGATCACCGATCTTTCGTGCAGTTTCTGCGCTCCCAAAGTGCATTTGGCACTCACTATGAGTATTTATGCAAAAATCCGAATTAAAGCTTTGAATTGTCTAGGGACATAGTGTGGGTAACAAATAAAGTATTCGTGAACAAAAGCCATGTACTGGGACATGTGGGTAGTAATGACAATTTTTTTGCTGCGCCTTTTGCTTTATAAGTTGTCTTAGTGTTGGTAAAGGAAGAATGCTTTATTGGAGAAGGTGAATGGTACAGTAGAACCACCAATCTGCAGATGTGAGTTCGCATTTATTGTGTATGTGAAGGGTCCACATGAAGTGGAAGAGGAAATAGGCTTTCTGACAGTGCTAAGTGATTTATGAATTCCGTCATGACAGAGTTGGCACTTTAATCCATTCAAGATTAGGTATCGAGATCAATTTTCAATTTTCAATAAGCGTCACTGATTGGAAAGACAGATTGGAGCGGAGTATTGTCATCATTCCCAACAATGGTTAGTGAAAAAGATCACTTCATGCAATGAAGTGAATTGGCTAAAGATGTGAATGAGTGGTTTCAAAAGTATTTTTGTCAATCATCTATTTTCGGTGTTTAGGTCTGAAACCAATTTATTCACATATTCTGGGTAACCTTCACAAGAACCAATGGGACAAATACCACTTTACCAGCCACCAGGTTACATTGTTTACCATGATTTGTATAACATATTTTGTTTGTTTACCAACTGCACTAACTTTACTATGTTCTTTATTAGTTGAAGTAATTGACAACATTGCTCCAATCGAGGAGCCAATGTGGTATCCTCCTGAAGTTCCAATAGGTGAAATGGGATATGCTCCTCCACTTGGCCCACCGCTCTACGGATTGCCGCCTCCCACTTAAGGCGGTAATGCTAACGGTAATCAAGGCTTATGCAATTAACAAATTTCACACCCATATGCCTTAAAGTACTTGCCCATCAAAATCAAAGTTCTTTGCCTATGCTTACCTACGAGTGAGCGCTTCATCAATGCTTCCCGTATCCTGCCACAAATTCATTTACGTCATGCATTTCATGAGCACAGCCATGAGACTCACACTACCCTTATCTATAATTGCCTTGGACACCAAGAGCAAGAAGACTCGTCATGAGGTGTTACCATGTTGATGGAAAGAGAAATGTGGGAAGGTTCTGTATGTCGCCCGAGAATTGAGATCCAATAGGCGATGGTTAATATGATTGTACGTCTTTGTGGTATGTAACACATTTTACTAGCTACCAGCATCCCACATCCCACACATTCCATATATGTGAGGCAGAAAGGTGATTATGTTCTTGGTAATATGGTGGCTCGCTGATAATCCCGCTCTCCTATGATATCAAATTATTTAATTCCAATGTTATCTCAGTAATCTTGCCTGCATCTTCCCTTCCTCTTTTCACCTTGATAAGTGGCACAGTGGATAATCTGCCCTGCATGGAGATATGGACAGCATGGATGATGCAATGCCAACATAAACATAAAGTGAGAAAGAGTGCATCACCATAGGTTTCAAAATTGGAAGTGGGGAAGGCAGTGATGTGACTACCACTAACGTGCAGAATTCTGCCAGACAGTCGGGCGATTGCAAAGTCGATCAAATTTTAGCACATTTAAATAAAAAGCATAGTGATTTGTTATTGCGTTATAGTTTTCGCTTAACTCGGTGGCCTCTTAACTCTCCGCCGTCTGCACTGCCTCCATGGTCTGCAGATTCGCCATTCTCCAGCTATCTGCATTGCTACCTAGCCCATATCCCGTCTCCTCATCCTCACGTTAGTAATAAACTATTGCACAACACTGGCGGTTCTTGTTGCGTCTTGGGTCAGGTCTTAGTACTGCATTAGAACGAATTCCATTTCTGTAGGAAATAAAATTAAAGAAAGAAACCAGTTTCAGAGCCTATTTGAATGAAGCCGGGAGACAGCCTCTTTAGTCTAGATGGAATTTATTCCTGATATGGAGGGGCTCAGTGCCTACAATGCTACGGATAACCAAGTCTGTAAATAAGTAGTAGCAAATTTAAGTGAGAAGAAGTCTGATGATAAAGAATGTCTATAAAATGTGTTCGTATAAAGAACAAATATGGCTTGGGAATGTGGTTTAGTATAAATAGGATTTTGCTTAAATTAGTTCCACTTTCTGATGCTTACATGTCATGATCAAGCTGGTACAGTCTCATGGTACTTCTAACGTCGTTGTAAAGTTTTGGTAGCTTGTTCTACCCTGCACCTAATTACGCGATTTGTTAGGCCATTGCAGATCATTCTTTCGCTCGTGGCCCTGGCCTCCTGTTTGCGGTGGTACCCTTTTCAGCTCTGCTCTACGTAAGTTGTGTTATCACACATTGCTAGCTGTGGGAAGCGAAACAGATCCCTTAAGGGTAACAACCCCGATTTTTGTTGCCAAGCCCCCAATCCTATCGTAACAGAAAAGGGCATCTACCGGTAGAAGAATTTGCGAAGATTCCTAATAGAAATGTTGGAAATGAAGCCAATTCCTGACAAATATCCCAATCCTGTGTTTTGCAGGATGCTCTTAACAACTGAAGCGACAGAGTTGTTGCTGGTACCAACATAAAAATAATTAATTGAACACGCAACACCTCCTTCATCCATCTACCAACTGAACAGAGCCCTGGTAAATATGGAGCTGGACAGCACTGAAGTGAGAACGAAGCGTCAAGGATGGTCAGACGCAAAACACTAATCATACGGTAATATTATAAACTCCGTCTGTTATCGAATGGGTCTGCTAGTCGACCAGCATCCTCACCAAAGCTGATGAGGACACGAAATGGTCTCGTTATAGGGCATCATCCAGTCTTCAGTGCTATAAAAGAGCCTATTTTCCTACCCTTGATGCGATTCTCCAGTAGAACAAAAGCCCTGATTTACCGAAAATGACAAGATACTTGAGGGAAATTAATGCCAATTATTTTCTCTGTCGCATGCAAACTCGATGAGTGGCACGGCTGCACCGTGAGTGTTTTTCAAAGAACCGTCCACGTTGTGATGCCCGACTCGGACCATTGACTAAAGGATAATGTCGGGGATGGAGCTTAAATGGTGGAACATGTAATGATCTAGTAGTTTGCTGAACCTTGCGTCCAAATAGGGAGCACTTAAGTCTTCGCTTGCACATATGAAGCGTTTTAACTTATTTTGATTGTGTATATTCTATTTCTCTTGGTTGTCCTTTATAGCGACATTTACTTGTGGGCAATTCCTCAACTTTTGTGTGACCACATTCATTGCTAGGAGTACAGTTTTCAACTACGCCTTGTTATAGTTTGACGTGAAGCGAAAACGCCTGCTAAATGGTACACAATTTCTTTCATTACTTCCCCATCATCATTGCACTTAATCAGTTCATCTAGCTTGAGGCTAGCCCAAAGAGGCGATGCGAAGTACAGAAACAGACGACGACCACGAACCCACCAATAGTCAAACACAGTTGACAATGTTTTGATGTGAGTTGAAACAACCTGCTTTTAAGGAAAGTGACGATAGGGACTAGCCTATTGAGCGGCAAGATCCTAAGGGGTGGGAGGTAAATGGAGGCGATGCTTCATTTATTACACAGCCATTGCTATTTTGCACTAATTTGTCATCAAATTTAGTAATTCTATGTTTTTTTATAATACCGTCGTGTAACTTAAATCAGTTTTGGCTAATTTTTAGTGATCTTTTGTGCATTTATCATACTACCCGCAGAAGTAGGATGATAAGTGCATATGCTGTATAGTGGTTGGGGTGTGTGTGTGTGTGTAAAATGAAGATGAATAGGAGGAATGGTATTGTGCCAGGTGGGTATGCAAAATGAATTGGTGGGAGCACAGGATGTTACCTATTTAAGAAAAATGGAAGTGAAGGGTTAAAAACACTGTGAGTAGTAATAAAGAGTGATGTAAATTCGTCTCCTGACATTTGTTTCCCAGTGAAAGCTCATTTGTGAGTTACAAAACCACCGCTCTGTTTGCTTTTGCTATGTTTGTGCTGGCGCTCACGTGGACAACTCTGGGTCCTGATCTCCGATTGGCAGGTTAAGAGTCCATAAAAACCAGTCTGCGACTATACCGTTTAACTTTTTTTTTGCCCAGGACGTGCAAGGAACCCAGTGACATCGCATTTGTCCCTTTTCTGCCCTTTTAGATGTCATTTATTCCTGCATAGCGCTTGGGTTCTTAAAGCTCATTCTGTATTTAAGCCTAGCTGGTAGTCTATTATATTTGATTGTTCATGCACGAATCTGACCTAAACTGTTGAATTGCTTAGGCATGCAGTGTAGGCAGTTGGTTGAGTATTTGTGGACAAACTCCAAGCAATGAGACTAGTGGCTTGCTGTGCCTTTTGCTATACAGGTGGCCGTAGTGCTGTTTAAAGAGGTCTTTTTTAGTGGAAACCACATTTCACATCACTCTTTCATGTGAACTTCGCATATGAGGGGTACAAGATTGTTAGTTTCTTGGTAGTACAAATTAGTTTGCAGATTCCATCATGATAAACTTGCAACTCGGGACAATTCCATTAATATCTCGGACACAATTCAACGGTACTATGGACAACGGTGCTGATATTTTATTCCACTAAAGATGAGAAAATAACGTAAAGATTCAAAGCTTAAAAAGCGTCACAGATTGTCGAGTTAGCTTAGAGCAGAGGATTCTGTTTACCCCTAGAAATGGGTGATGAAGAAGTGATGTAGCTTGAGATGTGAAAGAAAGAGATGTAAGGGCTTGAGAGCACCTGTAAAAGTGGTTTGGTCAATCATCCTTAGCTAATGCTTAGGTCTAGAACCGATTTGTTTCCAACGTTTTAGGTACCTTTCCCAAGAACCAATGGGACAAGTACCACTTGGAGGTCTGCCAACTCAAATGGCACCAGGTTAGACTATTTTCTTGCATATTTTCTTCAGACACTGTTTGTATTCTCTGTTCTGACCTTAACTACTTCTGCTCTATTTGAAGCGCTTATGGGTCTTACCTCAGACCAGGGAATGGACTCCTTTCTCTACCCTTTGGCAACTTCCGTCCTGCAGAGTCAACTGGGTAACCTTCCCCAAGCGGGATACCCACCCATGTGGAATCAGTATGGCTACCCCAATCAGACTTCAAATTGGTATTCACCTCAAGGGCAAACATATTATCCCGGAGGTGAAACAGGCTACAGTGGTTCACCTCCTTCATACGACGATAATGATGATGCCTACAAGAGTTCTGCGAGCAGTAATCCATACTACGAAGTGCTTTAAAGAACTTAACAATCTAACCATAAACATCTTGTCAGCGCTTATTTACAAGCAGATGCTTAAACAGTGGTTCTGATGTAATGTGATTATTTGATTTTAACCATTTATTATGTGGGAAAGTAGGAAAGACAATGGTGTTGATGAGGTTAAGGTGCTTAATTGTTGACACAGGCAATCGCTGGCTTCATCAAAGTCACCATAATGGCATCTTAAGTTGCGTTGTTTGTTTGATGATATGCGTTGGTGTTTGCTTGAATCAGTATACTCTTTGCCTTCCGGCCATGCCTAGTGTCTCCTAGTCCCATCTTGTCATCCCATCCATGCAGTACCGACAAATTATTGCATAAAACGACGAGTCTTATTGTGCCTCTCCGAGTAAAGTGAAATTTTACCTTCTCAACCTATGTAGAAAGGGTTAGCTGGAAGGAACCCAAAGCACCCTTCTACCAAAAGGCTCAAAATTTCCGTTTAGCAAACTTTATTGGATTTTAATCTGTAACACAACGCGAAGAGGGAGTAAAAACCCTTAGAGCAATAATAAGTCTTCTCAAATGAAACCACCAATGACGTAGCAGAGATTTCTGAGGTACCAGGGCCTATTCGCACCATAAGATTGTTACGTCGGAGCGTGATAAATAAGTAATTATAAAACCACACTTACCAAAATTTCTGGAACCTTTGATGCATTTTCAGCCTTAATCAAGTCTGATGTCTGTGATTTCGGATAGTCTACTTTATGCATTCAAACTCAAACTGAAGGTGCGAACATTTCGCTTAAAGTCCATTTTGAACACAGTTATTCTTCATTTACACTGACTCCACTTTTTATTGTCATCCACCGTCTGTCCAGGTTCTATTCAGCTGTTAAAATCGTAAAGAGAGTACCATTTCTTTCACACAATTAGCATATTTTCATGTAACTAACATAGCAGCGAAACGATGAAGCGCCCTAATCATTTCAGTCTGGTATACCCTTGGCCATTACTTGCCTTCCTGCAGCGCAAGGAATCAAGATTCTTCGGAGAGTGGATGAGGCTCTGATATTCTGTGAATGTCTATGGCTTCCGTTTCCCACAGCAGGTGGTTGCTGGAATCATAAATGTAGTTTGCTTGAGTCGTAGGATCTCGTGTCACCTCAGATTTCATTGTAAAGCATGTGATCATGGAGAAGGCGTTGAGTGATTACAAGTACAGGTGGTGGAGTCCAAGTGAATAGGCTCATGCACTACTAAATGCCAGTCCATCGCATGTTCCTGTAACTGATAAAATGTATTCTTTCAAAGAGTAGAATACAGGATTGTCTCGTGCACAATGGTCGTAGCATTTTATAGGCTAGGCAATCTTGCCTTATCAAATCACCTCAATAACCACTTTTTACTCGCTTGAATAATTTAGCTTGCAATGCTCTACAAGAGACTTCGGTTCGACTTTATCCCCACAATAGCGTCATCAGGCGCAGATGGGAAAATGAAGCCACCACCTACTAAAACGCAAAAAAAGAAATAAAGTAGATTCAATTTGCAGGGAACACACTGAAGCATACAATTAGTATTTATGGAAAACGGCAAAGTTTTGAGACTGACTTTTTATGATGTTTCACTATTAGAATTGTATCTGCTATTCTAAATTGTCATGGTATGACTATGCTACTTATAACAGGTGAGTAACAATAGTTTAGTCTGGCGTAACAGCATTTAGGTAGGACTCTTTTCAAATCACTTTTTAAAAATATATTAAAATAAATGAACGGATGCGTTTCCACAACATTGGCAATATTTTGTACCTGTGCACTCTACCCTAATTGTGGCGTTTGCCCCTTGTCCCACATCTTTCTGCATACTTGTCCAACTTCAGCCGTCTCCGATGGGGTGTGAGCGAGACGGAGTGAGGACTGTGACTTCTGCTCATTGAGGATTCTTACTTCTTATCCTTACTGAGTTCATTCCACCAAAGGCTCTTACCTCTTAAGTTCTCAAATGATAGCTCTCCATATGTCTCCCTTTCAAAAGTTATTCAAACGACACATATTCCAATACAGTCAAGCGAAGTCAGTAAAGTGTCTAAAACTGGCATCTAAATTCACAACTCTTCTTGCAAGTACCAATAATTCTCGTACAATTACAGACTTTCCTAGGTGTACACATCAACATCGTTTCGAAATGTGCTACAAAGACAGAACTTTCCACTGCATGGAATGGGACATTTTCTTCCACGCATTTCGGTGACAATTCACTTGAATAATACTGCTTGAGTGTATCACTTACAGCTATGCTTAAAATGGGTGCAAAGAGAAGGAAAGGGAAATATCCAGGCAGAAAAAGATGAGAAAAAGGGGAGGATAGAATTGAGGGTCAGGTCCTATCTCCCCTAGGGCAATATAAAGTCTTCCAACAAGTGGTCATGGTACGAGGGTTTGTTATGAGAAAATCAAACTTTATTCTCATCGACCAATTGACTAGTCCTTACCGTCTGACAGGGACCCGCATCCTCTAATGCAACTGTGGACTGTCTTCAGTTGTATCGAAGGGATGGATTCCAATCGTATTCATGTTTTGGGCTTCAGCAAGAGAACAATTTTTTACGACGCCACTCCATCATAGTCACAGGGCAGATACAGCTGTATTTGAGATGGCAGATCAAGTAGAGCTTTGGTAATTGGGGTAGATAGTGGGATAGTGGATTGGATTGACCATCACAATAAATAACATGTCCGTTCACCCAACGCATGTTGCAATAGGAAAAAACCAGTCACTTACATAGGTGTGCCGTCACAAGGTGGGTTGGGAATGTGAAACATATTGCATTGGTAGTCTGTCAGTTTTACCTAGTAAGGCAATGGCAGATGGGTGAGACATTATTGTGTAATTGCAATCATGACGCCAATGATTTATCTCAGCACTCTAGTGGCTATGTTCTTCAATCATTTACCTCAAATCGAAATGGAGATGGCAAAAAATAATTTTTCATTTATAAAAGTAGATGGTCTTTGAGTGTGTGGTGCACCCTCCTCACAGCGATCGGGATATATCAGTGAGTTGTGGTTGGAACAGTTTAAACGCATTTCACCTCCTGTCAGTTTCTCCTTTTATTAAAATGCGCACATTATTCGAAGGACGTCTGGTTGGCACCACCTCATTGCAGATGACACTTAATACCACAAGCCTAACCATTCTGAAAGGAAAAGATGATTCCTCACGCCTCAGAAGGGCACATCTTACCACGACAATCATCGCATCCCATAAGCATCTTCCGTTCTACACATGGCGTGTGACAAAATTGATTGATCCTTTTTGTAAGTTTACTTAAAAAAGCATAAATGACTGAAATCCATGCCCCACCTCATCCTCTCTTTCGCACAGGACGATTACACCAATTTCTTTTGGTGACATCACTATGTTGATTTACACGTTCCTGAAGACTGTCCTTTCTACGTTGTGGTAGTTCCTTACACTGTTCTCCTTTTGATGGGGATATCGCACTTGAAAATGGTTAAGAAAGACGAGGAAAGGGCAGCACCAATTTGCCTCACCATAACGTTGATATCCCTCATTACCATCATCCTTCTCATGTCTAAAAGGGATATAGTATGCTCGACCCTTATGAACTCCTATCAAATTCAACCGCAAATTACGTCCAGCTAAGTGCAAAGCCCATTAATAAATTGAAATACTAATAATTGGCAAACTGTTGTTACAGCATGACGTGGGTGAGACGCTAAGCCAATTAGTTGATGCACTAACCACATTGTGTAAAGGGTTCGGATAAGGCCTGTTCTTGCATTTTAATGGACATAGCGCTTTACTACAGAGGTAAACGTGCTGTGCACCCGGGAATGTTGTTAGGAGGGTTTAGATGGGAGGAATGACGATACTGCGAGATGCCTGCATCAAAGTAAGGTGTTGGCGCTGTCCGTCCATTCCCTTCCCTCACCAAGTTCAAATGCGACATCTACCAGCTGATGGTCAAATGCGCTGTCCCCAAGGCCTTGTCACCTTCGTAGCTGTGTTCACCACCACCGAGTGATGTGTAGTCTAACCCTATTGTTCAATCAACGAGAACTTCGTTTGTGGCATGCGCGAGTGAACAAGGTGGTGAGATACAGAGGACGCGTGGAAGTGTGGTCGGTGAGACGCTGATGGAAAATGCCGCACACTCAGTTTGATGTCTAGTGGCAAGTCATGCATAACCACAGCAACTGATTGACCTTGAAACTAGGGCAACTGTCATTGCACCTGGGGTGCATCTCTATATGATGTCAGCCAATCAGAAGGGATTGTGGAGGGGGTGATTTGAACGTCCCAGGATGTCTGGGGGTAGGCGCAAAGGTGGGAATTGATGGAAAATCGAAGGAGGCGAACTTTTGGAAAATCAAAAGCGTTCACACCTGCAGTTGACCTCATCAACTGTATGAGGAGCTTTCTGTGGTTATTTGACTTGTGCTAAACACCAGCACACAGTTCAAAACATCGGTATTTGCGACAAAGGAGCAACTGGCAAGGCACGCCGCTACCACTTTACCATCGCATTTATTTCGTTTAATTTGCTTCTTAGAGGGAACTCGGAAATGAGACGACCATCAGAGTTTAAAAGAGTCGTCCATGTTACACATAAAAAGGTTAAACACCCCCAGACCAAGAGGCTAGGTAAATACCTAATGTGACATGTTTGTGACGCTAATGGCGAACACGCTAAGTGATTTTCAAATATGACATTCACGCGGGACCAAATTCTTTCCTACAGCTGGGCGGCTTACTACTTCGCACAGTTGATTTTGATGAGGGAGTGGGCGGGTATGCCACGCAGCATTTAAATTCCATCCAACGCAAGTTCGATTTGTAAGGAGGATTGTGAATTTGCGGCCCCTCTGGTGTCAAACACAAGACGATGATTCATAGATTGTTGGTAAGGTACCTCAATTCTCTGAAGCTTGCCGATGCTAGGTTTCCTGCATGCGGTTGTTACAGTTTTAACGGATGTTATCAATGACTGAGTTGTAAATCAAAGATGGCCTTTAAGTTCATTACAATTAAATCCTCACGTTTTATCACTGACTTTTGTCCGCCACAAATGACCGCAACAAATGACCGCAGAGATGCGGGTCTATAAATTCAACTCTTTTCTACGCTACTTCTCTCGGGCAGTCGACTAATCAGGCAATTACCCATCGCTGAAGTCATTCAAGCTCAGCACTTAAGTGGAACCGGTACAATCATGGCCTTTTCAGCAGTTATTCCCCTAATTACATGCAATTCACAGTGTGACAAACCTCCGCTTTCACAATGAGTCCACGTAAGTGCATGAGTTGGTGCATATTTTTTTTAAGAGCTCATCGAGATAAAACACGTTGCCTTTGCTGGAATTCATGTGATCTTCTCACTGTTTCATTTCTACGAAGGCATCGAGTGGCGCACGTTCAGTACGATCACATGACCAGCCACGTAGAGGCGACCTGATGACACACCGGGCCATGACCGATTTTGCCTGTTTCTCCCATCCCTTCTAATGCATGTTCTTTATGTAAAACATTAATTTTACATACTAAGAAAGCATTTGCCTTTCAATCATTACGAATCCTTCCAATTTTTCCCCATATTGTTTAGGTCTGTGATAAGCATCATCCTATTTTACCTGTCTATATCTTAAACAATGACATTTCACTTTTAAATGGCACATAAAATGGAAAAAAACCCAAAAACCCAAAAAAAAGGGCGACGTCTGATTTACTTTTGGTGCATTTCATTACAACTCCAAAACTGATTGCAATGATTGCATTAAGGACAGTCTCCTTGTGGGCGAGTGGAGGCCACGCAATTATGGTACATCAAAGTGGAGGAAACGCAAATAGTCTCTGAGGCATATTTGCGAGCGATGTGAAGTCAGATGTCGTAATTTACTTTTCCTCAATAATCCAACTGGAAATCGCAGTCACCGCCCTGTTTGTGTGCATGTGCATGTGCATGTGCGTGTGCGTGTGCGTGTGCGTGTGCGTGTGCGTGGGTGTGGGTACGTGTTTGTGGCAGTGCCTACATCAATGACCCTGAGCGCAGCCCTCTGATTGGCTGATTGGGAGCAAATTAAAAGCCTGTCTCCGCCCCAGTAGCTCATTTCGCTCTGCAGGTTGCGTGTCAGTATACCTCGGATCTGCGCGTTGCGTGCGTTCTCTGTTATGCTTTTCTTTGGGACGATTGTTTTTGTTTATTAAAGTCGTGCTTTTCACCTTTAACTTGCGCCATGAGTACATGCTTGGGATGCTTTCTCCGCTCAATCTACAAAGGCGAAAACGCAATTGTATCATTACATCTTACCGTCTAAGTGTAAAATCACAAAGGCGTTTCGTTAGAATTGTTTAATAATCCTTAAACATTTCAATCCTTATGTGACAACAGAAGGATGTCATTCTTCCCCCCTAATGAATTTAAAAATTTAATGCCAAGGCGTCTCTGAAGTTATAGAAAGGCTCTAATTTGAGAAGGTACTGTAATTATCACGTAAATTCCCGAGTTAGATTCTACCTTAGGTACCATACAATGTCGTGTAATTTAAGCACGAAGCGTATTGTTAGATGACTTGGTTATTTTATGTCAAACAGTTGTACTCTGTAACCATTGGAACAATGGGCTTCAAGGTCCTATCGAAATGCACATAAGCTAAGGTCTGGGGCGTGTCACTTGCATGAGAAGAAATAACCATGTATGGTAAGGTGGATAATTAAGGTATGCCAGCTCCCAGTCCCAGGAGTATGTGTTCTCATCCCTTTTGTCCCGTTCGGGGACGGCACGTGACGCCTCCCTTCAAATGGTGCTAGCTTCACAAGCAACCTTCTGCCATACTCTCTGAGGCCGCTAGTGGTCAATGAATGGGCATTTTCAAGGGGCATCCGTGAATTAGGTAACCTTTTATTTCTTGAAGTGCTCTTGGTGTTTTAATTTAATTGCCAGCGCTGTCCACCACGATTATTTATGCACAAAATCGACTCGAGCGTCGTGAAACCAGTCACTTGGATATTTTTTAACAAAGTGTGGCAAGCGAGTATGCTCCGACCTTAGTCTTTTGTTGTTTAGGCTGCCATGGTGCTGTCAAACTAGCTGTCGTTAAGAGAATAGATGTGGTCCAGTAAAAACTACTTCGTCGAACCCTTCTGTGGGAGAGTGGCATGATCTCACGCAAAGCTTACATATGAAATTTCCAGATAACGCAAAGCTGAGTGGTTCATAGATTTCGTCATACTAATATCAAGGTTTGGAATAGAAGCTAGGCAAGATCCTAACGCTACAAATAGGTACAGAATTGTCGTCTTACATCACTGAGGAACCATCGAGATCAGTTCTCTTTTATCGATCAAGTGCTGTGAGAGTGTCGCATTCATTAATGGGAATGGTTTGTAAAGAAGTGAAGTGGCGTAGCTTGAGGTGTGAATGGAGAATAGGAGTGCTTGTAGGGGAGGCTTTTGACGATCATTCGTTCCTGATATTGAGGTATGGAATTTTTTTTTCCTATAGATACAGCATGCCTTTCAAGGTTTTGTAGGTATTTACTATTTTACTCTTTACCTGTTACGTTTTAATTGAAGTAATGGCTGGCTATCCTCCACCCGTTGGATTTAACATCAATCCCGACGCTCCAGCAGGTTATCCCCCACAGGGTCCAATGGGCTACCCTCCCCAAGGGGTACATCCACCTCAGGGGGGTCAAATGGGTTATCCGCCTCAGGGTCAAATGGGCTACCCTCCGCAAGGCCCAATGGGACAACTACCACCCCAAGGTCAAATGGGTTATCCTCCCTATGGAGGTCAACCGGGCTACGGCGGCGCGCCCCTGCCCCAAGGCGGTCCTACTAATGGTGCGTTGTAGCTAATTGGAATTTTGGTATTGTCTAACTGTCTTTTGAAGCGACTAAACATGCTAGGGATTCGTGATTAGTGGATTATAAGTAAAAACTTGACGATTACATGCATCCAGGTAGGTCAGGTGCGCCTTATTCGTGTTGACAGGTCACGCATTGCCTCCTTTGTGCTGTGTGTGCGTCGTTCACCAGTCACTTTATCTATCCTTGCGCTGCACACTTTTCTGGGAGTGTTTCCTGGTGTCAACTCTGTCACGTGAGGATCATCGCGGATCCCTGAGTGACTCATGATTGCGCAAACTTTTTGGTACTTATCCAGCTTTGGGAGAATGCCCAATACGCATATCCTTTCATGGCATGCCTGTTTGGTGGACCACCGGTTGAATGAGCCAGCTACTCAATTTCGTGAGGCTAATTTGTGTTGGCTTGTTTCAAACACTGTCCTCGTTTTAGGGAAGTTGCAACTTTCTTCCCGTTTACCTCTCCTTCCATTCCCTACTGAACGATTAATAGCTGAAAAAAACATTCCCACCTTTCAATGGTCGACCTATTCGGTTTTCAGTGCAAAAATGGCCACTATGTTCCTTTATTCATCTTAAATTAGCTAATTCGTCCTTAGTACGAAGCTTTACGACGGAATGAAAATGAAATACACTGTTGTCTTGTTCTTCTAGTTCCAGGCTATGGGGTTTCTCAACCCATGGGCTCCGGATATGGGGCTGGAGCCCTTGGCGACCCTTCAGGACCATACGGTGGTGGGGCTGCTGTGGGATCGTTCTCGGCGTACTACAGCGGAAGACCAACGGTTGTTCCAATGCCCAACTTCAATCCTGGCCAAGATGCTGAGGACCTGCGCAAGGCTATGCGTGGAATGGGTAGGTTTTTGTTGGTTAGGCCAAAAATTTGGATTTTTCGTTGTGGGAAGAAACAGGATTTTGTGGTACGCTTACTCTTGGAAGGTTGTTTTTCGCCTTCTGCAATTCCTGTCTTCTAAAGTCTATGAATCAAACCTTTGCGCTCCGGATGCCTCTAGGATGTCCATGCAGCCTACGAGAAATGTTAAGCATGAAATGAGTTCTGGTGGAGGCATTTTCGTGCTCCTAGAAGTGTTTTGCACGTGCGTTGAATAAACCATATCATTCACCTCTCCAAAACACTTTTTTTTCTAGGTACTGACGAAGGTCGCATTATTGGAGTCCTCTCGAAACGCACATCTAACCAACGTTCGGAAATAGCCAAGAAATACAAAGCATCTTTTGGAAAGGTATTTTCGAGTTTTCACAGTTGAGATTTCCTTTTTTAAATGGCAGATATGGTGGTGGTCCAATGCGGTTTTTATTTGGTTTTAGGATCTTGAAAAGCATCTAAAGAGCGAACTCAGTGGCAAATTTGAAGACCTGGTCTTATTGAGCTTGGAGTCTTTGCCTGGGATGCTTGCTACCACGATATATCAGGCTGTGAAGGGCGTCGGAACAGATGAACAGCTTCTCATTCAAGCTCTTGTGCCTTATCCAAATTCAATTGTTGGCGAGATCTCCAAAGCCTACCATACGAGTAGACTTATTTGTTTTTTTTTGACTAATTAATTACTGCCTTCACACATTTCAGTCATTCACTAATTTTAACCTGATGAAAGTAATGGCACTTTTTAGTGCATTTTGCGCCCGATTGTGAGGTGACTGTTTGGCCTTCATCCAATGCATCCAGCATAAAACCAGTTACCTTGTAGTTCTTGCACCAAGGTCACTATAGATCACACACCAAATAAATGATCACTTCTGCCCTTGCGCCGCAGAATACGGCCGCGATGTCGTGGAGGATGTACGCAGTGACACAAGTGGCGACTTCGAGAAGATTTTAGTTGCTCTGTTGCAAGCTCAACGTGAAGAGAGAACGCCTGTTAGCGTAAACGGTGCCGCAGCCGATGCTGAAGCGCTCTACAAGGCCGGGGAAAAGTACGTTTCTCCCCTTTTTAGGGTCATATAACGCAACGGCATCGCATACTTTAATGTGGAATGATTACGATAACTGATTCCTTATTGTTTGGCCTAAATAAATCCAAATTCGCGTGTTTATCACCCGTCGTTTGTTACGCCAGCCGCTTGGGTACTGAAGAAGCTGTTTTCACGCGAATCCTTACTCAACGAAGCTTCGAACAGATAAAAGCTATCGCTCAAAGCTATCAACAGGTTTGTGAATTTAACGTTTGTTCAGAGAACTACATGATCTGAATGCCACTCTAAATGTGTGTTCTCAAACCTATTCTTCTTGCTTGTTGCACAGAAATACGGAAGGTCACTTGAAAGCGCGATTAAGAAGGAGACTTCGGGCAACTACAAAGACGCGATGGTTTCGATTGGTAAGTATCTACTTTATGCAAGTTCATCTCAGTTTGATGTGATACGTATTCGAATGGAAGTGCTTTTCTTTTGACTAAAGTAAATAAAGTGCTGATGAGTATTGTTGCTAAATCGATGCAAGGGAGTGTTTCGGATGTTTGCTTGCTTTCTTGCTTTAAAGTTCGCTACGCCGAGGATAAGAACGCTCTTCTAGCTGCCTGGCTGTACGAGTCGATGGTTGGAATGGGCACGCGCGACAAGTCACTCATGCAATTGGTGCTTGGTCGATGCGAGGTGAGGCGCATTCAGCCATTTGTGGCCACTATCCCAATCCCTTTGGTACTGACCGCAGAGATTTTCGTTTAGATTGATCTACAAGACGTTAAAGAGGCCTACCAGCGAAAGTATGGAAAGAGTTTAGTAAAAGCCATTGAAAATGACACCTCCGGCGACTACAAGAGAATGCTTGTGGCTTTGGTTGGTCCCTGAAAGTCCCTGCTCCCACTGGTTCTTTTTTTTTTCATGTAATACGCAAACTTCTTCAAAAAGACCGTTACTCAAATCTTGGAATATAGCTTATTTTAAAACAAAACAAATTCGGTGTTGGTTTGTTGGCTCTACAAGGGATGGGGTAGTATTGTGATGCTTTAGTAGCTCACTTGATTGCATCCGCCTGCGGAGGCGGTTGGGTTTTTCGTCGGTCGCATTTCCTCGGGCACAAACTGTTAGTCTCCTTGGCACACGGGGAAGGTGGTCTCCAAAACCATTGTGGACTCCTGCGTTCCGAGAAAGTCGTTGAATGTTCAAACAAGGAAGGTGCGGTCGCTAACACTTCCAAACCAAGGAGAAGGAAGGGAAGAAGTCAAACTTTTAGCGTGGAATTTTGAAGCAGTAATATTAGTGGCAAAGTGACGGCATTCTGACGATTATTTAATGAGTGGGTGGCCGATGGAGGGGATGTAATATTACATTTAAGCCACCAATCAAATCCGCATCAAGTATGCTTTATTACTTCATACAGAAAATGAAGCAAAATCAGTAAACGGATACCAATGTATAGGCTAAGTGTCATTGAAAAGGACGCGTTGAACATTAAAAATGGCAAACCGATTATGGAGATTTCTTACACTTCCTTCCCTTTCCTGCAACTAATCTCATGGGAGAAGGTTGATTGCTCTGAGATAACATTATTATCTCACGCAAAACGTTGGATAAATAGTGCATATGTAATACTTTGTTTGTTCGAACTGCCGGTTTCGGTCACTTGGGTGGCCATATTTTACTAGCCGGTTGGCCGGCCTCCGGGCCTTGCTAACAGCCCCCAAGCCCTCTGTTTCCAGAATATATATTCTGCCCCAATACTATGCCTTCTTTTACCTTAAAGGGAGCCTGGGGACGCTACAGCATTTGTAGGGCGGTCAAGATTCAAGATGCTCCCGCCTCTCGCCCAAAAGGCACATTTGTGGAATCACGTATTGCACTGATATTGCTTAGATTTTATTTTAGCGTACAGAAAATCTGGCTTCGTGTCAATCATACGCAACATGTTCTGAAAAATTTACTCGATATATGTTTTAATGAACATAGAATTTATAAGGGGCCAGTACAACCCATATGCGAATACAATGCTAAATGCTCACGTCCTTTGATGTCTTAGAAAGCAGTTTTTAATTTAAGTCTGTTTTATAATCAACTGTATTTGTTTGAACCGACTTATAATATCACCGCATCCAATCATAATATAACTTTGTTTGTGCTTCTGACTGTTTCGTGTAGTACCGGATTTGGCGTCCCGTAACTGGTTCTGGGTGTTTGACCTTTGTATCAGCCTGAAGGTCTCACAGCATTATTAAGGGATTATTGTCTTCTTTGCTAGCTTTTGGTTTGGACCACCTAGTGCATCTGGTTTTGATGTCCCCTTTTGAAGGCCACAAACATTTCATGCTTAGTTTCATAATCTGTGACCTGTATTTCGCGTGATGTATTTTTTTTCCATTTGAGAGGAGTACTCTCTTTGGGTTATTCGATAATAAGTGCAAATATACACCTCTTTCTAGTACCTCATCTCCACTAATATTTAGTCAAGGAAGATACCGTCTAAACCGTGTCACGTATGTCTAGTTTTATCCCTAGTAGATCGGCACCAGGTGATTCCTAGTAGTGTTGGTGCTCCATATTGTGAGCGAGAAAGAAGTCCAAAATCATCTACCTCACTACAAATAGAAGATACGAAAACTCGTGTCGTGTCAACTTGGGATCCTTCTCAAAAATCTAGTTCACAATCCATCATGGACTCTGGGAATGGTAAGTGCTGCCGATCATTTAGGAGATTGAAAACATTTTCATAATTTGGTGGGTGTTTGCGCAAATTTTGAATGCTTTTTATCCACATTTCTCCTGGAAGTTTTTGTGTCTATGGTGGCCAAAACTGTAGTCTCACCTAAAACTCAACGTCAACAATCGTCAAATTGTTTCAGATGCCCGCTCGACGTTGGCCATTGGTTCCCGGACTTGGATCTCAGAAGAGCATCGCAAGAGTTTGCAGGAGCTGGTGCGAAGGCAGAAACGGGCTCGGGCTGCCGCTCGCAAGTTGGCGGAAGAACGAGAACGCGAACGAAACCAAAGAATAGCAGAAAACCTAGCTGCCACTGCCGAAGCTGCCAAGCTAGCTGCAAAGCGTTCGTTGCACTTGAAAAAGGGCAAATTCTCAGCAGCTTCCGGGTTAAAGGTAAAGTTCGTTATGCACTTAATGGTTGCTCTTTTTCACCAAGTATTCACGGTTATTTTTGTGTTCTCTGCTCCATCAGAGCCGGCGTGGTGAAAACTCGAGGAACGGCATTAATGTTGATGATGATGAAATTCCGTCAGAATGCGCTCTTCGAGCGTCTCAACTCCTCGCAGAAGAGGAAAATACTGTGTTTAAGAAGCCTCGCTGCCCCACTACTCAACGTTTACCAGGTTTGTTTGTTGTGAAACTGTCATTCTAATTCTTTGTCTTCATCTCGTTGACTTAGTTTGTTTCCCGATGCGGTTGTTTGATGACCGTTCTGAGTTTGTTTGGGTTAATTCACTTCTTTCCTCCTTACAGGGGAAAATAGATTTTCGTGGGATCCAACTGCATCTACCTCCGCTCTACAATCGGTTTATATGAAACTTCACGAAGGCAAGAATCGCCATAGCATCGTCTCTTCAACCCCTCTCTTTAATCCCTCAAAATTTCCATCGGGAAATCTGCACAAGAGTTTTCCAGCTGGTAGTAATGCGAATACGGTAAACTCAGGGGTATTTTCTGGTCGTTCTGGAGCAGCTATTGTTTCTACCAGTATGGCTATTTAAACTTTTGCCTAACTACCCCTTTTAAACAATTATTTGCTTCATGGGCGTTTTCCAGGTCTTCCTCTGAAAAGTCGAACAATAAAATCGTCTGTTGGGGGTCGCCATTCAAAAGTACCGAGGACGAAAGGATTTGGAGTTCAGGTTGATTTGCATGATTCAATATCTTTTCGAGGGTAAGCTGTTTTAACTTTAGCGGTACTTAATTTGGCACGTACTTCTGCGTCCTCTTGACGTACGAACTCCTGGTCCAGAAATTAGTCATATTGCAGGGCTTTTTTCTTATTATATGACGATAGGTGTTGTGGTTTGGAGCCCAAGCTTGGAGTTTGGGTAGGTCTGGTCAGCTTATCCATTAACATATCCCTTGTTTCTTCTCCCCTTTGTCGCTCTAACATCACGCGCACGTGACTGAGATTCTCCAAACTTTATCCTCAGCTCTGAATGTATGCACCGGTTACTCTAGGCACACTGAAGTGATCATTCCTTGGAGGGATGCTGAGAGTGAGCAGGCACGTCTGCAAGCTCGTCTTTGTGCTAGCCGAGCTCGAAGGTTCGTCCATTTGGATGCCGATGGGGATGACGCCAATGACAATGGTTAGTCGATCCCTTTACTACTGAATCTTGATATTTTTTCAGTCCCCAATTATCCGTTTCTCATCACTCTCAGATACTGTTGAAGTCCTTACCTCTTCGTCATCCTCCTCCGCCTCTTCAAAGAGTGGCTGCATTTCTAAGGCGCAGCAAGTGGGTAATTTTATGGAGCCCACCAAAAATCCTGACGATATAGTGGTGAAGTTAGCGGGATCACCACGTTGGATACCTAAAACTGAGCGTCCTGGTATGGAGTCCGGTACTCCACTGAGATCGCTATTTGACAGCCACTTGAAGTGTCTTCAGGAGCAGTCCAAAAGCGAACCTGACCCACTGCGTTTCATGGAGATTTACAAGCAAAAATGTCGGCAACTCACCACGCACCCACGTGGCGACTCGTAAGTTTGTCGCCATCGCTTTTGGTCACTACCTCCCTCACTGTAGGCACACAGAAGCCTCGCCGAGAGCGACTCATCAGGTACGGGTCAGTGGTGCACACTTCAACCATGGCGGCTGTACCTCCGCCTCCGAAGTGGACAAAACCAGTGAAGCAGCTTCTTCAATTCCCAGTCTGGTCGAGGAGGTAGATTACTTGTGTACTGGGGCGTTTTAAGTAACATAATACTTTATAGGCTATTCACCCAACGAGGCAAGTGGCAAGCGGTCGTCATCAAATGGAGGTTCAACAGCGACAGCGCCTGGCTCCCGCCGCATTGGGGCTGAGTTTGACTGCGGAGTTGCACCGATATGAAACTCTTTCTGCCTCTGAGCAGCATATCACCAATCTTGAAATGACTCGACAGATATCACAGGCTCAGGCAGAGGAGCTCAGTATCTATCACCTTTCAAAAGTAAAGTGCCTAACTCATTTACTCCAATCCTGGTGTAGGCTGGATACCTCCATGAGGCACAGGGCAGTGGCAGTTGCATGATGCGTGTAGAGCATATAAAGGAGTTGAAGGTGAATACGTTCCTCTTGCTTTCATTCGTCTACTGCTTTAGAACACGGCTGTGTCACCAGTTGTCTTTCCGAGGGTTAGCGAGCCAGTGACCCTCACACAAACTATCACTCAGAGTTTTACCACTACTGCTACCGCTGCTACTGCTACTGCTCTCTTACACGGTAGGTGTTTACTTACAGCCTTTTGTCGCTTAGGTAGGGATTTAAGTAGCACTGGATCACTGTTGGGCCTAGTTTTGAGATATTCATTCTTGCCGCTATGCTCTAAGAAGCAACCAATGGCTTAGTGATTTTTTGATGGTAGCATTACTTCAGCCATTGCCTTTGTTGGTGGGTTAGGCCCCGAAAGTATGTTTGATCCAGAGCTTTTCCATACCCCTTCGGATGTAATTGAATGTCTAGAGCACTTGGTACTTGGTCTGTGGATACAAGATCTGATGAATGGGGTCGGCAATTTCGACATATAGCCTGAGGAACGTATTGAAAAATAGTCGCGTCGTAGTCTCGCCCATTAACTATTCTGACCAGCTGTTTGATTGTATTTCTTTGTTTGGCGCATTTGATTGCTTTTGGTGTATTTTTGCTAAAATTTATGTAAAAGGTCTTGCCAAAGAGTGGTCATTCTATGGGCACCACTGGCTCGAGAGTTTTAAGGCGACTTGAAAATAATTAATTTTTATCAGGGTCAAAGCATGCCTATGTCGCGACGTAGATGATTGGGGGTGACTTCTGTTTTGTTGTGCAATGATAAATCATTCAAGCGATCTAGTCTTATCTTGAAACTTATCATTTTCGGTGAAGATGCGACTCCTCGAACGGTGACTAGTCCAATTTCTTCTAACCAGATGCTTCGATGATAATTTGAGCCCTTGTATTCCTTATGCTGATTCCATGTCAACGGAAACATTGCTGTCATAAAATCCTAGGTATGCAGTTTAATTGTTGGGCCGTACATCGAAACTACACCAATACCCTGCCAACCAGTAAACTTCTGGTCCAGACTCCAGATGTTATGCACTTTCCAATCTAACCATCGGGGAAATCGGAGTTCTCTATGCTTTGATTTAACACTCCTTGTTAGATTCCAACAGGATTGGCGGGACAGATTTCAATGCAGGTTCGAGCTCTGCCAGCTACAACGCTCCGCGCAGAGCCGACGCAGATGCATCGGGCATGAATTTGCATGACGCAAACGTGACTCCGTCCAATTTAGAGGTCTCAGCTGCTCTCGGCGAACTTGTCGACGTGAAGTCGGAACAGTTCAAGGGGTAAGGTTTGCCATCAGTCTATTCATTTGGATTTGTTTCTTGTGGCTCCAGTTCGGTTTACAAATTCTGCATCCATCCTCACCGTATTTGAATGCACTTGATAGGTTTTTTTTGGAGACATTCTCAATTGGAGTATTTTTGAATTTGGTTCAAACTATTGCAGAAACATGACAAATAAATTTGTTCAAATTTTGCAGTTTTTTAAATCTGAACATGTTGAGTTGTAGAACAACTTCGCGGCTCTAAACGTTAATCACAACTGGTTCTAATCATAAGCAATTGTTTGGATAGCCTTTTATGGCGATGAAACGGTGAAAGCAATTTGGTTTTAGTCAACACTTCTCAAGGGTTCAACCTTGACCTCCTAAGTGGACATTACGAAAGTCAAAATTACTGTATGCGGTTGTCTACCTTGGGAACACTGCATGATGGCCAAAAGCACTGTGTTAAGACGGGTTTCTTTTGGCATATTTCCCATTCTGATGTGTTGATTTCAACATATTGCTTCGGAGATAATCATTGTCTGATCTGCAAAAACGTTTGGTCGCTATCACCCTTCTTAACATATTTTGACCATTGCCGCACTTTGCTCATTTTTCTGATCCATTTATTTCCGCTGCAATTATCAAATGCTCACGCTTAGAATCATATCTCTTTTGAAATGCTTGACAATCTTCTCTACCGCCGTGCTAATTTCGCACCCAGAATCTTACAGCAGCGTGCTTCCGAGCTCCACGCGCGTCGTTATGAGGCTGAATTGCTGCTGAAATATGCCGCCAGGTTGGATCGCGAGGAGCGAAAGGTGGTTGCCCTCGAATCAAGGGCCGCTAAAGTGAGTCGGTATTCTGTTCAGTGGCATATCTTCCCGCCAAGTCTCTGTGCCTTCCATTTTTCTCTCTTTTCAGGCACTCACGCGATCTAAGGACCGACATCCAACAGCGGAAGGTTACATTCCACTCCAACAGCCTTCGCATTCCCCTTCTCCTTCACTTCCAACTTTGAAGGCGTAAGTCGGAGTGAAATCATGCCTGAAGACTTTGAATACCAGTGACTTCTGTTCGGATTTTTCAAAATCTAACTTAGAACTATGCGCCTTCACAGCTACTTGTCCATAAGTCCATTATTAATTGCGATAAATCTTTGACAGGACGGTGCAATTACTCTATCGAATGATACTCCATTTTGGGACCACGACGCTGAGACGAAAATCGGTTTGCGCGGAGTTTGTAGCATCGGCAATTGCACAATCGAAATTTTATTCCATCACCAACCATGATTCCCAATGCTGAATCGTTTCAAATGGTACTGATATTGGCAGTTGGGACTGGGCGTTTTGTCGATTCTCCTAACTCTGTTTCATGCTGCTGATTTTTCCCCAAAGTTAATTTAGCACAGCATACAAAAAAATCGGGATTACCTTATTGAATTCCACGTTCTCAATTTTTCGTTTTTTTTGGCGCGATTGCCTATATCTCAATGGTGTTTTTGTGTAGGTGGGGTCTTTCCTTGCCCTCACTTCTCGTTTTTCCTTTTTCCCGCAATACAGACCTAGAGGGAGTCCACCTTCTCCTACTCCTCCTCCACCTCCGACCGTATCAGTTCCACTGCCACCGTCCACTTCCCCATCGTGCTCGTCTCCTGTCATCTCGCCTTCCACTGGGCGGGTCAGCGTGGTGAAGGGTAAGAACAATTTACCAGTAGGCGTGCAGGAATCGGTTGCCTCACTCTCTGATCAACCCTCCTCCAGATCGAACACCAAATGTGAGTTTCGCTGTCATTTTGCATCATTTGGTTGAATCGAATCTCTATGGATCCCTTGTTTCTGACTTACTGTTTAAAACAACATGATTTTGACTTTAAGCGGTTTCGCAATTCCCCTATTTCTAAGTCAGTGCTCATGATCATACTTTTGACTGGACCGTTTTGAAGGCACTTTTTATTGCAATAATTTACGTTGCAAATAATAATCGTTGATGGTGTGTTTGAATTGAATGGTTGTGATTCCCTGTTTTTCGAGCTTTCGTTGCTGAATGCATATTTCTCCAAGAATATTTACTTTGCGTATAGTGTCAGGTTCGTTTTAGGCCTTGATGGGCTAGTAAGAGTAATTTTACGATGCGTTTTAGCTCTGCATTTCACAACCATGACGGTGCTTTCCGACTGCCATTTTTAGGATTATTTGACCAGTGTACTAGTTCACGTATTATTTGGTCAAACAGTCCCAAAAGTGACAGTTGAAGTGTCGTCATGAGTGGGGAGTTAAAGGAAAAGTCTTTTAACATTGCTTTTATCGATCGATTTAGACTAGAAAATAGCCTTTTCGATCGTCAGTTTATCAAATCATCCTTCTATAACTAACTAAAGTTGCGTTTATTCTTTCTGCCAGTGATTTCCCCTCAGCATAGCAGCTCGAGGCCGCGGGAAAGTCTTTGCAGCCACGCTTATGGTGCTGAAACTGGTGAATCTGACAGAGCCGGCTTCAGTCAGCAACATCTATTGCTGCGGCACCGTTGCGAACATCGAAATCACCAGCCACAGATTTCGTCACCCCGGCGTCTAAGCCAGGACTCCACAAACTCTGCTTCCTCCTCACCTTCTGGACTTCACGCGTATTCTGAAAGCCTCAGCTCCTCGGAGTTCGTCTCTCAGTTGGAAGCCCGTCTGGCCTCTCTACAGAGGGAGCTGCGGCGCAATGAGAAGCTTCTCAGTCGCATCGACGCGCAGAAGAAGATGGCCAACAGGGATCGGCTTATGCGGTTGGAGACAACTCTGGAGAATCACCGAAAGGTATGCTCGCACGGTTATTCACTAGTTTCTGTCTCATCTTTCATCATTTTCTTCCTTTTAGTTTTGCCTGGGGATAATTGATAACATCAAGATAGAGATAAATTCTTGCCACCAGTCGCTGTGTGAGAAGAGTCAACCTGAGGCGGCTCCAGCAGTTCAAATGATACCTAGTGGTGCTACACTAACTTCCTCGTCTCCAGAGCCCTCTTTCTCGGGCAAATCTATGCGCCAATGCTTTCGTGAGACGAGAAGAGATGCAGAGAACACGATGAGTCTTCTATCGTCGTGTTTAAATGCTGGAGAAGAGGCAGTTGAAAGCATTTGTACGGTATCGGTGGAAATGAAGGAGGCGTCTGCACCTTCAGAATCGGACCCCTCGAATTCACCAAGCGGAGAAAAGGCATTTACTTCTAAGTTAGATGTGGGTCAAGACGGGAGATTGAAACATTTGGTGAGCATGGAGACTGTGGAGTCTGCGTCATCGAAAATTTCGACTGTTGCGAAATCAGGTGAGACAATAGCGTCGGAGCTCTCATCAGAATCGTCTCCAACTCAACGATTAATCTCGCTGACGGAAATGAATTTGATTGTAAAATTTAACTCCACACATCCTGCTTCGTCGAAAAGTGCGCCGTCGGAAGGGTGCGTCAGTCCTGTAGAGACACTTTCTTCAAAGACGTCCTTGGATAACAGAATTCCGTCTTCTCTGGAAACGGAGACGTTCCCGTTGAAGCCAATTTCAACTGAGCAGAATAGCTCAGCGGCTCTGAAGAGATCTAATTCCGTGGAACCTGATGGACATAGGAGTATTGAAGGGATAATAGCCTCAGAGATGCCTCCAAGAGCATCGGTTTCGATTAGAACGCCTTCTCCAGTGTCCGCGAAGACGGAAGCATTAAAACCCGATTTTGATGAACAGGAAGTTTGTTCTGCTGTTTTAATGCATTCAACTACGTCTAAGTGTGTAAAACCTACAGGATTTGGAATTTCTATCGAGATGCTGAGTTCTGAGGCGCCTTCAAAGGCATCTGCTCCGACTGGAAAAAATTCATCTCCCACAGACGCTAAAACAATCTTAAAATCTGGTGTTGCTGATGGGGATTCGAAAGCAACACTTTTGGAGCCCTTAAAATTGTTGGAAAATGGCGTAGTCGGCAGTCTTAATGAAACACAGCCTTCCGAGATGGCTTTGGATACGTCGATTTCAGTTAAACCCACATACCTTCTGGTGGAAGCAGAATCCCGAGTTGACGCGAAGAGAGAGGTGGAAACTAAAGAGGTGGTTGAGCTGAAGCCGATCACCCCTATTGAAGCGCTTCTACCAAGCGAGAAACCTGAATCAGTTGGATCAAATCAATCGGGTACTGAGGTCAAGGGGAATGGTAGTGATAGTGAGGAGGAAAAGGACGAGAAGAGTTGCTTAGTCGAAACCATTGCCTCAGAGCTCTCTCTTAAGACGCCTTCTTTGAACTCTGATACCCATAGCGTAGAGGTCCAAGAACTGAAGTCGGCGAAAGCATCGACTCATCAATTCACCACTGGATCCAACTCGGAATCGGCCTCGGAAACTGGGGATGTATATACAGAGGACTTTGAAGATGAGGCATTCGCAGACGAGGAGGAAAAGCAGGAGCACGGATCCGTAGAGAGTGCTGATGCTGTTTTGGAGAGACAGGTTTCAGCTTTCACACCGTCTTCCGAGTAAGCATTGTTTCTTTGTACAGTTGTATGTGGCTTCTTGGATTCTCACCGTTATACGGCTTTTTTGTAGTTTCGTTGAGGCTAAGACAAACGCTTTGCTGGATGAATTTATCAACCAATGGCTGGACAATTTCATCGGTAAAGGAATCAACTCCGTTTTGGAAGAAGCAGAGGAGACCGTGTCCACCGATGATGAGGAGGCAAGTCGCTCATCCCTTTATTTTTTTCCCTTCTCAGGTGATATGCGAGCTTTTTATCACTCAGGTTATTACCGATACATCGGGGATGGTGGTTAATACACCCTCGCGGACTGTGCTGCTGTTCAAGGATGCTATGAAATTCTTCTTCCAACTCCGTGCCTCTTCAGAGCCCGGAACATTTGAGGAAGTTCTTAATTCAATCCAGTATCCGCCTCATTTCACTGAGACGTATGCTGAGGAGGAGGGTAAGTTAGGAATTAAACGCTTAATATGTGCTGAATTACATAGGCTTGCCGATTTACTGTCTGCGCTCCATTGCCGCATTGATACACTGGTTTGTGATTTGATTCTTCTGGCGTTGGGAAGTACCTGATTTCATTTATCCACTTGCCAAATTTTATCTACCTTTTACCTTTTCTAAGATGGTCAAGTCATTTCGTTGCGTTCTGGGGAAAGCTTCTTGGTCCATTAATGCCTAATGGCCTTTTCCAGAAAACCACAAGCCTGTGGATTGAATCTTCACAGGGCGCTTTCATATTGTATTCATTCCCTATTTGGCCATCTAGCTTCACACGTGATTGTATAATGTATGATACAGTGGGGAGGGGAGAGGAGAGGAGGAAAAGGGGGTGGAAATGAGGCTGAAGCGCTCTCTCCTTCCTCCACCATTCTACTGAACACAAAGTGAGAAACTTCTCATGAATTAGTTTAGGAGCCATACGGGCATCATTCACCACTTTTGACTGTTTCTGAAACACGTTACCTGCACACCAAGTTGCCTTGTATTGAGTATATGGATCTCGGTAATAATTGCCTAACTTCTATCAAGTGCTCATTTAGGGCTGCAAAGCAGGCGTAGCCCTCTGGGCATGAAGTGGTGCGAGTCTTGGCATTGTGGTGCAGGTACTTCAAGTGGACCACACAGAGATCGGTCAGCGAATAATCCCCTCTTAATGGCGCGTTTTACATGGTAGCGAAGTAAACAATAGCTTCCGCAGCTTTTCCTCCCTTGCTGATTTATACGTAAATCAAGTGTTTCTTCATCATATCAACATGTTCCGAATAGTCTACTATCGTTGGAGCACCGGCCGGGCTAGGCCTTATTGGCAGTTTTCTGTACCTTGTCACTGAGATCGATGTCACGTAACAGAGCGGAACTTTTCAAACTATGGGTCTACCTATCGACCATACGCTTTCATTGGACTCATCTCCAAAAATCGAAGACTTCGTAGATTTATTGTGCTTTTTTTTTGCTAAATTGACTTCAAGATGGTGCTATTGTTCGGAAACACTTAACAGGTTCTCGGCCGGAAACGATTATGCTCAAATTGAACCATTATTTCATAAGCATTTTCATTGACTTCGTTGTTCCAGACCTGGAGATCTGCGAACGCGTACCTCAATCGCGTCTGGTCAACCGGTCGCTCTTCTTTGACCTGATTCGCATTGGCATGTTGGACATTTTCGCGGGCGAAGACGAGGACATCAAAAATAATCGCGAGCCTCGACTCAACAGCGCACGTCTTCACATGTGGCGCGGCAGGCACAGGTAACCCTCCTGCCTGCATCCCTCACAAGATTTGACAAAACTGGCTTTTATCGGTCCATCCTGCATTGCGAAGGAAGTTAAGGAAGTTTTTTGGTCATTCATTGTTTACAAGTTTAATTGAAAGGACTCCATGATTAAATTCCAAGCATTAAGCGTGTGAAAGCATTTGGATGCCTCCATTCAAGCGAGAAAATTTTAGATCGAAAATGTCCCCAATCTACTGCATCAGTTGTCGCTTGACTGCCGTGTCAATTGAAGTGTCATTTAAGTCGAGTCATTTGACTTTTTGCGCAATGATTAACCAATCAGAACATCGATTGTGTGCCCAAATTGTTGGCCTTAGACGCAGGCGCAGTTTGCTGTCGTGCTCTCTAGATGAATGTGTTTTTGGGTACTGATATTAGTTTTTTTTAAAAAAAGGGTTTTGAGTTGGAGGTTAGCCCTCTCTACTGCTTTGTGCTTAAGACGTTTAATGGCCTGGATCATGTTTGGCGGTAAATCAATCAGGTAACCTTTCCTCTTTATAGCCAAGTTTTACACTCCTGGGGGTTGAAGGTCTGGGAATTTGGGCGCATGCTTACCAATCTTTGTCTAGATTTTTACAGTCGTGGGTTTTTAAGATAATCAATTCGTCTTAGTTGAAAACCCATTTTATAATGAGAAGTCAATCACATGTGGTAAACTTTTTAAATATCATTATTGAAAAGCACTCTCCATGCAAATCCTTATTTCTATTGCTTCATGAGATCACTCTATTCCACTGAATGAGGTTAGTAAATCTTTTCTCCGAGAAGGAATATTGGATTATCACAAAGCTTGTCTTTTGCTTTACTTTTTCAGGTTACTTGGCTAGCTCTAATCCGGCATTTCGGTCTCATAGCAGCAGTAAACACATCTAACCTCACTATTGTAAAACAATCCTCCTTTGATCATTTAATTGAAAGTGAATTATGACAACCCAGATAGAAAGATGACTTGATTGTTAAAACTAGCATAAAGTTTTTTTGAAATCACCTTTGCAGACCCGAAAGTCAGTCACGTTGGGAGGCCATTCTAGCTCCACAGCTGGAGGCAATATTGGGAATGTCCTTGGATCCTGCAGCATCTTCGGGTCCTTCGCCCCCGGTTTTACCCAGACCACAGGTCTTTGATCCCTCTGTGCTGCGTAGCAGCCTTGTCAGGTGGACGCTAAACTCGAAGGCCTGTTGGATTGAGCAGCTCCTGGAGACGGAGCTACGTGAGGAGGATCCCTCCTGGTTCAACTTCAAGCCCTTTGAGGAGCAGGTCGTTGACACTGTTATCATGGATATTACGAGTGAACTTGCCGACGACATGATACTTAGTGTTTTGACAAGGCTGAATTACGGCCATGAGTTGGAGAAGCAGAGGCAGGAGGAGCAGAAGGAGACAGGTAAAAGCGTGGTACTGCTTTAGTCAGTCGGGGTGGTTCTGATCTTCATGTTGTTAATGTATATAGATATGCATATGCGCATTTGTAACTGATCTTTCTGTACTTTTTTCCATACGACCCGTGGAAGTACACTCAGAGGGCTTTGTATGCTCTTACATGTGCTTATTGTTTATTGGTATGGTAATTGCATCATTGAGGTAGACGGAAGATATATTTTGTAATATTTTATGGCCTATTTGCTGAAAGAATAAACTTGACAATGCGGATTTAAGTTTGCTTCTGGGGAGCGGCGCTAGTAAGTTTGGTCTTTGCCCTAGCGTTCGTCACATATGTGGCGGGAAATTTGATTGGGCTTGAAACGATAAAGCAGCCGTGAGATGTTTTCTTGCTTCGACTGCATTTGCACATTGGTTTTTTTGGAAAGAGTCGGTGTCATGCTAGACCTCTAATCCATGGTATTCAACCTTCTTTTCCGTCCCTAGCATAGAACAATCATTTGTCTCTAGGCCTCCAAGGGCACATGAATAGTTCCCACGACCCAGCAGTTTATGAATGGCTCAAGGATCCGGACTTGACCCTAAAGTAGCTTCGAGGAAGAGGCCGGAGTTGGGAAAGTATGTATGGAACCAAACACTTGGTCTGAAAGCATCAAGTTGTAGCTTCGAATGTTAGATGACTTTTCCCTGATCTTTTCGTCCAAGGGTGTCAGGCAATCTCCTTCCCCTCCCACTACTCACTGTATTTAGTATAAAGCTAAGTCTAATTTGAGGGTTATTCAAGCAGTTCAATGAAAGCTGAGTAGATCTTTCATTGAGACTGTGCCAACCGGGTTGGATCCCGCCGGTCTTTCAACGAAAATAATCGAGTAGGCTTCAGTGCAGACGTCCGTTGGCGACCGGCACGGACGATCTGCAGGGCACGACGTGCGAGCGCGTGACCGCCGACCAAATAACGGAGACAGGGAGTTATTTTATTCTCGCGTACTTTGATTGGCTTTGGGTTCAGTAATTGTTGTTCCGATTAGCGTCAATCTGTAAGCACTCTGAGCCAATTGGGTGAACTTGAATGAGAAGGCCACCTTCGGGACCTCTTCGAATGTTTGGCAATTGGACAAACAAAAGGAAACTTCCAGGGAACCCAAAAAGACGCGTTTGTTACGCTTGCAGACAACTTCATCAGCAGAGGTTTGTCCCGTTAGGAAGGGCTTGGAGCTTGTACTTGTGGTTATTTATTGAGCACAGGATTGTAAGAAGCTTTCCGCGGGATTTGTTTCTTGTTACACAAAATCTGTACCTCGAGGTCTATAGACCGCACTACTTCTTTGGAGGAGATTGACTTAAAATGTGTGACTAGGGCATTGTCTCAAAGCCGACAGACGCGATCAAGTCAATCAATGCGGAGCACAGTTCAAATGAAGGCCATAAATTGCACTGGCAGCCACTTTTATGCACATGTTAAAGGTACTTGAGCACTTCAACAGTAAATTGAAATTCCATTTATCGTTTCTTCTAATCGTAAAAACGATAGTTCCACGGCTGCCGTTCTTTAACACCACGTTTTGTGGATATCTAAATAATTTAGAGGTAGCAGCCTTTGGTACACTTGCATACTCTGCATCACATTCACCGCATGAAAGCTGTTATTTATTGGGGAAGAAAAAAAAATAACTTACTTTTTATCCCCACTTGGTGATGCCTCCACATTGCAACCATTGGTGAGGTGAGGAAGGCATTGATTGGCTGACTAGTCTGATTGGTTGACTTTCATGCACCAAATTGTCAATTCCCTGTCAGCGCAATTGGAGCTCACGATGGCCTTTTTCCAATTCAATCGGGAACGCAGAGGTGCCTTAGTTCTTATCCACTGTAAAAATATGCAATTTTCATTGCTCCCATGGTTTCGATTAAGTGTCAGCGCAGGTTATAGGATTGACCAGATTTCTGGAGGTATAGTAATTTAAATTAAAACGGCCAATTTCTCATGACGAAAGCTTTACACGTATCTGCACAAGTGGATAGTAAATTTGAGCCCGCCCTTAAAGTGAAGTCCAACTTCAGCGCTATCATGCTTTTGTTAACGAGCACCACCTAAGTGATTAATTGGTCCTTTCTCTTTTCAGCAACATACAAAAAAACTTTAGGAGGAGGGGAGGTTGGCTGGCTAACTACTTTGTAAATATTTCAAAAAATCGACATTTATCTTTGAGAATTCATCTTAGAAAGAATAAGTGATATAGATTTATTCGCCTCTTATCTTCTTCGTCTTCTAAATGAATAAAATAAGTGCTATAAAAGGAAAGACTCAAGTTGGCTCATATGCTCTTTAAAGAAAAGGTAGGCACCTTGAGTAATTCCCCGATCGATGTAACTTACACTAAAGACTTTAGCTTTGAAGTCACTTCCTGGGTAATGTTTCTTTGAGAGTGGTCTCGTAATCTTAATGCAATATTCAAAACCCTTGTGCCAAAAAGCCGCTAGATTTGTGGACATTCCCAGATTACACTTTATTGTGGGTAGTTAAGGCGTGCTAAGCAAGAGGCACCAACACTGTTCCCAACTAATTGTTTGAAACCTTCCAGTTTGTTAAATGACCAGTGGATGTGACGTGCACTTGGGGATGGTGAAGCTAGCCATGATGATCTGACTATGATTGCCAATCAACTCAGACACATTACTCATTTGGCCGTCATTTTATAAGCCTTCTGCATAAATGGATTATGCACCCTAAAGCATGATTAGCTATGTGTGCATGAATGGAAGACAGCGGTCTCAAGTCGAGTACCTTCTCTCTCTCTCTCTCTCTCTCTCTCTCTCTCTCTCTCTCTCTCTCTCTGTGTGTGTGTGTGTGTGTGTGTGTGTGTGTGTGTGTGTGTGTGTGTGTGTGTGTGTGTGTGTGTGTGTGTGTGTGTGTGTGTGTGTGTGTGTGTGTGTGTACCTGAGCTCGCTCATGCATTCTCCATTTCGCTCCCTCATTCCGGCGTCAGCCGCACAGAATTACGTGCCTCAGAGCACATATGCACCATACGGATTCCACTGGTGCGCATGCTGCCTTTTCCGCCTATTTAATTACCACATGCACAAACCCATTGAGAGGTACAGAAGGAAAGATACACACACACACGCATCGCATGCATTTTCCGTCTTCGGACCTAGCTGAGACATCTAGACTGTAGAGAATGGGAATTGCACATTCACATGGTCCGACAAGGTGGGCTGATTCAAGGCCGAAGCCAAAGCCAAAGCCCCATTCTCTGGATGCTTTTGTTGCTGACTTGGTGAAACAGATGGTGGAACGCACTGTGGATGGTGTGATTGAGGAAAAACAACGTAAGAAGCCCAATGGAGTTGAAAAGACTGGAGAATCCAGGAAGGTATGATTTTACAGTAAAAACAATTCTAAGATGCATTACTGCATTCTGTCACACAACTATACGGCTGATGGACTCATTAATGCAAAAAACAGAATCTCTCTAGTTAGTTGTCCTATAAGGCTGCCAAATTCCAAAGAGGAGAGCTCTATTATCAATTTTTACAAGTACTTATGTTTTAAAATGACGTAAATCTTACCCTTTTTACCATCCTTCCAAACTGAGCTATTTTGAGAGGTATATTTTGCCCCTTGATTTTATCCGGCTAAAGTTGAAAGGCGTGTCCCTACATTCACAATGCAATTAGCAGCAAGTCCTGGGAATTTTAAAGAGAATTAAAACAACAGATTTTCCAGACGCTAAATGCTTCATTCAGTGTGTTGAAATGAGGCACCTGTAATTTCCGAAAAAAAATTGGGAAAAAAACCCACAGCTCACTTTTGTTTTAACTGATGGTGCAGTCTCTTCCAGTGTTTTGTTGTTTACCGTTGGAGAAATTGCTTACATTGAGTATGTGGCGAAGCGTATTGCCTCATGCTGCCTTGCAATGGGTTCTCAGTGTCATATGACCATACCCTTACCACCAAAATAACTTTTTAAGGTGAGCTGTACGGGCAAGGGGACGAGTGGCATCTTTAGAACAGGCCAAATGTCAGCCTGTCTCGCATCTTTTCTACATACCTAGTTAGCTGTTAGCATTGTCTTAAGTTGTCTCTGAGGGAAACAGCGGTGACACCGCATTCTGCTCTTGTGTAGAGCAGCTTAGTTGGGTTAATCAGAAGCCGCGACTGCTTTCATGAGACCTCCGCCTTTAAACACCTTGTTGAAATTATTCACATCCACCAAACAACGTTTGATTTAGCTAGGCTCTAGCCGTCTTAAGTGCCCAGCACATTCACCGCCTTAATTCAGGATTGGAGCGGTTGAGTGGAGCGACACCTTGAGAACCAGACAGTCATTCCACTCATCTTCACACTTTTAGACTAGGACTTGGAAACATGACAAATGAGTGTTTGTAAGCATTTTTAAGGACGTCTCACTAATTGAATCTTCCTTAAGATTTATAAGTCGAAATTAAAATAAACTTAAGAAGGAACTTTGTGATCAAATGAGAATTCAAGCCCAATCGGGAGATTTTTTTGACCCTATTTAATTGTTAGGCGACAAAAATTTGCGGGTTGCGCCAAACCTGTGACCTTTAGTGTCTACCACGAAGATGTACCAGGCACTCAAGCAAAAGACACTTCACATCAAGCTGTACTTCATTTAGAAATCTCAGTGACTTATAGTTGCTTTGACGGATGATTGACAGAATTAGCCTATAATTTACCAAGCTCCCATGCCATTGAATGGGAGGAAATACAAGTGCATTATTTGTCAATTTATGCAAACATTTTGAAAGGCACTTGTCTCGAAGTGCTGTGAGTAGTCACCTGAGTCATTTCCCGGGGCACAGGCAATTAATGCTGGCACGTAGTTAAGACCCACATCAAACTACCCATTTGACAATCTCTTCGTGCTTATTGCCAGGTCATTTGTGATCTTGCATCTTTGTTAGCAAAACTCCAGAGTTTTGTCAAAGGGCATCAGTTTTTATGTATTAACAATGCAATCGAAGTCTTCATTATTTTTCCATCAAGGCAGATCAGTTCGTGAATTTGTGCATTTTTACGAAAAACTGATTTTTCTTTTTTTCTCGGTTTGCTATCCTACACCGATTGTGACAAGGAGAGTGAATAATTTCAAAGTCAAAAGCATTTGTGTGTGAAGGTAGTTTAATCCTTTCCACATTGACAGTTCTCGACAGACTCCAAAGTGGATGAATCAGAACTGGAAGTGCTCAGTTCTACGAATGATTTCTTTCGAAACACTCTGGCAGGCGACCAACTAGATGAGTCTGACAGTACCCCAAGCGACTTAATGGAGGATGATGAACTTTCCAGAACTTCTGCATCGTCTTCATTGCAATCTACCACCAGCTCCTCGCCCCTGGAGGACTCAACCAACGCGCTTGATGTTCCTCCTCCCCCTGGAATCGTAAGCAGTCCACTACTTATAAGGAGAATAAATCAGTAGATATTAAGCGTTTGGAAGTGAAGCCACTCACACCCTAGTGCACATAGAGCCTGGCTATTTTGCGAGAGTCTCACATTATTTAAAGTACACTGCTGCAATTTGCATAGATGAAAATTGCATCAGCAACTGTCGGGAGCGATTGGTGTCGGTGGATGCATTTATCTGATTCTTAACTGGTTCAAGGCCCTTTATGCAGTCAGTCAGTCATTCAGTCAAAATACCTGTCAACTATTTGAGTTCATTTACATGGAACCAATACGTTTGTTTGATTTCGGTCTCCTCCTCAGCCAGAGGATCAATTGGTCGGGTTAATTGTCAACATACCCTCGCGTGTGGCATCCTTATTTAAAGACGGAATGCAGTACTTTTGGGACCTGCGTACCTCATGCAAGCCCGGAACATTCGAAAAGGCATTAAAGGAGGCCACATATCCGCGCCGCTTCACTGTGGATTGTGTTGAAAGGGAAGGTAAGTTATTCAGATGGAAGCAGCGTTGAACTCGCATGCATCATTTATGTCTAGTCTCTCGAGAATAACACGTGCCCAAATGTCATACATTTTCCTCAGCTTCTTTGCATAATTTCATTGTTCAAAAGTTAGAATACAATTGGACCACCCAAGCATGAACACTGATTGCCCCTAAGGAATCAGACCTACTGCAATAATCAAGTAGTGCTATTCCCACTGTTCTTTGATGCTACCGTCGTCTGAATTGGATTCCTCTAGAAATATTGAGATGCTTCTTTTATTTACTTTTGGACAGCAAATCGTGGTTTAGAATTAAGCTTTTGAGAATCTTTCGGAGTCGTAGATATAATGAAAATTTACTACTTTTCCAACGTGAATCCAAATGACTTAACTTACATATTTAAAATATTTGCGGTTGTAAAGCATCATTATTTACCACTTGTCTACTAAAAATGTCTCCTTGAGCGACAGTTTTAAGACTAAACAGCTTATTTTTTTCTTCCTGTTCCACGATAGCATCATCTAACTCCGAGAAGCATTTCAGTTTCTCACTCACCGTTGCACTCCCATCACTTCACGAGCTCTTTTTTGTGTTAAGTCGTATTATTCTGGAGGCACTAAAATAGTTCTTTGCGGCCTACTTTAGGTTAATAAGCCACAAGAGTGAAAGTCCCTACTTTATCTCCTCCCCCAGATGTTGAACTCTGCAGGTCGGCAGACGAAATGGGCTTCCTGAATCGGGCTCTCTTCTTCGACTTTATTCGTGAGATACTCCAGCACGTGTACGAAGGTGAGGACGAGGACGTCCAGACGAATCGAACAACTGTCGTCAACAGCGCCCGCTACAGACTGTGGCTTGGGCCCAGGCGGTAAGACGACTCCTTACCTAGACCTAGCAATACGATGTTGAAAGACAGCTGGTGCGATAAACAGAGCTTTGAACCAGTCAAACCACTCATTGCATTTCTAAACAGAAGTTATGTCAAATGTTTGAAAGTCTATTGTTTACCCCAATTTCTCTACTAACGGATGCTACCACAATTATTGACGAGGACCTGTGTCGTTCTTGCGGTTGCATTTTGGTTCTGAAAACAACAGTACACCTAAAAGTGTGTGCAATAACTTTCTCGAAGCTGTGCTCCACGCAGACATGTGCAGGTAGCCTAGTGGCTTCCAGACTAAGTCGTGGGAAATTCGCTGCAGCCAACCCCCACGAGGAGGTGCCAATCAGTCCCTGTTAGACTGCCTCTGTCAATAACTAATACAGTAAACTAAGGAAGTGGCTAAATGTTGTAACTCTTGGTGTCGCAATCTTCTACTGTATCTTTACAAAGAATTTTAATGGATTGTTTTTGAATAGTTCCCTGTAAAAATTAACGAGAGTAATTTCGTGTTAATCTGCTGCCGCTCAATGCTACATAATTTGTCATGTAGTGAATTGCTAGCACTCTTACCTTTTGTAACAATAGTTGAGTAGTACTGATGCTGATGACGGATTATTCGAAGCATCGAAAGAAAGGTGTTTGAATGCAGAGGCCATCAAATACTTGATAGTATAATTCTAAACTGCCGTATTAGTGATTAACAAAGCATTATTAGGTTTTGAACTAAACATGCGACTTTTTAATCCCAGCGGTTTCCGGAACATTCATATTTTTTACTTTAAGGATTTGCCTTCAACCATTTTTCCCCTGTTTTAAGGCATAAATTTTTCTTAATTTAACGCTGGCGCAGCATTGCTAGTTTTACAATGATGGGATATTTCGACCAAATGCCAACAGAATAAAGGTATTACTTGTCTAGTCATTGGTTTTTCTAAGGCTAATCAGTCAACCTTCCCTTTAAATGGCAGCTGATTCTGGTGCACTTGGCAATCAACGCTTCTAAAAATCCACACAAGTGCCGAACCATGGAGTTTTCCAAATGTCACGCAAGCCACTATATTCACTAACTATTTTATCGCTTTGATTCTAAGTTCCTTGGCTTCATAACTTTTTCAAAACATTGTGGCATGCACCAAACGATACTTCAGCATCTTTCGACTCAAAGACTAATTGAATGCCCTTAGTGGTCGTAACTGAACACCTTGCAACGCTTAGCACTTTGGCTGCCTGACTAGACATTGTTATTTTATCCCCAAAAGATCTAACGACCCAATCAGTTGCTCCTTTCCACTTGTAGACCAAACTCATTAACCTTGCTAGAGCGTATCGTCCGAACAAACCTGGAGACCGAGTTTGGCATTTCATTAACATTACTCTGTGACAATTCTCAGAACAATCACATTTCGATTCCCCCTCCGCCCCGCGTGCCCATGGATAAGAATCGACTGTCTCGGCTGGCCCAGTGGACCATCCAACGTAAAGACTGGCTTGACCAACGACTGGAATTGGAGATGAGAGCAGACGAGCCAACTTGGTTCAACTATCGACCTTTTGAGCAGAATTTGTTGAATAATCTGACTGTAATGGTTATGGCAGACACTTTCAATGAGGTATATGATGTGTGTGCTAAGAAGGTCGCAAAGGAGGTTTATTATGAGGATATGCAAATGCTGAATGGAAAACCGGAGCCACAGATGAAGCAGAACCTTGGAATGGATTTTGTCCATGTTCGAAGTCCCAGCTCAATGTCGGGAACAACGACGTGATATTTTGAGCGGAAAAGAGAAACTGACGAATGCATTGTACATAGTTTTTCTTGAATTTGTGCCTTCATATCATGAGGAAATAAATTTTGTTTTGTACCATAAAAATTGAGTTCTGGTTATGTGCTACCGACAGCCCTGAGGAAGAAACATATTTTACCTTAAATCTAAATAATTGGGAATTCCTTCGCCTGAGATTTGAGGGAACTTACTTCTGCCAAGTTTAAAAATTACCCAAAAAAGCAACTCTTTACAAAGTGAGCAGAGCGATTGAGTGAATAAAGTCTCCAAATATGCAATACATCAGCACTTGATCTTGGCATCTTGAACTACCGTTTGATTCGACCTGCATTGACTTTCATATACGCTCCCTCTTGAAAGGACTCTCCTGGGTCTTCTGCACGTTAGTGATAGATCTGCTTTCATAATGGAGTTGTATTACGACTCCAGTATGATGGTATTGTTGAGGAAATCCATAACAGACCTGCTGTAAGTGATTAATTATACGAAGTTTCTTCAGAAGAGTCAAAGCAGAATCCGCTTTTGGAAACAGCGATTATTAAAAATAGTAGGAAATAATCTATTAATAAATCACAATCTATCTCCAAGGGAAAGTTACAATAGGCTCTTGAATGATGTGGTTTGTGCCATAACATGGGACCTTGATGCTTTCCTACTTTTGATTCAACATGACAGGCGATTGCCAAGATGAAAGTTGTTGTTGTAGGAAATCACTTGACCTTTAGCACCACTACGAGGCACCACTGTTAGCATGGTTACACTTCACCCTACAATATGCACCTCATCCGAAAACCATGATAAGGCCTCCCGAATATCCGATTACGAATATATAGCATTCAACATCCTGTGCAAATTCAACATAAATTTCGATCTTGCCCTGTAGTTCACGGAACTTCACTAGAAGACACCTTACAGTCGAGCAGAAGGGCAACTAGGATAAATTTCGGGGATAACATGTAAACAGAAAGGGCGACTACATAGGATCTGACTTTTGTTGCAGTTTGAGCTCTTAACCACGTAGGGGCGTAGTCTGAGCTATTCGCGCCCTGTCTTAAGGGTACATTTTTGTTACCAGGCTTAGTTAAAAACATGATTTTTTACAATGGTAGATGTAGTGTCTCCAGACCTCCTTTAAGGTAAAAGAAGGCATTGTACATGGACAGAATACATATTCGAAAAACAGAGGGATTGAGAGGCCGATGGCACGGCTCGGAGGCCTGCCAACCGGCTAGTACGATGTGGCCACCCAAGTGGCCGAAACCGGCAGTCCGAACAAACAAAGTATTACACAGCCACTCCCTTCTTTCCAGCTTCGTCTCCAACGCTCCCCTTGGTCAGCGGCCCTAACAAACAAGGTATTACGGTGGAGCTTACTGATGCTCCGAGAATGGTTTGAGGTGCTTGTAACACTTTTTTGTTCGGACTGCCAGCTTCGTGCACTTGGGAGGCCATATCGCACAAAATCGGTTGGCTGGCCTCCAGGCCATGCCAGCAGCCCCCAATCCATCTGCTTCCAGAATGTATGTATTCTGCTCTAGTACTAAGCCTTATTTCACCTTCAAGGAAGTCCCGATACGCTACGGTGCTACCTTTGTGAATTCAGAATATCGAAATTTGACAGCTAAATCCTTAGATAAACCCTTAGAAGCCCCTTACTCGGAATGGTGTGCCAAAATTTTTGCTTTGCAAAATATGATAAGTGGTGGCCAAACTTATCATTTTACTTAAGCATGTTGCAGTTACTTTGAGCGCACTACGGGGAATTTGCGCAGTTCAAACATTTGACGCTTAATGTCTCGTACTAACAGGTAGGGCGCTATAACTCAATACGTTTTAGTTTTCCGATTACTAAAAGCTAAACTTGTTTTTTGACTAAACGAGAATTTATTGATGCCGTGGAATAAATTTCACCGAGTCTAAAGTGTAACTGTTCCCCTCAATGTCATACATATTCCATTACCCCATTTATTCAATTGCAAAAACAGAAGTCGTCATTCTCGTCACGGGTATCGACGGAGTCGCTCGCGTTCTTCGTAAGTTGGCGTTGGTTTTGTTTACATAAGTGCTGGGGCCACTATTGAGCTCTTTTTTATTTCAGGAGTCGTCAGTCCAAACACCATCGTGACAGGAGTAGAACGCAAAGTCCGTAGGTTTGGATTTGAAAGTTATCAACGCCTAACTCTTTTTTGACGCTTTGACTATCCGAGCCTTATGAGTTTTGAGAAGTGACCTTCTGGCTTGTGCGTTTTTAACTTTGTAGCGAGTCACCTTCCGGGATAAAAATCCAACTGAAGTAAGTTTCCTTAGCAGAACATGTTTATTTTTAAACAAACCATCTGCTCATTGCTGTGGTTCTGTGTGCTTTTTTTAGACCGTTGGTTTTAGCCTCAGACAGTGAGAAGCTTCGCAATCAGGATATTGACTTTATCAAAACGTCTGGTTTCGTACAGACGGCCTTTCGTTCCTCGCGAAATAGTGATCAGGTGAGTGTAACTTTGCTCGCTTGATCAAAATTCGAGATCCTCAATCGGTATCTGTTTTATGCTTAAGCAAAGGGCTATTAACCGCAAGTTTTATTCCACGGGTTTCATCCATTTTTGGAGCGGTTTGGGATAAGGATGTGTGGTTTAATCAAAATGATAAACAATCCGCTTACTATTGCTGTTCTGGCATCATACTCGAGGTTGCCTAGGCTTGTGTGTGCATCCGTGCGCAATTAGACTCCAACTTGATTCTGTTTCGACCATCTCCATCGAGTGGTATCGAACTGTCTTTATCTTGCAAAATATTGGTTCAGCATGCCTGGTCTCCGCTCGTGAAGCTAACGGATAACATTTATCAACAACCGCAGCTTTGGTTTTTCGCTTAGCAAAAGATAACAAATAGAGAATGTCTTTCAGTACAGAAGGCCGATATTTGATGACTAATCGTTTCTAAGTTCCACGATTGAAACATTTCACAATGACTGTTTCACAAGAAAAGCGTCGAACCAACGATTTCTTACCATGCAAAGGTAGTTGAATTATAGAGGCTCGACGAAAATGTTGGAGCGTCGAACAAGCGCGGACACGTTGAATGGTATTGCCCAATGTTAGCAGCTGATTCAAGTCCATTTTTACCATTATGTTTTATGATAAAATTTAGCCGTAAGTTAAAGGATCACTCAGGAAGCTTGTTCCTTGCAAGAAAGATTAATTACAAGTTTTCCAATGTTCCTTATTCGTTAAAATTGGTCGCTATTATGGTTGATAACCCTTTTACAATGCGATACGGAATTGGGACTTCCATTATTTTAAGACATCCATTATTTTAAAGCGTTGGGGCTCTAGAAATCAAGGGAGAATCTGACCAGCTACTTCGTTTCTGCCTCAGTTCTATTTCCCAACTGTTTGTTCTATATCAAATGTGATTGTCAAATGTTCGGATGTCCGGGAGAGGTGCCATTGATCACTTGAAGAGATTAGTGGGAAATTCAGAAAGTGAGGGACATACAGTATATCCTTCCCATCCTAGAATGAAGCAAGGACTCTAATTAAGCAGGCTCGATGGTATGTGGTCTTTCATCGCCATGTAGGAATAGTGTCCTTTTCTGACTGATTGACTAGCCCTAGATCTTTCTGATGAATTTCGTCTTGCATATGTCGGAGCTCTTTCGTTTTAAGCGGATAGGTCTCAACCGGTCCACCACATACACAAAGCAGTCATACCTTTTTGTGAATAAAGTGTGTGGAGCGTGAGGTCAGCGCTGATGTGTTTGCTTGCTTCACGGAAGCTGGGATATAAAGCCATTTCTCGTTGCAGGTGGGTTGGTCATTAATCAGTTCTCTTTTGGTGACATGATTTTTGTAACATGAAAGAATTGGATTGAGGCTAGCTAATATATGCGCAATGCGTCAGTCTTGATATTAAGTCCAAAGGCAGACCGTCATTAAAAGATGGTACCATTTATCGTTTTGGATCTGTTGACTGTGATTAACTACCACACTACATCACACGTCGCACAAACCACACGGATTTATGCTGTACATCTCGTCATTAAATTTTAAGCTTTATTTGGTCCAAAGAACTCGTGACAGAAAAGGATGCAAAGCAACCATCAAACACAAGTACTATTCCCGTCAGTTAAAATGAAAGGTCTTTAGTTTCACACGGGGTGATGAGGGCAGTAAGTTAGGCGATGTATGTACAAGGCAGATGTTTGGGTCGAACTGGGCTTTAGGAAAAATATGAACCCATTTGGAGGTGTGGAAACTGGCTGAAGTACGGACGCCTTTGAACCGTTTTTACCTATATATTGGATTTCTTCCTGTCACTCGGTGTCTTTTATAGGTAACCATGAGTTCGAGTTTTCTGTCTTAGGTTACAGGGAATTTTATCATCTCCCGTTCTTTCATGCACATGCTGCCACCGTTGCCTGTCGTCCCGATTAAAGCCCTGATTAATAGGACTCCACCGCGGCTTGTAGTTGCTTGTAATGCCATTACAATAGCCCACTCTGTCGAAACGGTAAATCCAAAAGTCCCGGTATAACTTTGGTATGATTAGCAAATCTGATTTTCTTTCTTTTTTAAGTAGGATAATCAGATCTCGCATCCAATGCAGAAAGTCTACCTATATTTTCACTTCCTCTACATACTTCTTATTCGGTGACACGTTTCTCACATAAAATATTCATGTTCTTTGAAATATTAGCACCTTTGTACGTAGAGAAAGGGTCTTTCATTGGGACTAGGCAACTAGCAGACAAGCCTGACATCGAGCTAAAAACAGAGTGAAAGATCCATCCGATCAGCAAAACTAAAAAGGCAGATTGCATGTGGAGGTGGAATGCTTCAAGGAAAGGTCTCCAACTTTGGATACAGAGAGTGAAGAGATTGTGACCAATTTTACATCCTTTCCATTTGTGCATTTGCCACAGACTTTCAAGGTACCATCGGAGATGAATAGTGCTGGTGGTAGTGCAGGACTTAACACGGTGAGTGGCACAAGCGGTCAATATGAGGCGTTGATACGCGAGCGTGCCCACGAAGCGGCCATTTTTGGGACGGGACACTCGCAACCCCTCGACACCCTCTGTTTGGGTGCGCGGCCCAGCGATGATAGTGGCAGTGGTGGTGATGGTGGACAGAAACTCGTGCCTACCACGCAGGTGGTCAAAGAGATCATTCATCCTCGTGTGAGTTATGAATCAATTCTTCACTGGACTTTCATCCCTTATACCCTTGTTCCTTTTATGACCATTGTGGATTGAGGTGATGTATGCGAGAAATTGATGGTATTGTTGCACGTAGTCTTTCCTCTTCCTCTCTAAATTGCTCGTTCGTCCATTTTCCTGCATCTATTCTCCCTAAGACAGCTTTTTCACCCCAGACCCATATATCTCACCCATATGCCATTATTTAGTTGGTTGACAATAGCTGTTGTGAGCCTAATGGGACGTTTGTGTTTTGTGTTTATGCTTTGACACCAGATTCGATTTAATCTCCCTCCTGTTCCCTGTACTGGGGTCCATATTCTTCCCACGCACTCTCTGTTTCTTGATTATTTTGTTTGTAGTGTAGTACTGATGAAGTTGTAGCCCTACCAGCATGTATTTGCCATGCTTCCAATCCGGATCTTTTGCGTGGCCAGTTCATCCCTGTGGTTGAACTCAGCGATGTCTGAGTCGAACCTCATCTACCGTATTTAGCCGTTATTTTTTCCACCCAAAAATCGGACTAAATAAATTCTTTTCAGAAAAATGTTCGGTAAAACCCACACTTGATTTATGCATGTTTGTCTTTGTTTATTCTTCAGTTGAAAAAGAATAAGACATTGGCCTATCGTGAATGGGCGGCTCGCCTAAATGACTTAGCCAACGCACGACGTCAGTCGCGACAATCAGTCACCTCACAATGATACGGCATTGGTTCTATATCCTGTCGTCTATGTAAATACTTTCAGAGAGCTAAATACACACGTTTTTAACAATTTCTTTCCTGTTCTGAATTATATTAATAGAGTTCGGTGCTTCGCAACTAGATTCCAAGCTAGTAGAAATTTTTGGTGTGGGCTAATAATGGGTGCAGGATTTGATTATAGGCCGTCTAAATGATTAGTGCTGACAAAAAGATTACTTGGAAAACTTTAATGACTGTGAGAAAAGTTCCTCTGCATAGTAAACATGTCGGATTTGTTTCCTTCAAAAGCGTAAAGATGTCGTCCAACTGGTAGCTAGCCCCTCTACGTTAGCTGTCAACTTATCGATGTGGATCTGCTGATAGCTCCACATTAATTTCAGCAGTGAGGAATGTCTTCTCGTCTGGCCTCTCTTGCAACTCCACTACGACGTACGTTTTCCACTCAAGCTTGGCGCTCACTGGTTCCCGAAGGGAAGGCTCTCATTGGTGGAGAGTGGAAGGCTGGGTCGAGCGGTCAAATGTTCCCAGGTGCCGTTTTGCCCGCATTTACTACTTTATGGGCGTCTCTTAACTTTTGCACTTTTTAAAAGACCTAGGCGTTTCTCGAGGGCGATGGGTTTCTAAGGTCTTTATGGAACAGTAGACAAGAAAAATTTTTCTTAGCCTTCCCCACGGCTAAGAGAACGGGTACCGTTGAATGGTATTTGGAAGGCTGTCTACTGGTCATCAAGAAATTTCCTTAATCTGGAGACAATCAAAAGGGTGGGGGTAGTTTTATTGAAGTTCACCTATTAACTGCCATTATTTTTTACCTGTGATTCAATAATGCTTTTAAATTTCTTTATAAGACGTTTTCCTAGACATTATTCTGTCACCATTCTAATGATTTGCCACTTTTCTGCTTCAATGCGATGCTAAACCTTTACTTACCTGTGAAACTGTTCACCTTGAATGACAAAGTTACTTTGAAGCCGGCAACATCTGAGCGTAAAACTTCTAAAGAAAGTATCACTTGTTCATATTTTGGCCAGATATTCACTATCTTGGAAAGACAGTTGAAACCATGACTGCCACGAGTCAAAACACGCATGGATTAATGGTGTTGGTGTAGTGTTCCAGTGACCCAGATAGCGATAAAGGCTCTCGAATTTAGCTCTTATTCACGAAGCCTTGCAACGAGGAATGGAACGAAAACACCTCTCTTCAGTCCGATGCTTTGCTGTAGCATTCGATTGTAAAATCCAAAGCATGATAATATGCTGAGTATTGTTACTACAGATTGTTTGAGAAGCAGCAAAATCCGTCTGAGCTTTAAGCTTCATGCTGGAAGACCAGCCATCCTTACGGATCATTGTGCGTCATTCAAGTGTTTAGTCCGGCCAAGGAAGAACAGATTACTGAGGTGCCATGCGCATCGTCTATGGGAGATTTGGACGCTTCTATCGAGGCCGCCACCGAGGCACAACCCGCCTGGGCTGCACTCACGGTGGGGGCGCGAGCTCGTGTTTTGGAACAATGGGCTTCCAAGTTGGAGGAAAATGCTTCCTTGCTGGCTCAGTTGATAACAGCAGAAAATGTACGACTGTTTCGTTCAAGTGTTTTGTGCTGACGCTACGTCCTGCCCCAATGCTTTGGTAAACTCAGGACAAATCATCCCGTGGAAGGGATAAAACTGTTACAAACTTATTTTGAAAGTTTAAAGCTCTTTGCCCTTAATTGAAACCTTCCTACCATTGTTTTGCATAGAACGACCCTTTGAAATTCATCACTCTAGTCGTGAAGAAAACAAGAAGTTATATGTTAAGTGATTTTATAAAGGGTTGACTTTGTTTTTTTTTTGTTTTTCTTGTTGGTAGGGTAGGATTTCAATTGATTGCCAATCTAAATGTTATATAGTACATTTTCAAGAAAAATTACGAGTTCATTGTCGTTTTGCCTATTTCGCTGCTCGTTTTGTATCATATGGACTATAAAACAGATAATTGAAGGGCTTCGTGCTAGCTGTTTTTTGGCTTTTCAGGGCAAAGTGGACTCCGATGCCCGTGGAGAGATCTCTTCCGCCATTCAGCAGCTTCGCTGGTACGCCAACGAAGCGCGAGCTACGTATGGGCAGGTTATCCCTTCTACCAACGTTCCCGGGAGGCGGTTGATGGTTGTTCACCAACCCATTGGTGTTGTCGCCATGATAACCCCTGTAAGTTAGTGCCATTGGTGTATTTACAATAAACAGCAATTTCTACTTATTTCATCATAAGTACCAATTATTCATAGTGGACGTTTTTGAGAAAATAAGTAGTGCAAGAAACTGGAGTTAGTTTTCGAGTTCCGTGCAATATCGCTGCCACTTCTAGGTTTTAGCTGTTCTTGGCCTGAACATATGGATTCCTTTTTAACGCAAAACTTCCAGAATCTACAGCACCAAGTAGACGCATTTCATAATTCTTTGCGGTTTCACTATTTGTGGCACGTGCTTGTATAAGGCAGCTCCTGCACTTTGGCAAATGCCCCTAGTATTTAACCTCCTACGGTCTTCGCGAGTCAGTAAACATTACATGCATTAATGGAATTTGTTAAAGGCCAATACGAACCTCAAGTCGAATTTCTATGAGCATTTAAGACTGGCGACACTTTTTACTCCGAAGTTATTTGATTGTTTGCTGCTGTGATAAAGTGTTTGGGATTCTGATAATTATTCCTTTGTGGATTCTTACTTTGGATCGGTTGCATGCGTAGACAGGTGATTATTTGCTAATACACTGCCACAATTGAATGTTATTTCTAATGCGTGGTTTGAAGTTACTTTAATTTCTGAAACTTGCTGGATGTTTTGAAGTAAGGATTACGCGGAGATCGTTTGTCTGTTGCGCCTTGAAGCTTGATATTTATGCTTGTCGTTTCACTTTTCATTGTTTTGGTAGTACAAACAATGCTCAGTTGTTACCACTCATAGTATTAAATACATTAATCTCCAACTAGTGGAACTTCCCCCTCTCCATGATGACACGCAAGGCGGGCGCAGCGCTAGCGGCGGGGTGTGCGGTGGTCTTGAAACCTGCCGACGAGACACCCCTTACTGCCATTGCTGCGGCATTTCTAGCCACCTCCGAGGCCGGGCTAGATCCTCGTCTGCTCAGCATACTCACCTCGCCGCGTGAAGATGCAGACGCTGTGGGAAGGGTTTTCTGCTCACACCCCCTCATACGGTTGGTCGGATTCACTGGCTCCACCACGGTTGGAAAGGTAGGTGCCAGTGTATCGTCTGCTTAAATGCCTTTGGTAGAACGCCTTCATAAGCTAGGACAAATTAAATTTAGGCGTGTGCACTGCATTTAGAGGTACCTTCTTATAAAGTTGAAACACAATGAGTGCTCTTTTTCCGAGAATCTACGATGTTTTTGTTTGCCTTCATCGCGTTCACACTTCACGGTTGGTTGAGGATTTTCATATTAAACGGTTGACTTTCGGCCGTAGACTAGATAACCCGTCTTCTACGCTATCTATGAAGGAACTAAACGGAATTTGTTTTCTTAAGCATGCTCAGTTTTTCTTCCCAACTTCTAAAGAAACTGTATACGGCCGCCGCGATGCATATGAGACGCGTGCAGTTGGAGTTAGGTGGCAACGCACCGTTCATCATCTTCGAGTCTGCTGATCTCGATTCGGCTGTTTCCCAGCTGATAGCATCCAAGTTCCGTTGTTCCGGTCAGGTACGCACACTAGAAATTACCTAGTTTATTGCAGCCAAAACTCCTACTTTTCGTATGAAGCATTACTAATGATGTGGAATTGCTGTCAGCATTCACACCTCGGCCTGTACGACACGCATACGTGACGCCTCAAAACAAGAGAATGAGGTAGATTGAAGGTTTGCACATTATTTGCTTAGCACCTAGGCTTAATTTGATTATCACGAGGCATTTCATCAGCTTTTTGGATGCTGATTGTTACTAAAGTTTTCATTTTGTTTAATTATTACCAAATCATGTAAGCTGCTGTGCTCCTCTCTTCTAGACGTGTGTTTGTGCAAATCGAATTCTCGTGCACGAATCAATTCACGAGACCTTTGTTGATATGCTAACGACTGCTGTTGGCGGACTTGAGCTGGGGAAGCATCAGGGACCTCTCATTAACAAAGCTGCTCTTAACAAGGTGTGGTCTTCCTACTCACTACCAGAATAAGTAGCCACTAGGCATACTTTCTCCATATCGATGAAAGGGTTTATTATCATCCTCTAGCACCATACTTTATACTTACAAATAACTCCTTGTATCCACAGGCTCACTTCCATTCGAAATGGACGTATTTTTTTCATTTTTATTAGGAAATTAATGGAGATGAAATTGTAAAAATAATCGCAAAGTTTAATAAGCATCCTGTGGATAGTGGATAGACAACAGTGGAGAAAGACGTAATGTTCGTTGAGACGCGTGTCATGTTATAATACCCACTCGGGAGCCCGGTTATTTTTGTGGTTTAGCGTAAGAGTTGCAAATCCCATGCGCTAGATGCTATGGCCCAGAATAATGGTTTGTTTGTTTGAATAAAGGACGAGGTTCTCCCTCATAGACTCCTTTATAAGCTATTTCAGAAGCGGTTTGGACGTTTATTATGGCTTCCCTACTGCCACAAAATGATGAGAAACCAATGCTGAAACAGCCTCATTAACATGGATGAATTATTACCTAAAGGAATGCGGGGAAGTAGAATTTTGTTCGGGTTTTTTTACTGATGAAAGCTTCAGTAGGGTGTTTGTGGTGTCACTTGCATCACTAAATTAGCTCGGATGAATAACCTTCCCTTTATATACCTGTGACCGCATCCTAACCATTCTGTCGACAAGGAGAACGAAGCAAGCAGTTCCAGTTGTTCTTGCAGGTAGCGTCAATGGTTGGGGCTGCAGTGCGTGAGGGCGCAGTAGCGACAATCGGTGGAAAGCACGCACACGTCGATGGTCGAGGCCACTTCTATTCACCGACCGTGCTCATAAACGTCACCCCCACCATGTCCTGCGGTCGGGAAGAGATTTTCGGTCCTGTTGCACCCATAATCAAGTATGTTTGCGTTGCTTCCCTTCCTCTTCACATTTTGACCACTTACAGGGCTGCTGCTGCTGTAATGAAATGAATTGGATTGAATTGGTTTTAATTATTCTTTTTAAGAGGTGGGGCCCTTTGCCAAGGCACTCATCGATGGTATCGGCCATATTTGGGTTGTTTCAACGATTTTAAGTCGAAGGAAATGGTGGTGAATTTACACACTTTTCATGACTTTTGCGACGTGATTTTAAGTGCCATTGACTGAAAGGACCTGCCCATGTTTGTATCAGGCTAATGTCAAGGAGTAGCGTTGATTTGATCTGTTCACTTTGACTTTCAATCACTTGGCTTGAATCCTCCCAGCTACAGTTGCCAAACCAAAGTTAGCAACAATTACAAAAGTAGCCTACCATTGAAAGCATTTAATATTTCCAATGCATTTTCAGGTCCATTAATGCCCTAACAAGTTATGCTAATGTTTTTTTGGTCAAATTGTGTCTTGAAAGTTTAGCTAAATACCCGAGGAGCTTTGATAGAAAAACATCTTCACCAATGCAGAATTACTCTAGGGGAGACAGCATCACATCGCCATCGGTGTTTAATGTTCCATTTCTCTATCTGCTTGTAATTTTTTTCGGCTCTGGAGTGAAATTTACTAATAGTGTTTCGTTATATGCGATGTTTTGGTTCGGACGATCCTTCCTCTCTTCCGAACTGACGACAAATGGAAAGGTATGCTGACGTATGCCTATACTTCATCCACGAGGATTCACATCTGATGTAGTTTTTTCGGTTGAAATGTTGTTCATGAAGTGATCGGACATTCTGGTTATCCGTTCCACGCGTTTGATGCTCACAGCGCTGAGCAATTATCATGGGTTAGAAGTAGACTGCAATGGCCGGGATCGCCACAAACATGCAGAAATACGGTTGACCCTAAAGCGTTGACTTCAAACTTCTCACTACTGAGCGGGTGAACGCTTCTTCACTGCTGGACAGTACTGTTTACTGCAAGATCTTATGCTAGTGGAGTTCTGTGCGCTTCAGGCCTCTAATGTCAGCAGACTTGATCACGCCATTTCTACTATATGTATGTCACCTTGATCAGTGGTGTATAAACCAACTCAAAGATGGGATCTGGCTACAAATACTCGTAATGGGAGAGATCTGCGTCTCACTGCTTCGTGCGGCACCGTTACAGTATCATTCAAACCAGCAAAGCAGGTTCCAATTTGTCTCAAATGTTCTTTGAATGATGCTACTTCGTACCTAGTTTATGCGACAAGAGTCATTCAGCTATTTCATTTTTCTCGTTGCTTTATTTAAACTAGTAAGAGTAGCATGAAACGTTGCCGTAATTTTGGGACAATGTGACTGTCTCCTCGTCCCACGGGAGCTTTCAACCATGCTTGTTGCCCATCACTGTGGTCTCAGATAGGATTTCACATATGGAATATAACTCTGCGACCAGATTTTAGCTCGTCTACCAGGAGAAAGTTTTCTCTTGCTTTCCTTGCCACAATCGCTGACACCTTTACTGGTCTTAGGTCTATACTACAAAGTTGCATTGATTCGATTCGGCCACTCTTTCATGAAACAAACTCACTGCAACTTATAGGATTTGAATTTTGCATGATTCCTAAAATGCAAGGTAAATCAAAAGAACAAACTCAATGGTTATTGTTTGTGAAAGTAGTGCTCTTCATCACAAGATGGTGGGATAATTTGTTATGTCATCGTGCCTGAACGCTATGGGAGTCTAAACCGGATTTGGCGAGAACGAGGTCTCTGATGCTTATGTAATATGCATGGTTTTCGTGTTTGTGTCTGTTGGCTCGGGTGCTGACTAGTAAGTTGGTTGCATTCTCGCCTGCTCACAGGCTATGGCCTTACGGTAGATAGTAGCGCAATCGAAGTACAGCCATATAAATGAGAGCGCTAGTCGTAGAATGTTCTATAATATTGGGGCAGAGGAACTTTTATCAAAGTCTGGATGGATTTATTGGAGTGTTTGCCACTAGAGGGCAGACTTCTTGCTTGTAGACAGGCTTCCGTTCCGAACCCTGCTGTGTAATTATAAAACATACCAGCTCATTTATTAGCTCCATTTTTCCCCAGTGAGGAATTGAACAAATTTTGGGCCAGATTCGTGAAAAACAATCAAAACGAGGCCATTTGTAAATATTCTTCTATTCGCTTTACTTACAGGAGAATTAAGAATAAAAAGGTAAAAATTTTGCCGCAGGAGCCATGCGCAAAGTTTGAATCGATCAACTCTTCTGTTTAGAATGTCTTTTTTGTCTTGGTCTGGTTGTTCTACTTCCCCTCTGATCAAGTAGTCAAGGTCTAACATAACTTAATAGGCGCCAACCATTTCTACCTTCTAGATTCGGCACTGAAGCGGAGGCAGTGGCACTCGCCAACTCAACACCCTCAGGTCTGGCAGGCTACATGTTTTCGCGTGAGGTGGGCCAATGTTGGCGCGTGGCGGAGGCGATGGAAGCAGGTCTTGTGGGGGTAAACACAGGTCTCGTAAGCACGCCAGAGGCCCCATTTGGCGGAGTCAAGCACTCCGGCATTGGTCACGAGGGTGGACCAGGCGCACTGAAGGAATTCATGAACACTAAGTACATGTGTTGGGCTGGCATCGATTAGGCCTCCCGACTTTTGTCCTCTCCCCTTCTGTACTGTTTCAGTAATCTTCTGTGCCGGGATTGCGCCTCATTTTCCCTCCTCATGGACTCAATTTTCATACTCCTTTGCCTTCTCTCCTGTTTGTAGGCTCCTTTGGGAGGTCGAAATCGACAAGATCTGCCACTTTGTCTCAGTGTCCCTTTTGCTGCTGAACGAATCTGTCTCTTTTTTTGTCATCTATTACTCCGCTTTTGGCTTCTAATTAAGTGACTTTGGGTGGTATCCATTTTCATTTACATCAGTGAGCAGTTTAATACGTAAATGTTGGTAACTGGAGTGCGTCCATGTAACCTGCTTTCTGGTGTTTTAATTTAGCTTGCTGATGTTTTGGTTACCATTATGGAGACGTGAAGCCTTTTTCATGCCTATTGTCTCGGGCGCTTTCTACGAGTTAGTGGAAAACCGTCCAAATTGCTTTGCTTTGCTTTCCTTTGATCTCAGAGATTATTCGAGGTGTTACATTAGTGACAGCAGTAAGCACATTCAGTCAACAATAATGCAAAGCCTAGTTATTGTTTGCATCAGAAGGAAGCCACATGCGGATAAATGAATTTGCATACAGAGGAGAAGAGGGAGCCCTGAACTTTCGAGTCCTCCCTCCATACAATTTGTCTCGCAAGGGAATTCAAGCTAGTTTCATGTAGCATACTGCTACTACTGCTTTTACGTCAAAAAGGCTCGCGACACCCAAAGAACAATTGAGGGAAGGCTTGTGGACTAGGCTTGAAAGGAGAAAGGGAGCATGTTTTAAAGCTACACCTGCTTGTCACTCCGCTAGGCGCGCCCTTCAGTAGACCCCGTCTTTCGGTGCTATTGAACATGTCTAAGCCAATGATAGGCCTTCTTCCAAATGGATATACCTTAATTCTTCCTCAGAAATGAGTCGTACTGCTATACCTGGCCTTAATTACTGAATACTACAAATGGAATACTGGTTAATTCGAAACCCATTCCTCCTATAAGCATTACTTTGTTTTTGTCAGTGTATTATGTTTGACCTTGTCGTCAATTCACCGAAATTTTTCCGCTTCCTCAAACATCGTCCTTCCATCAATCACTTTTGTTAGATAATGTTCCGTTGTTGGTAGGTGACCAAATGACCCAACGCTGCTTAGGTGAAAGTGTCCATCACCCTGAGTATGTGCTTTTAGCTAATGTACATAAATGTGGACTTTGTTTTTTTTGTGAGAATTAAAAGATGTTATTTTTTGCCACGTGGGACATAGCATGTGTTTTTTAATTAATCATTTTAGAGTTAGTAACTGAAATCTAGAAAGGATGGACTTACACTGCTTTTTACCCTTCTAATTACCGTGGAGTCCCATTGCGACCATTGTAAAGCTGTTTTTGTCTGGAAAACAAACAATCACTTCTTTCTGAAACACGGTGCTACTGTTCATACTATCCATAGCCTGCCATTTCTTCACATTTGCACTCCTCTGACTGCCCAATATCACGTACAGATGGGCTTAGGATTTGAATGATTTACTAAGCACCCTGAGGTCAGGGTGAAGTCTAAGGCCGAGGCCAGTCAAAACATCTGAATGGGTGAGAATAGGACCACCCTGTGGACCTACTAATGTTGGCCCGTTGCCACATGCACACAGATCAGACCCACACTTAACTCACACCTGTTGTCAACGGGGGTCTCCCGAATGAAAGTCTCACCTTCCCACATGATCAACAGTTTTTAGAAATCGCGCCCTAATTTCGCACATTATGACTAATCCAATGGCTAATGAGGTGTTGCGCTTATGGTGACAGTAAATTAAGCCGGTGCAAATGAACAATAATGCTAATTTAAATGAATAAGTGGGTGAGTGGCAGAGGGAAGGCCTAATGCATTCACGTCCACTGCCAGCTAACTGGTGAATGAGACTGGACAAAGTGCCGTCGGTTTGAAGGTCATGAAGTTAGATGCAATATGAAGAGTTGGGTGTCCTTTCAATGTCCAAAAGCTGATACTATCTTAGTTGAACGACTGAGCAAGGTGGCAAGGAGGAGCAGCTAGTCATTAACAGCCGCATTCTCCATTCTGAGGAAAGCTTCTACTTCCAAGCTTCTTCGCCTTCTCGTTTTCTGTGACATTTGAAAGGTGGGGAGTTTTTCAAATGAATTCTACCATCACGTTATCACTACCAGATTCTGACCTTTTAAAATAATCAGGGTTGACTCGACCACGGCAAGAGTAGTATAACTAAGGTCTCCTAAGATTTTAATTTCAAGATTACGATTGAAATACTTAAACTAGCATGGTCATTTAAAAACGAATATCTTTCGACGGTTTTACTGTAGTTGAAACGTCAAAGTATTCTGAAAAACGATACAAACCCTCCGTATTGGCTTTTGCTTACCTGCCAAACTGTGGTCATTTCTAGAGCGTCAACACTAACCCTGCCAAATGCAAATTTGCCTATCCATAGCATGGAAACACCTCACAATAGCATAGATTGTAAATATTTTTGGCACTAAGTACACCTTGCTACGAAAATTTCTTCCAGTATCATTGGATTCTTTATGTTTTTCTTTCCTCACTCTGCCATATACTTGCTAATCGTCTTCAAAGCCTGGATTGTTGGAAGTAGTTATAGTGGCTTAACAACCGGAGATTATCCTCCCCTATAAATAGTCAAATGTGGAAATAGCTGTACTTCAAGCAAACATCTCATAAAATGTTGAACAAAGCTTCATCCTTTCTCTCCATTTCAATTTTCTCTGTCACTTTCTTCCTCTCTCTTTCTCTAAACTCGCCAGTCTCTGCACGAAGCCCCATCACCATTATTATGCCGCGGTGTTGCATTCCTGGCATTTCACTCACTACCACGCCATCACCTCTATATGTTTGTAATTGCACTTGGCATACATTCTAGGGGTGTCTGTTGCTGTTAAAAGGCTCCCGCTTCGGTTAACTAGAAGTTTACTGGCAACTTTCAAAACTCTCACAATTAATCGGATCCTCTGATTTTAAAATTTTGAAATTTCATTTCATGAAGGCACCATCAATCATTTTAAGGTCAATGACAGCATCGAGGTCAATCGGCATATTATGAACAGGTGGAAATGGGACTGCCTCGTGTCTCCACTTTTCGTCCACCGTTCACGTGTACACATCGTGCCCTCACCTTATCCGCAGGTGGCGGTAACGGTGGTCATCGCACTGAAGACGTCATCTCTCTCCAGCATTCTGGTTATCAATTCGACAAGATCCAAGCCTACTTTCGTGATCGATAGTTTCTAAGACTCGGCTCTAGTTTACACACTATAGAACACTGCGTTGGTGGTTGCGGTAAACTAACTAGTTGGGTTCGTTTTTTAGTAGGTATGTGGCACCGAAAGGTTCTTTTAAATCCACTTTTTACCATTAGGAATTTGCTATGAGACAGGTAACTGAGTGGTGCAGCAAATCCAGAAGAGCTACTCTCGGGTGCGGAAATATCAATGCAAGTTAGAGGAAGTTAGACACAATGTGAACAATTACGTCTTAAAAGCAGGAAATGGATTTGGTAGATGACAGATCAAGTGGCAAGGAGAAATAACTGGTTACTGCTAGCCGTATTCCCTATTTCAAGGAAAGCTTTCACTTTTTGCCTTTTTTGCTCACTTATCTTGGTAGCTTTTCCCTATTACAATTTTTATCAACGATTCATCATCTCCAGCCCCAATCCTATCACATTCTCTGAGAATGATTTAGTCATGACAAGTATCGGCCAACCAATTCCACCTCAAAAAACTATTCAATTGATCAAAAGTTTGATACACATTTTATAATGACTTAATTAATTGAAACAATTTTAAAATTTCCTTTTTCTTAACGGAAATGTAGGCTTTTAATTCGGATTTTGTTGAATAATTTAACTAGTATTACTACATTAAAAGCGCTTTTTGCCACATTCTTTGCAACTGAAGTGGTAAAAAGCACAATTTCACTGTTTGTATTTCTTCTCATCCACCAAACTGTTCCCATTTTGAATGTGCCAAGGCTAGTCCTGACGAGGATAGTAGATGTGGAAACGTAAATCTGCCTATCCACAGCATGAAGCATAGAGTATTCTCCACCTTCAAGCGCAACTCCAGCCGCCCCGCCGTGGTTGAATGACTTTACTCCTTAGGTAATCGAGTAATCATCCCAGGCCTCAGCATTTACATCTCCTATTGGAGCAATGGTAAATTTATCTTCTTTCCACCACATCATGTAGCACCTAAGAACTCGAAAGTCTTTAATTTATTTTCTTACTTGCAGGGCAACGTAGGATTGGGAGACGTTTTGCTGCTATCATATCAACCAATCCAATTTGAGACAAATTTAAAGGTCAATTCGACCCTATGGAAAAAAGGATTCCGGAGATGAAGCAATGTTTTTGACGTCTATTCGAATTTGCAGGCAAAGGCGCTGGCGATGAAGGAAGACAAATGCGGCGAACCAAACGACAGACAGTCCCAAGTTATGTTGATGTGATACAGAAAATCCGCTATGAAGCGGTTTTAAAGAAAGAAAAATCACCACTCTTTAACTGGGAGCATTTTTGAAAGTTCACGTAAACGCGTTTCATTGTCCCATAGTTTCGAATGAGAAGGTATTTTTTAATGTTAAAGAGTTGGGTTTAAGAAGTCAGCGCAATTATCGATGACTTGATGGAGTTCCTGCAATTGTTTACAAGCGGGTGCTGGAAGCCCTTTGTCTAACCTGCAGTCTTTCCTTCTCCTTTTAATCCTGGTTATATAAGATGTCGGTAGGATCCGCTGCATGCGGTTTCCTTTTATCAGCCCCACGGATCAATTTTTAATCCGGTCTCAACGTTGTGAACGCATTGTTCCAATTTTACCGCGTTGCATTTGGAGGAGAGTGCAGTTAGAGGAGGCGCCGCTCAGAATTGGCTCACGTAGCGTAATAAAATGAAAGATCAAGGCAGCTGAGAATGTCGAATACTGTCCAAACGTGACAGAAGATAGTTGTGGTTATATTTTTGCTGATTTTGATTTTTAGAAGTAAAACGCCTACTTCTATTTATCCCCAAAATAAATCCTCTACTTTGCTTTGCTCTTTATCATTACATGGCGGTATTAATACTCGTTAACAGGAGAAATTAAGGCGGAATGCGGTTAATAAGGATGGGTAAGTATATCTTCCCTCTCCCTTCACCATTTTAGAATAAGGTATACTTGCAATACGTATTTATTTAAATGTGCCCTTAGGGCCTAAAGCAGTCAACCTATGGTGACTCCGTGACCAAGCGGTTATCATCGGCCCCTAAAGAGGAAACGAATTCTAAATCCTTATAACACCGATCTCCTGATCCTTCTGAAATAGTATCCAAAAAAGATCCCCTCATCAAACTAGTCCTCCAGTTTCAGGGGCGTGAGGGCAGAGGTCAAAGGGGAAACCGCGAAACTTGTTATATAAGGTCCTTTCAAGAGCATGTGATGGCAAGAATAAGCTTTCCTTCAGACAAACTCACCATTTCCGGTTTTTTCTTAAAAAACGACTATTTTATTCATCTTTCGACTAGATTAATCGCAGCCATAGTTCTTGTTTGGTCTTCAATGAGTGAACAGTTGCGTCTGCAGTCTATCGCATACCAAAATGTATTTTTCTGGGAATGGCAGTTGAATAGGTACCTAGGCGGTTTGATGTCAGCAGTGAATGGATCCTTTGGAGACGCCCGAAGTTTGTTTGTCTGCTTTCCATGCACAGCATTAGAAATGGCATTTCTTATCGCAAGTTAGTAAGTCAGGTAGTTATTTGACAGTTGGCAACTTAAGGCGCACGGCCATAAAAGAGGTGAACAGATGAGTATTCCTTAAAGCTGACGTGCAGATGAGGCCACTTGCTCGAGAATTTCTATTATTTCTCTCTTGTTGTCCAAATGCGTGATACTACGTGGTTCGTCACACGCTTATCCTCAACCATAGTGGCACATATTTCTAGGCCCTCCCAGATGTAATGCATCTGTCAAGAGCGTACAACCACTGCACTAAATGTCCTGCACCATTTCTGGACAAAGTATGGAGCATCACACCTCCAAATGCCCTACATCCGAATTGGTTTCGGATCGTAATGAATGCGAGCTAGAATAGTGACAAAGAGGTTCAAATTCTCTTTTTGACGACTAAAGCGATTTTTGACCTCAATGAATTAACTTTTACTGCTATTTATTGAAACTACAGGATGGTTGACCCAACATCTGCTTCTATCAATCGAGTCAAACTTCACATTTTGGTTAATTCACACTGGAAAGAATTGCTTCGTTTTAAAAATTGCCCTTTAAAATACCAAGTACCGAAAAGTAGAATAGAATGAATAGCCTGCATTCCCGGTTGTTCTTGATTATATGGAATGGCTAAAACAGGAACAGAAAAAAAAATGAAAGGAAATGCCTGTCACTGTGGTGAGAATGGACTTTAGTCATAAAGTCATTAAAATTTGTCCAGAAGTATTGGGGATGCCCGGGCGGTGGGAAAACGACACAAAAATACCTTTTTTTCCTGGCCGAAGTGAGCCTCACTAATGCGCACTAGGAAAGGGATTTGCGCGCGGAGTGGCCTTTTTCATCTCCGCCTTTTGCCTTTGCGAGGGCCATCAGTTCCCATTTTTCTGTCACTTATATTAGAGATCTCATTAAACTCGTGCCACGCAAGGTAGATCATGAAAAGTAGATAAACTTCTCCTACAACCAGAGCACGCATTGAATGTTCAACTTTACAGATGACCTCACAGTCGCCATATAAGTATTAATCCTCAAAATCTGTTGAGAGTCGAATTATTTTTTCGTCTTAGAAAGGAAACTGATTAAACGAAAAACACAAAAAGGACTGAATGCAACCCTGATTAAATTACTTCCCACTTCCGTTGGACGGCATAGCCTCTGGGCTAAGCCAACAGCCTTTCAACTCTTTTTTACACTGACATAACAATTTCTGTTCTGGTCTTTGGACTTCTTTTACCTGAAGGCAAGACTCGGAGCGATACGATAAAATAATTTATCCTACCCAACGCTGCTCCTATGGACACGTACAAAGGTCTATTTTAGGTTTCTTAGAGAGATTCAAACTTTGTCAACCAACCGCGAAATGGTTGAAGAAGTGATTGCATGAGGCACCCCATCTCTTCACAGACGTCATAGAGCAGTAATGTAGTAATGAGGAAGTGCATTACTTACTAGTTTACAGTGGGGCTGGGGAGTCACTAGCATGACTCGGAGAATATTTAGGAGGAAAGCAAGTGTTCATGAAGTTACACACAGAGAGTGGAGCTTTTTACTTCTAAAGTACTATGTTGATCTAGTGCACTTCCGACGGTAGAGATAAAACGCTTCGCCTGTAATATGTGCCTCGCTGGATTATTTCGAAGTGTCGAACCTCGACCACTCATTGCCTCACATCGGTTCTTAGACCTCTGTTAACTTGTGCTTAAAGCAAAATTCAAGAACAAACTGGCTTAGCTTTTTTTGTCAACGCTGAAATGTTTAGGTCAAAGTATACCTAACTGTTTCGTCAAATTAGCAAGTGCATCGGGTGCATCCTATCAAAAGTTAAGTAAGTAGAGTCGATAAGTAGTGCCTTGTCGAAAGGCAGCAAAAGATCTGTGCCATCCATCGAACATCATAGTTCAACATTTTGCATGAACTCAAGAAAAGCCGATCCTATCTACATCCAACTTACCACTCATTTCAAGTTTTCCTCCGCATGAGTCGTTATTCGACAAAGCCATTGAAAATCTGTGATTTTTCTTTCTATAACCTCGATGACTTTTTGTATTTAGTGTGCAGCTGATTTACTAAACAAATGGATAAGGTGACTATTATGGCATCCTCATTGTGTTTTTTTTAACTGTTGAGAAAGTAGCAACAACTTCCCGCATTCATATATTTTGACAATCTCATGAAAAGGGGAAACACTTTCCAAAACAACGCCGAATGACATTCGATATTTTGACAATTGCTCAAAGCAAACGGGATGTGATAAAATTCTTAAGCTTCTAAAGATTTTGGAGAACAATTTTTGTTAAAATTGTTCTCTTTTTTTCTTCCCTCAATCACCTTGCATTAGATCAGGGCGTTAACTGTCGACTGTAGAACTCGTTTGCCTTTAATTCACCCATGTTTGCTCTCTATGGATTTTAATTTTGGAGATTTTTTTAAACTATATTTTTTGTAAATTAGTTTGGAATCCACCCACCATGCTTAGAGACTTACTTTCTTCTCCGTTGCAAATTATTTATTCAAAAATGAGAAAAACTGGGAAAACATCACATGGCTGGACAGATGCCAAAAATGCACACAAGGCTTATGAGTGAGACTAAGTTATTTGTGCTCTGGGGTGTAAGCATTCAATTACGCTAAAGCCAAAAGTTTTTTTTAGTTAGGTTCCTTAAAGAAATTCATTTTTAAAAGCCATCTCAGTTGCGTGAGTACAATGAGTTATTTGCTCGGCTGGATTACCCACGCTTGTTGGCAAATAAAAAGGACTTTCGTTTGGTTTATTTGGCTGATTGTTAATGAATGCCCCACCCATCGATCATGCAAACAGTCCATTTTTTGTGCCTGATGAACTCGTTAAACTTTCGACTTTTGGCATTGCCTCATGGTGAGAATCTAGTTAACTGTGAAGTGATGGCTTCCAGATGGGTGCTATGACTTCAAATCCGCAATGTCTTATTTAGTAGAGGTAGATTGTTTGCACTAGCATTTTGTGAGGTGGCAAATTAAGAAGAAAGAAAGTAAAAAGGAACTTAAAACTTTCTGCAACACCTTAATGTTTTTTTTCCAATGTACACAAAATGAGACAAATTCAATTATCGGCAATAAGCAGTTTCCCTATCTTCCATCTCAAAGCATTTGAGGAATCATTGGGAGAAGCGCAACATATTCAAACCCGTTCATTTTGCCATTACATAAGACAAGAGGTAGTCTACGCTTCTCGGCATGACTTGTCCCAACGCGATTGTTAATGTGTTAACAACAGGTAATCAGATGAAAAAGCCATTATTTCTTTTCTGTACCCTTAGGATTGGTTACTAACTGACTTAGGTTGACAGTTGGGTGTAGTGCTTTAAAGTTGGGTGAGTGACAGTCTTCACCAAATGACTGTGGTTCTTTTGAGCGTGGCGTGACACACACACACACACAATTAGCCATGAAATATGGCTAACCCGTATACAATTTGCAAACAAAATTTTACGAGAATCGGAATTCGCCTACTCCTTGCTCCCCTCTGCATAAGATTTTTGAGGATTTCTGCTCAGTCGGAGCTGGTTCAGTTTGTCCTTCGGTCAAACGAAAATGTAGACATGGCACTGGATAATATCTTGATAGTAATATCATTTTCCTTACGATAATCACTTCCAACGTCAGCTTTGCGGTTTTACAATGCAAAGATGCCATTTTTTTATTGTGCGTTTTCCGCCACCTAATCAAAAGTATTGGCACAAATTTGTGAATTCAAATGCTTGACAGGCTTACGAGTAAATACCTTGACGCCGTTCCTAATGCCGTCTCAAGGGCGGTAAGTCACAAAGCTCTGCTTTTCATAACGTAAAACAATATAATTGCTAAGTACAGGTACCCCAACTCTTAGTTAAGGACACCATATTTTTAGTATGCAATTTAGCTTCCGCGTGATTGTACAGTTGGCGATTTTGAGGTGCGTCTTAGGTAAACATAAATTCAATAATTCTGCATAACTCCTTGGGTCTCGGGTAGATTGGGAAAAAATAAACTTCTTTCCAAAGGTATTATCAGGCATGTTTTGGTGTGTACTCAAAAAATCGTATTTAGAGGCACGAATGCAAAAAGAAAAGCTTGACATAAGAATACATTAGCCTTACTTTAAAATATAATTTTTTACAGCACATCAAAGCGAAAATTCGAGATTTTTATCGAAAGGCAATAATAAAGGCAGCGAGTTTTGTCTTACATACTCAAACCCTTTGCTCTCGACGGTTGTTCTCGACCTCTCAATGGTTTCGTGAATTCACGGCAGTAAGCAGAGGATTCTGACGCCACACCCTCGTTGTCACTTGGTAAGCTACATTTATCTAGTGCCCTGAGCAGAAGCCTAGCTGGAGAATTGCGTCGACAAGAGACTCTCAAAATTCGTCACTGAATTTTGGAAAATAACTTCTGAAGATTTTACCAACGGTCTTTAGAAAGAAGCTCCACAAATATTAAAACACCGGTACTACCGAACTCTCCTCACAACTGTTGAAAGCACCAACATTCCAAATAAGTGATAAAAACCTTTCACTCCCCGATATTTGCAAGTGTGTGCTTTGCATGTTAAAGTCATGGAGCCATCCTAAAGTAAAAGACTACCTACTGAGAGGCGTTTGTGCAATAAAGTTCCGATTTTTGCCTTTGTTTTGCTGCACCACTGCAATTTCTCATCTCACTGTTCACGTTGCGAGTCGGCTTGCGAGTTGTCCACCTCTACCCTATTCAACCGGCTTGAAGAGTGAGTCACGTATTTTTCAGGATTGTTAGACCAATAATAGCATAGATACGGCTTTTGAAGTTTCGTCTAGTAAATTCTTCTCAAGTTTGGAGTTCTTTCGCTTAATCCTAAAGTGGAGAGCCTAATAAAATCCCTTGCTACAAAAAGCTAATCTTATCACGCTTTTTCACATTTACACACCCAGTCTTTCTAATAAACAATGCACATTTGCATCTTTATCTTCATTTTCTGGGAAACGGGAAATACTTAGAATTATCTAAGACGCTTTAATTTTTCAGTTCGTTTAATGGAGTTCATTGATGAAATGCGTTTCTGCGTAGTTTAGACCAAAGAATCGCTCCATATCTGTTCACATAAAATTTGAAGTCTAAGGTCCTTACTTCTCCTTTTTCCTCTTCTGTGGTGCTTTGGTGATTTATAGAGAGTAGTAGCGTCTGTCACTTGATCCACGGTCTGTCCTCACTTGATGGTGAAGTCCTGCGAGAACGATCGCATTCATTGCCTATCATCCTGAACAATCTTGGCCCATTTCGCCTCACATTGTCACTACAGCGAAGCAAATTTATGCCGACTTTTTCATGTCTACAAACTGCTTCTCCGAACTACTTCTACTTAGACCAAAAAGTTTTTTCGACTCTGTCTCTTTCAAAAAATTCCATGCAACTTTGAGTTTTTCTTACGGCACTTCATTATTTTTAAGTTCTATTTTATTACCTTTTCTAATTAAACCAGTTTTATTATCACCTTTTGGCTTAATCAAGTTAGAGTAGCTTTACAAATAAAAGGGACTTTTAATGCAAAAATCGCTTACTATCGGCTTAACTAAAAAAAAACCAATGGTAACAAAGAGACGATTAATGAATGCATGGATGGGAAGTGTTTTTTTCAAAAGTGCTACTTAGCCAATGTACCGTATTGTAAGATAGTGAAAGCAGGAGGGACATAATCGGCATTAATTGTCGGTGGGCATTCGGGCGGCGATTAATTTCGCCAACATGCAGCATTAGCCTTTTAGGTCTTTTTTATGATAAAATCATTGCTTCTTTATCTAAAAATCTCAGCCTTCTTTTTACCGGTTAGCTCACTTCATTGGCTTAGTGTAATCCACGGAGTCCTGTAAAGAATGTACAATTGTTTTTAGGCGTGCATTTTAAGGGACAAAAATGCGTTAGTCATATTAGTAAACCTTGGACTGTTTGATAAATTCTGTGGAGAAATAGCTTCCGTTTTCTCACAAACAACTTCAATGGGGGAGGACTGCAAGAGTAGTTTGCCGCCAGAAACAGATCACTACCAAACCCCAGACGGAAGCTTTGGCTGAGGTCTATCAGTTCAGGGTAAATGAATTTGGTCCCATGATAAAAAAGAAGAGTTTTGGCTCAGAAACAGCCAAGATTGATAAGTCTGTCAAAACAAAGTACTGTGTGCAATATCCTACACTTTAGAATTGAACGTTGAGACAGAAAGGGAGATGTCTGGAGCGTTTCGATTCCTACTAGGGAAGCAAAGTTATATAGATTCACCTATATAACTTCAGAGAAGAATTATTATCATAGAGCTATATAAATTAAATTGCTTTTCAATAAAAAGCCTAAAAGCAGTGGCTTTGTATGCTCTGTACCACATTTAGGGAAATAAATCTTGACAGGTGCCAACAAGAGTGGGGAATAATGACTGAAAATTCTGCGCAATGCATCTATTGAGGTCTGCCCCGACGACATTTTAATCCCGCCGAAGTCGCCTCATCTTCGTGGTTCCACATGGATAAATTATGCCTGTTAAAACAATTTGGCATCACCGTTTGTAAGCTTTTCACTTTGAGACACAAGGTTGCAACTTCTGCTTTCAAAAGGTATTCTGTGTTCGGAAGAAATGGAGAGCCCTCTCCTCTGTGACAGTTTTAGTTCCCAGTTGTCTGTTATGGCTGTGATTGACAATGGTAAGGGAAAGCTAATAATTATTATTTGTTAAAATATGCAAGGCACCATCGCCTTCTACACCTCATGACTGAGTTTCACACCAGAGATACGAGATCTTGCGTTATCCTGTTGGAGTGAGAAGATGACTTCCTTCCTACTGCATCACCAGTCCAAAGGAAGAGATTACCTTTGCCTACACTTTAGCCTGGGTAATTCGCCACACTTACAACACAGCAAACACAGCTATGTGGTATAGGGCAGTAGCTAAGAAGCATTCTTTGACACTAGCAAATATTTTAAACCATTAAAAAGTATTCTTATACCTTAACCAGGCAATCTGCCTGCCAATAGTCCAATAGCCAATTTATTTATTGCTCGCATTAAAGCATGAATGAAAGCGGCTCTCGGGCCTTGACGTCAGTATTTTGGGGTAAATTTCAATGCGCATTCCCTCATGCTTGAAAATTTGAACCCTTCCGTACTTGATACAACCATCCTAGGGCGTCTGATAAAAAGTGGGTTGATATTCTGCTACTTCACTTTCTCTGAATATTTCTTAATTGTCTATCTTATCTCTCAGTGGACCGGTGCTCCAAATTGAAAGAATTCATTTCAGTAGACTAATTCAATAACTCTGCAAACTAATTTCGGTCATCTAATCAAAGGAACTGGGAGGGCAGGAGAGAACGGTGTCCCAAAAGAGTGGTCCTCATAAAGGCAAACATGAGTGATGAAGGCTCGTTTTAAAATTTACCCTTTTCCCCCTTTTTTTGCAAGAAGTCCTGCTGTCATCAGGGACAATTTACTATAAGATAGAGTTAAACGATGAGGCTTTAAAACGTTTGCCACCGACCTCTGTAACACCTACGCCACTTCAACGCTGATTATGCCATAATGTAAGAATCGTAAAGGAACTGGCTTTAGTTAATAAAGTTACTATTTTGCAGTGTGGTGGTCTTTCCAACCCTAACCCTAACACAGGTGCCAAAATTAAAAAACCTCTCCATTCCTAATGCTGATTCAAAAACAAGAAACAGTTTGAAGAGGTTACGATTTTTACCGTTTCGAGCAATTGGAGAATTTATTTAAAATCATTAAGTGCTTCCAAAATTTTACAATTTTTAGTCAAACAAAGGAGAGTAGAATGCCATAAATCAAGCTGTGTCACAAACGAGGTCAGCGAAAAAATAGGAATGCTGAATAAAGTTGACATTTAGGGTAATAATTTATGTAAAAACATCTCTCTCTGAGGTCTGCAGAAGTATGATTGATTTTGTTCTACTTTGCATTTAAGCTTTTTTTAGTAATTGAAGTTAACTTTGATCAGCACATATATTTCTTATGGGAATCAGAAAATCTGCCTAGTTTTAAACAAGGCTTGCATCAAAATTAGTGGTCTACGAAATCTGCTTTAACTTAAAATTGAATGCATCTGCTCTTTAATTGAAGCCTTTTGTCACGCCTACTGTACCATGTTTGTGAGGCGTAAAAGGATGGCTTTCTTAAGGCAGTCTAATTCGCCTGGGATTCTACATTTTTATGGCGCACTGACATTTGCTTTTATGGGTAAGCTTAGACCCTGTCTAGAAGCCAAACCCGAAGGACCAGGAAGCGACGACTTTAATTCGGACTTCTTCATGCCTAAACAGATGTGCGCAGGCAGGGAGTGCGAGGTGTGTGTACGCGACTGCTGGCTGAATAATGGAGCCTGCTAGGGACCCATAGTATTTGAGTGACCTTCATCTTTAAATGATTAGTAGCCAATCAGGAGGCATTGAATGAAAGCCCAAAGATTCAGAATGGTCATGATTTTGTATTAAAATAGGAGCTTTCAGAAAGATCGAAAAATACGTTTTTTGGGACAGGTAGCCATTACCAGCAATTCCATTGAATTACCTGCTGAACTATGGGGGCGTTTCGTCCCTTTATGCATAACTCCATAAATAAGGTCTTCTGTCGAAGCAGGTTGCCACGCTACTCTATGCTTTTTTTTTCTCTGATGCACATAAGGTTACGAAAAAACCCCTGTCTCGAATAAGGTATATGCGGGTGGATTTGTCAACGGAAGGCATTTTGCCACTTCATCAGGAGGGCAATTTGGCAAAATATAACCTCCTACGAGCGAAACAGTTGACTGTTTTAAATCCCTCTCCAATAATATTTAAAGAATAGCATGAAAACATGTATCCTTAATATCAATAAACTCTCAGAGCCGAAATATGCATTTGGCTAATAGTGGCCTCTAAAAGCTATTGACTAGAAGTGTTTTGTAAACGTGGAAGATTTTCACTGCCAACATCTTATGTTACCTTGAAATGCAGGCGTAGATACCAGAAATGCTATCTTAGTTGAGAGTTTGATCAACAAAATTTTACGCATTTTTAAACGTAGGATAGTTCCTTGGGACGTGATGGCCACCGTATTGCATGTATGAGGCCCGGTGTATAACTCCCATCTTTCGAATCCATACTTTGCTTTAAACAATTCATAGTGCTTTTTGCCCATGCTGCCATCACTCGCCATCGGTTTTCTCCTCCCTTTTCAAGTGCTGACTAATAAAATCATTCCGATGTTTTGGTTTCCCCATTTTCTATCCAGAGTAGATTACCCAAAAAGTGAGTTTTTATTCTAGGTGCCGTGAGAAAAATATTTGTCATGAGGAAATGACGGCCATTTTTTTCAACCATTTTCGCTCTGTATTTAATGCTTAACTAGCCGATGGGCAACTGTCCAATCTACATGGAACTAGAATGACCATTTGATTTTGTTGAAAATATTCCACAAATTGGGAAAAGCGCGTTTTTAGTGCGGCAAACTAAAGATCTTTGTCCTTTCAGTGGAGCGAAAAACGTTCCCGCTGTCACGTTAAACTGCCCATTTTTGATCATTGTTTGCTTAACACAGATAAAAGTTACTAGAGAAGGATTTGCCGTCGGAGCAAGTAGATGGGATGGAGAAATTTAAGCCGACAAATCCTTTATGATGTAATATTTGGAAAAAGATTATCAAAACACAACCCATATGATATTTATCAATTTCTTGACATGGAGGACAACATGTAGAACGGCATGTCTACAAAGTAGCGGTGATTATTCTATGAACAAAAAAACAATTTATTCACATCATCAAAGAATGAATTTGGCGAAATACCGTTACCGCTAGAAACATCGGATAGTTTAAAACGCGTTATCCATTCATCGTTTGAGCTGGTACCATGATCTTCGACGTTGAAATCTGAGATGACTCATTTTATGTCAATTTAGGGCAAAGAGTTCTTGAACTAATTTAAGTACAAAATTGAAGAACCTAATCATATTACCAATGAAGATTTGCTGTACTCTAGTAATTACGCTTCATTGTTTAACGTTTGGAGCTCCCTATTTAAAAGGTGACAAATTTTACACGTTCTCAGTCGTTGGAGATCTCTCTGCTTGAAGACACAAACATGCATTGTAGACATACGACTAGTTATTAATGGTTTTGGAACTTTAGACCTCAAGTTCGACGTCAAGCACCTTCAAAAGTACGCATTGGAGCTTTGTGCACAATTACAAATGGAAAACAAGTTCTTTAAAAAACTGGAAGAAATGGTGCCTTGCACACCAGGCTTTCCCATTGTACTAAAAAAAGAAAAGAAGAAATCGAGAATAATACGTATCTAGATTAAAACGCTTGAAAATGTTTGCCTTCACACTTCTGTTGAACATTTCCGAAATCGCCAGCTGTGACTCCCCACGAGTTGTACTTCCACTCTATAGAGCAGTCTCCGTCTTTGGAACTTGCCAGTAGCCTCACTGTTCTTCTAGATGTTTTTAAGTTGCACTCTCGTCCACAGTACTTCTACATGTCACACCTTTGTCCAAAGCTACATGTAGTATTGTCACAGTAAAACTCATAATTTTAATTTGAGCAGAAGAAGCACTTAAGTCTTTTCAGCAGTTAGTTTGAATGACTCAGGTTAGCAGGAGGTAAAGTTGTTTTTGAATAGAGAAACAAATACTTCCCATCATAAGAAGGCGCTTTATTAATAGCATCTATAAAAAGCAAAGTGGTGAGTCCAAAGTTTCCCCATTAGAGAGAAAAGATAATCTACAGGACTTGCTTCTCTTTCCTGCTAATGCACGCGAATTTGGAATTCCGCCACTACAGTAAACGAATTATTAAACAAGCCATATAATTAGCACCTTTCGCAATAATGATAGTTAAATTCGAAATATATCAACTGGAAATTCTCATCCAACAATTACTTCCTAACCCCTAATCAACATTTACTATGCCATGGTTGATATATTTCGGTGGCAGAAGATGGTCGCAGCTTTCAAGTTTGTACGAAATGGAGAGAGGTATATTTTAGCATATCGCACTCCTCTCTTCCCACACGAGTCATTTCCATGGCAGTCAATTTAATCCGCTGGATGCGAAGAGTAAAGAGCACAATCCTTATGACAATTTTCTGAAACATGGAGAAAATTTGATGTTTAATTGTATAAAGAGAAGATTTCGTGGTTAATTTTAATTACTTGTTGCGTCGAAATAATGAATGAGAGAGATCTAGAGGAAAAGAGCTGAAGCAAAAACAGTCCGTCTTCAAGAATCCACGATCGTAAGGGCACATTTAGTTTCTTGAGCAGCATAAAAGCCCACCTTCAAAGTCCAGACGCGCTGTGTCGCAACACCAGGCACCTGTTGAGACACAAGCACGAAGGTAATAGGTTACGCAATGCAGGATTTCTACTAAGGAGGTACATAAAGGGCTTCTAAGTTAAGTCGCCACAAATGACGCAATATTTTTACATTTGAGACAAATTGTAGCATCTTAGGCTGAAGCTTCTTGCTGCGTAAACATTATCAAAGTTATTTTAAGCACCTATTTAAAAAGGTGGAATTGAGTGTGACAATTTTTGGCCATAAAGCGACAGTTTCTAATGTTGCTTTGGTTAACTAATAAAGAAATACCTTTTATAGCAAAAAAGGCCGCCTTATCCTCAGAAATGAATGCCACTCAAGTGCACCAGACGCCAACTACGCTGATCGCACGCAACTTCACATCCATGTGCAAAATGCGGTAATCAGATAATTCAGCATAAAAGAATGAGACAACTGCGGACCGCTTTCTGACAGCAAATAGGCTCTACTAGTTGATGGCATTTCCTAAGAATTTAATAAACTTGAAGGTGGTTGTTGGGTAAGGTAAAAAATACTGACAAGCAGATGCATAAGTCGCCTTCTGGACCTTACGTGTAAACGGTCCAACGCACGTAACACCTCTTCGTAAGCTACACCAAGGCGTTATACTAAAGTATACTGAAGACCAAGGAAATTTCTTTGACTAACTTACGCACTTATAGGTGTCGCAATGGCATCTACTGTTTATATAACACATTTCTCGGCTATGCAGAACCCCAAGGTTTTTAGCTCCTAATAACTGTAAGGAACTGTCAATTTTCCATTGTCGTAAAGGAATAGTGGCTAAACCATTGTTCGGCACAAGCCACCTATTAAAATGTTAAAGGCGGCAATTTGATAATTTGTTTAATTTACGTTTACCTGAGCAGGGAATTCATTCTCCGCAGGTTGTAAGTCTGCACTGCTGCGTGACCTTCTGGTCATGCAAGTAGCCTTCCACCTCGTTAATCACTGGTTGGCAAGTAGTATGGCCTTCCATTACTGCTTTGAATTATTACGACTTCAGCAAAGACTCGAAAAGCCGTACAAACTCCTGCATTCTTATGGAGTTAGTGTGGTCGCAATAATTTCCCACATAATGTTCCCTTCTTAAACATGCCAAAATTGGTAAAAAGGGCAAACTGTTTTGGGAAGTAAATAAATCACAAACAGTGAACAAAAGTTAACGGTCCACGGCCAATTTTTCACAAAACACCCTTAAAATAGACTGTAGCTTCCAAACTCATCCCCAAGGTTGTAATAAGTCAAGGTAGCAGGGCATAACATACGACTTAAAGAAGTACAGAAGAGCTGAGGCTATTGACATGGTTTAAAGGCCATGCCACATAACAAAATTATCACCAGGGGAGACTAAAGCGCTTATGTAGTTAGACAAAAATCAAACCATTAAATATTTTAATTCTTCTTTTACATGCTGTCCCTGTCGCTTCCCCGAGTCAACTATCGCAAGGTAGGCACCTAATCCTAACGTGAATGATGAATCTCGGCAATCCCATTGCACCCGGCAGTTACCCAAACTTATGAATAGTTTTGGGGGACAAATTGCCCTGTATTCATACTGCTCAAGACCTAATATTGCCCGTAAAGTAACAAGGGAGAACACAGTACCTTCCAATGCACAGACGATCTGGGAGGCTATTAGTTAGACCCAAGGCTTACGCTACGGATGGAGTGTGGAAAGTAAAATGCTTGTATGGTTAAACAAACTATCAAATCACCACGTTGTAATCTGAAATTTCACCCAAACTGCAGTTAGAACATCAAGTTTTGCTATTATTTGAAAATTGGGCAATTTTATATTGAACGCAAGTCATGGTTAAGACGGGTGTAATTTCATTTAGGCAGATGAATTCGATTAAAGCAATTTTCATTTAATTCTCTAATAGCGAAATTTTATAAGGGAATAAGTCGTCGATGTAGCGTCTGGAGACTTCCATTAAGACACAATGTTTGGGCAGGAGTTGGGGCTGCTGGCATGGCCCAGAGGTCAGCTCACCTGCAAAGGCAGAATGGCCACTCAAGTGATCGTAACCGAAACCGGCAGTCAAGCAAATAACCAAGCATTACAATCAGGCTGGCCGACTAAAAAATCACCAATTACTTATGCATTTTGAAATAAGAAGCGTGTTATAAAAATTGGTCACGCAGCACGTGAACTACAACTAAGGTGCGTACTATAAGAATATCAAGTGCCATATTCTCTTAAAACGCTCCAAAAATAGCGCAAAAACTCCATGTGAAGATATTCTCATATCCTAAAAATCCTGCGGTTGTAAGGCTGATTACACGTTTAACCTTAGAAGAAAATTTAACAATGCTTCTTTAGGGTAAGAAGGAAGTCTATTACAACAGTAGCCGAATGGGGTTACAATAAATTAGCTTTTATCTTACAAAGGGTTAAGTGAGGCCAAAACATGCAAGGTCGATGCAGTTTTACCAAATTAGGCAGTAAGATAACAATTGCATTGTTTGAGAGCGCAGTCATCAGAGAAGGATCATTTGAAAGCCTATGGACACAAAACTTATGCCTGCTACAAAGACGTAATGAGCCACAGGAGTGGAGCATCATTGGGTAGCTGATAATATAGTCCAAAAGCCGTGCCGCAGAGTGGAGACCGAAGCACCAGCACGGTTAGTCGTCACTTACTTATTTTTCGTCCACCAAAAAATTAAAATATCAAGACGGATATAAAATAACGCTTTTGATGTAAACCGGATGAGAATGGAAAAGCAGCTTGCTAATGAGGCTCCAGAATGCCTTTACGTGGGCTAAACGTCCATTTATGGGCCGCATTGAAAACGCGTAACACACTTCATTTTCAACTCATCCAGTTGACTTCAAATCCTGTCTGGCAACAAAATAGCGTCCAACTATTGCATACATTCAAGCCTAGGCCATCATTAGAAGCTCCATAAGAAACACGCTATGATCTATAACTGCTTTTGTAGCCGGGTAATATTTTGCAAGTTTTAATTTTTCTTTGCAAAACATGTTGATCTTCTGGAAACAAAATTTGAACTCAATAAGTCTCTTCTTTTTATCGCAAGTTTCATTCACAATTGTTTGCTATATTTCGCCTGTCATTGTCTAGTATCGAAAGAGGTGATAATCATCCCTTAAAAAATACGAGAGAATACGAAGGAAAGAAGTGTTATAGGGGCTATCCCCCTACCATCATTCCTCTCCTCCATATCCCCCACTTCGTATTCTAAAGTATAAGGTGTGGTCTTCCCATGGACATATTTTGCAACATTTTGAGAACTCACTTTGTCTTCTAAGCATAAACAAGGTAATTTCTTCCCCATTGACAAACCGGTCCTGCACATCATCACTGTGTATCTTTTACATGGGCCGGTGTCTTAAGCAAAAAAATTAACGAAAACCTTAAGGAGAAGCGAGTCGCAGAAGTGGGACTGTTGGGGATAAGGGATGGCATCATTGTTCACTTAACAAACTCAGCAAATGCCGTTTCTCAATACAAGGCAGTCGGTAATCAAACAACATAAATTTTATAGCATAATATTACCATCTATGGGGAAGGATGACCAAATTGTGGTGGCTCTTCAGACTTGTTTTTGTTTGGTGATGTATACTGCGACACTACTTATTAGCATTTTACGGCTACTGTTTCTTCGTTGATGTTGGTGACACATTAAACTAAGGCCGTTGTCTTCGGCTGCAAAGCGTAGTTCTTCGTAATTAAGAATAAGGTAGGTCCATGGCCATAGTCAATTCATCCTTGATAAGTTCACCAGAAGGATTCATCTTTTAGCTGCTCCGCCTTCCGCCAGTTGACAAGGCTGTTATAATATTCGAAGACATGGATAGATTGCAAGGGATTCGCATGCGACGATGGCTTGAAAGTAATGTTAATCTTATTTTACTTGCTAAGGAATGCTCATTTATTTTGAACAAAGTTATGTTTCCCTTTGCCTGCTTAATTCCGTCTCTTTGATGGTGTCAACCTCACTTTCGTGCTCATAATTCCTCACTCAGTCTAAATAGGTTTAGAGGCTAAGGTGGTGGTAGTGGCTAACGGGCTGGATCCAAGTGAACAGCAATGGTACTACCGTTGCACACCAAGGAAGGATAGCTAAATCTTGAGAGACCCACGTTTTCTGGTAGCATTTACTGCAATGTCGAGTTCTGCCTAATAGCCAGTAATGGCAGAGAAAAATTTACAGCACGATTTTTGAGAACATGAAAATCCTTTCCCATCTTTTGCTCTGTGAAGGAATTGCAATAAAATTAGCTGAACAAACTAGATTGGGTGGAATAGGTGGCAGTCCCTCTTCACCAAAGCTACACCTAATCAACTTTGCTAACTTCCAAAGACAGGGCGAAATTTGTAGAGGAGCTTGTAATGCTAAAAGTTTTTGCCTTCGCACCCCAATTTACTTGAAATTAAACTCAAATCGGACTTTTAGGTGGAGAATCCCTCTTTTTTCCACATTACTTACAGCTATTTAACTAATTACAAGATTATAATGAGAGGGTAACCAAATGATTTGTCATCTTCTATCCCATTTATTTTGCAGACTTTAGGCGAAAATACTGCTTTCAAATTGGTCCAATCGTTGGGATCTAGGCGCTGGTGAAAGTTGAGCACATTCTCCCTTCCAATTGCTTCTATCAGAAAAGCATGTCCGAAAGCAGAATGGACCAGAGGACGTCAGATCTCTGGATCACGACCAGATTAATAGATTTTAGACCAGACCCTAGGAAGTAGTTGCGGTTCCTCTAAATCAAGCCGCCCTTTGTAAACGATTATAATGCATTATCAAAGGGTGGATAGACTGTCAGATTTGGATTATTCCTCCTTCGCCACTTCTACTGACCTCTGACCTTTTGAGCTAACTGGATCGCCAGATCCTACGGAATGTGAACACTATTTTAAAGCAAGTGGAATCGATGCTATTTTGAATTACTAACTTAACAGAAAATTGGCCCTCAAATCGCAAATTTTTTTCCTCGTCCGTTTATATGATGGTGTAGAATTCTGGAATGCTCACTAAGGCTTCCCCCTCTCCATTTGTGACTACTGGCCGAGTACTAAACAGGTGCTTTATCGTTCATTTTCTAAGATTAATTAAGGCAGTTACTGAAACATCTGCAGTGGATGCTTTTAAATGGTAGCAGTGGGACGTCCCTTTTTATTGCGTGTTATTCCACCAGAGGTGGCAATTAGAGATTTCTAACACACACACACGAAAAGCTGATTGCGTGTGGATAACGTTTTTGGTGCAGAAGTTGATGTGCATGTTAGACACCTCCGCAGGTTATTAATAGCATGATAATGACCGTTGCTTAAACCTCGTAATCATGCCCGACTCATTTAGAGTCTACACGTCTCGAAGTCCGTCTCGTCTCGTAGGTGTGGTCTTGTCTTGTTCGCACTACCAATCCCAGTACGGTCATGCCCACCAAACCTCTATAAAGTAATCGCTTAAGCAAGTCCTTTCCCGATGTTTTTTAGACAAGTTTTTTGGACAACTTTTGTTTTGCGATCCCATTTAAGGACTAAAGTTCACAAAATCTAGGCCAAAATTTTCTGTTCAAGCAAAATAATGGACGCCTAATTAATCTTTTCTTTCGTTAATTAATCAAGATATGACAACAAATTGTCTACAGATTACTCACCCTCCAGAAGAGAACATTGGAATTTTTGCGCCTCCATTGATATATCCCAAGACTCAAAGAGTTTTCTTGTGCCTGAATGGCTTTGCTTCTCTGAAAGACCTCCGAGTAGAGTGGAAGGTTGTTTGACTGACGTGAGTGAACAACTAGAGTGGTTTGACGTTGATGTACGGCTGTGGCGGCTGTCTAGTGGCGAATGTCGGGGACTAGGTCTTGCTCAGCTTCGTTAAGGGTGGTCGTAATGACCAATGAACCTTGAAGGCCTGAATTGTGACTCAGCGCAATTCCAGCCAACATGAAGGCGAAGAGTAAGCGCAAGATCTCCACAATTTTGAGAATTTATTTTCAAAAAAATTGAAATTTCCAAAACACCAATTAGCTCCTCCCTTCACGGTGTGCTTATATCTTCTGGAATAATCCTTGGTAATCAACAACTTCTACAGTTATGTAATCATTTCGAATAAAAGAATTAAAAGTGCACTTTAGGAAAGCCTTAAAGGACGTACTGAAAACTCATTAATGACCAAAGCGTACCATAATTCTTAACCATCCTAACCCAAGTAGACTTACCAACAGCAAAAATGGTCTGAGTTTATGATTTTGCTGCAAAGGAGGCAGTATAATTTCCGCTTCTTTTCTTCTACCACGGCTAAGAATTAAAAGGAACTGAGTTGGGTCCACTTATTGCAATATAGAAAGAATGTCTTCTCTCTTCTCTCTCCTCAAAATTCAAGGGTTACAAGTTCACTTGCTGATGTAATATTATGGTTAAGCCTACAGCCTCCAGAACCTTCTCTGGCCCAGTATACCTCCTCTTCTACACTGATTTGGTGTGTTACGAATTTGCGAAAGGCTGGGCAGCGGAAGAGTGTGAAGGGATATTAGCCCTTCATTTTGTTAAAACATTTTCTATTTACTAAACTTGCATTTCTGCTTTGCTAAGAGAATATGAGCAACAAAAAACTCGGCCATAATAAATCACTTAGAACTTAATGCCCATCTCACTAAAGCCAACCGTAAACGGAAGCGACTTTCATGAATCTCAAATTCTGGTGATCAAAGTCACCAAAGCGACAAAACAGCACAGTTAAACCCTGATTTGTTTTAATGAATTTGGTGCCTTTTAGACTCACACAGCATATGTTTCCTTTGAATTAACTTGCTTCCTTAATACAAATCCTTTCCTCTTTTGCTAAAATCAATCTGTTGATCCAGCTTTACTGGGAGGGATGAGAAGAAAGTAAGATCTTGTCAAGTTTGCTGCAATCAATATCCAAACTATGGGTCTAGAAAATTGTTTATTTTTTTGTTCCAAACCCTTCCCCAGGTCATAATAAGGCAAAGCAGTAGTGAAAGAATATGCTACTTGTTAATGCATGGGTATCGAGCTGGGAGGCTATTGGCATGACCAGAAAATCACATTGCAAGTAGGAAGCGCATACAAATACATACAAGTATGCATGCGTACATGCTGTCAAGCATCATATCATATCTCTACACATCTCTCTTCCTTTAAGGGCCGTCCTCAGCACTCCACCTGGTTTCTCATCACAACAGCAGGCCCATTCATTGGAGTTTCTCTTATAAAGGAAGGGACTCGATCCCAGCATCTGCTTCCATAAGTTTGCCCTACTTGCGAAATGTACTGGGAAGGGAGTGTGCACTGGCCTCATATCCCTTTAGGTCGAACGATTACCTACATCGAAAGTAACTCGTATATTAGCCGTTGGTCAAGGGGAAATAGATTTAAAAGTATTGTCATTTAACCAAATAGCTGCTTGAAATGGTATTGAAAGGCTACTTTGCCCCCACATCAGTGCTGCTCAGCCTTCCACATCAGTCTCACCCAGTTAGAAGGCACGTAGATGAGGCATCACGCGTGCTCGTAAATAACACCACCATAGAGGCGGCTTAGACATCTTAATAATGGACTTTCCCAAATGGCTCAGGTTTGATGTAGCCCCATTTGTTAAAAGCTTATTGAATATTGCATAACAAAAGTGAGCAGTACCATTAATCCTTCTGTTGGGAGTATTCGTAGACCCACCCAGCAGCGACGGATGGCATTCATCTGTGGCCTTGAGGTTTACTTTTACAAGGGTCCAAACTCAACAAAATAGACTTTGAGAAACGAATACCTATCGTGTTACCGACTAAATGAAGGGTAAGTCCGCCTAAACGGGAACTTTGCTAACTGGTCAGGCACCAAACGGTAAAAGTGTTTACCTGTCAAATTGTACTACTTACACCGTCAACAAACCAAAGTGGGGCTAAAGCCCGTCAGTCTTGGAAAAGTCAAATTTGTGATGGCTATGGGCATTAATGTAGCACTGCAACAAATCATACGTCTCAAACTTATCCAAATGGATGTTGCCTTTGTCAAACAAAGGTTTCCTTCCTTCGACACACGTCGTACCAAAGTGAAATTTATTTGTTGACGAAGTGAGGCTTTGTGTTCTAAAAAATGGCTGTTTGGAAGGGAATGTCTAGTACAGAAGAATGTGAGTTTTGCGGTCAAAATGCTTTTGTAATGGCTGTTGGCACAGATGCACAACTTTAGGTGACAACTTAGCCAATTGGACCACTCCTGTAGTTAAGAAGGTGCAAATGGCCCCCTAGAGGGAAGGAGTTAGTGCAGGAGGAGGCAGCAAGCTCTGAAATACCCATATGCCTCTGATGTTTTGCAAAATATCACTTTACACAATACAAAACGTCTTACATTGCGGTTAATTTGCCCCTGAAGCTCCATTTTCGTGAAAAAGAGTGAAAAACAACTGATGCATATCTTATTCTACCGCTTCAGTGCCAAGATATCACAACTTTTTGGTTAAAAATCCCTGTTTGGGTTTCGTTACAAATCTCTGCAATCCTTCATTGTGGCTCAACATGAAATGGGCATTTGCTGACACTCTTTGTTGTGCTCTTCACCATTTTATTGGCGCTTTAGAACCACATAGTTTGAAGCTAATATGGTCCGAGCCCTATACGCACGGCTGTAGTAGTTCCTCATTCCAACCATAGCATATCAGTGGAATTGGGTGCAGAGCCAGCAGAGACACCAAAAATGTCTAAATAAATTGTATTATTTTGGCAATGCATCCTAGATTGGTGATGTTTAACGTCCTGGAGGACCTCTAGCCCCTTTTAACGAAAATGTCAGTAAAAGAGCTCCCAGTACTATTTTATGTAAAGCTCACATCCACTACATCAGAGAAGAGAAGGTCATGGAAGCTGTTAAGAAAATGGGTCTCACATGGAAAAAATCTTCGAGAGTAGTAAGTTGCTTTTGATTGTATGTATTGCGTAAACATGTAGTGGGCTTTAAAATTATGCATCCAATTACTGATCAACTTTTAAAGTTTCACTTCACTTTACAAGTCCGTATTTGATCATCGTGTAGTGAAGTTCAAACACAATGGATTACTTTTCGCTATGATCACACAGTTTTGGTGGGGATCCGCGCTCTTTATCCAATGTAGAAAGTCAAGCCTTGGAACAATTTGGAGGGCAGTCCTATTCTGACTGTAACGAGACAAAACACGATATCATGTTGCAAACACTCACCCTCCAAAAACAGCCCATCCGGCGGTTCAGAATGTGAAGACGGTGCTGCCTTTCCGTTTATAGTCCCTTGTAGATGCTTCATTAAGCAATGATGGTCTCTTTATCTTGACATTGGAAAATCACATTAAGACGCATAAAGCGGACAGTTCGCTTGGGAATTAAGGAGAGGTGGCCTGGACTAGGGTCATCAAAGTTTTATAGAAAGGAAAAGCCCAAATATTCACCACAAAAAGGAAGGATAATACATAAGCATGGCATTTTAAGCTGATTATTTTGATGTTCTGATTCAAAGATAACAGAAGTCATCCGACAATTTTTGCATCCCTGAAATAAAAAAGATAGTTTCTTGATTACATTCCAGAAAATTTACACCTAATCTAATGTGCAAATATTATTCAAATATTTTGGGAGAGGAAAAAGCTGTGAAAACAACTATATCTTTCCTAGTTTTAAGGAAATATTTTTCCACTCTTATTTACATAATGGCATAAAGGTAGCGACTCTACGATCTTTCATAAGACAGAATTGGCACGTAACAAATAAATTAAACAAGGTATTGACCTTGACAAAGTAACTATTAGGTCCTCCTCCCTTCGTACCTTGTGAAGCATTTTAAAATGCATTTTCGAACGGAGTGGTCAAGTGCATAATGTTGCGTCGGTGATTTCGAATGGGCATGTAACCTGAATCTTCAATGCTTCTACAGGGATGACATAAATAGACACAGGTCAGAACAATCTCTCAAGTGCTATTACTTACTACGGGAAGGATTCCATCAGTCCAGGCAAGCAAAGACTTATAGCTATAGGATTACTTGTTCTGCATACCTCTGAACAAATAAACAAAAGGTGAGTTCGCAAAAGGGAAGTACACATAAATAAGTGACGAAGGTTGGAAAATTGAAGGAATGACGTGTTTTGTAACACGCTTAAAATGTCCTAATGATCTAGTGAATAAGTTTTGCAAACCAGTAGAAAGGTAGATCTTCCAATGAGACATGCAATTGAAGAGTACCCCAATGAAGTGTTTACCGCCTCCCTATCTCTCTTTGCGTGTTTTGACTACGCAGTCGAACAGGTAGTATCTTTATGCCTGCATTTGCCTTCAATCGCATGGGATATTCAGGTATTGCAGATGGCATAAGATGTGTTCCATACAGGATGATAATCCGCAATCCTCCTTGAATCGTGAGCATCCTGTGCTCATTTCATCTTTTTTCTCCTTTTTGCTATGGTACCTCTCGGCAAACCGAGAAAGGACGCACATCACTTACCAGTGACACTCGACTCAGAGTTGCTAATTGGCGCATCATACAAGTATGGCATAGCTGAGGTGTTACTTAAGAGCTGAGTGTAATTTGCGTCTCATAATAGAATGGAAAAAGAGCTATCTAGTAGCATTTTGCAGCAAAACTTTCAAAAGAAACTAACTTTTTTCGCTTTTCTTTGTCCTACTAATTTGGCGAAATTAAAATTTTTATATTTTACTCGTTATGTGTTGTCCCCTACTTTGGTTTACAAAATCACTGCGCTGTAATCTCTCTCCATTCTCTGATGCTTTATTTATCCACACAAAAACACAACAAAAAATGTTTTAAAAGTGATTTGCGGCAAAATATTTCTCATCCAAAATATTTTATGGATTCAAACTCCCGTCACAGTCCCCTAGCGAGTGGATTGTGGAAGGTCAAAAAGCTTTGTTACAAAGGGAGCTGGGGACAATGAACTACATGGAGAGATTTGAATGATCTATGCGAATACGTAACTCCTCCACGGAGGGTATTCAACATTCCCTTTTAGAATAGATATGAATGTTATCCTTTTCAGTGAGCATTTTTTGGTGATAGGAAAGGGAGCTGTACATTGAAAAGCTCATTAAGAAGGTTTTTACTAGAAAATGGATTTTATGACTAACAAAGATTGCTGCTTGCATGTACAGATTTACTGGCATGTTTTGCCCCTTGTAGTGATCTTCGCTTGGACGAATGCGGGCATTGCAGCCAGGCGAATACTTATTTCATCATCGACTTGCAGCTTTTTTAAAGAAATAAACTTGAAAAGTGCCCTAGAAGCAGGTCCTTCTCAGGAAGATGCAGGCTAGATACGATGTTTTTGAAAGCTGTATATTCATTTTCTCTCCAAACAAAGCTCCCAAGTCACATAATTTTATCGAAATGCCTTATGGTCTTAAAATGTGTCTGATATAAACTGGAGAGGAATGCAACAACCGCAAAGTCGAATGTATGGCAAACTTTCATTAGTTCATCTAAAGCAGTAATCCAGTTGTCAGCGTGCGCCTATGGATCGCTATTTTCGTTTTTAATAAAATGAAAGACGTCTTATTTACACAAGCGCCTTTATTTTCATCAAAAATAACGAAAATAGGAAATAAAAAGACAAAAGGTAACCAATATGTCTATGCTGTTTTCATGTTTGCCCACCTTAAATTAGCACCTTCGGGGTTGGCTTCCCCTACGAAGTGAAGGTCGTAGACATCCGCAGCAGCAGCAGCAGGCGAAAATTTCTGCAAACTCCTTACGGTAGTTTTCATTCAGATAACCATAGAGGAGAGGATTAACACAACAAGAGAAGAGTACACATAGGAGACAAGCAGATTGAATGAGAGTGACATGACGTGCTCCCATGAAGGCTTTTCCCACCTCATTAGTCCCGCCATCACTATTACGGTTCGATGTTGTAAGACTGACTGCTGAGTGTTCTTTGTAATCCATAAATATGTTTACCGCATGCAAGGGCAGCCATGAGATCGCGAAGACCAAAGAAACACAGGTTAACAGAATGTTGGCACGCCGTTTACGCTTCAAGCGAAATTGTCGGCGCTCTTCTTGCTGATCTTGATGCGACTGTTGCACCTCTCCGGTCTTTTTAACTCTAGCTCTTCGACTCCTTTCATCTGTCTTCTGTAATAGCATGGAGTTCCCATTAATGCTTACTGAATGCCTTGGAAGTCCTCCTAAATCCAAGCAGCTTCTCGAGGACTGTGATTTCGCTGTGCTGCTTTTTACAGGGGTGTCAGTAATTAAAACGGGAGGATCAGCATTTAGTGTGGATGTTTGTTGGGTGTTTTTGGAGCGAACAATGGAGAGACTACGAATACGTGTGCAGATGCGAATGTAGACAGCCACAAGGATGACAAAGGGAACCACATACTGACAGATGAGAGTGAAAATGCCATAGGCATGCTTAAAACGCTGAAGTTGCGGGTTGCGCAATGACGTTTCGACGCAAACTTTACGCGGTTTTGAGGTCTCAGTAAAAGTAAGACCAGTGGAGACTGTTGAAAAGGCTAACATCGGAGTGGCCATGAGGAACGCCAGTAGCCAAAGACCTGGTAGAACGCAAAGTGGACGATTCCATATTCGTTTTGATCGGAAGGGGTGGATTATCACCTCGAAAGGCAAGGAAAAGGGTTAATTTACTAAAATTTCCTTTTATTAGGTTGCCACTTTGTGCCTATGTCTGTCCAGAAGTACGAAACAGTGTTCCACTTTGATGGACGGATTCGAAGCTGCGTTCAACTAATTTGAACAAGTAAAAGAGGTCGCTTGCATTCACCCACTGAGGTTACGATTAACCAATTGCGAATGAACTGTCAAAACTGAAAGTGATGCATCTTGGCCTGAAATTATCTACCAAACTTTTGTCATTTTAGTTGCTGAAAAGCTCACACGAATAAAATAATTTAATGGGGAAAAGCTATAAGTCGTTCTAATTTGATGTCTTATGTTTTGAGTTGAAATTACTCTCGAAAGAAAAATGAAAGGGATGACAAGACTAATGTCTGAAAAGAGCCACTAAATGTTTCCTGATTGTAAAAATTTTTGGAGGTATCAATCTATAATTCGCCTTGAAACACTACCTCGCAGCACTTGCATAATGTGCTGCGACTTAAATGCGTCCTATGAGGCATTCCACTCTCAATTAGTTTATATTTGTTTTTTGACTAACAATCTTCACAGATCGGTGCTTTTTCTCCAAATGTCAACTTCCAACATTCTGCCGGTGACGAACATATAGTGTTACCAATGTGTTGGGTTAATTAGGGGCGGTGCTCCACCACTTTCACTCTCAACTAGCCCCATTGAGATGCATCCGCTTCTTCTTTCTGGAAAATTATTACAAATCATGCGTGAAAAACCACCCATACTGTACAATTGAAGGGCTTGTTTTTTTTCAATTCTTTGATTAACTGTTTATAAGGCAACTCCCAAAGTACGAAATTAAGTCACTTTTTATCTAATAATAGCGTTTTCTGTGTTAAAACAACATTAGAAATATTCGCTACTCTCCCTTTGCGGTGTGAGAGCATCATTTTGTTATTATTTCAGTGAATGCAAAAGGAAAAAAAGGAATAGATATCTCGTCGAATAACCTACAAATGCATCGTGAAAAGCGTGGATTTTAGCCACGATAGGTTTGTGTTTATGCGTGTTTTAAAAAAGAAATGGATCTGCAAAGACAAACCTTGGTTGTTTTTGTCATTATCCCCTTTTCAAATGAGAATTTCGAATTTACCGCCACAAATTAACTTTGCGGGGACAAGCAAGCTCCAAAAATAAATACACTTTGGTGACTGGCTAAAATGCTTTTTTGCTTTCTTGAAGTGAGAAGTTGATGGGTGAAGGTCCGAGGTGAATTGTACCGTCAATTTTTGCATTCTTATGCCCCACACTGATGCACACCTCGAATGGGTCTGAAGGTCTTGTTTTGGTTTGTGGTGCATCGCTTTGATGTGGGGCACGATAAATCATCATCATGTCAAAGAAATCATCGTACCAAACATTTTCGTCTTTTTTGCAAAGGTTGTGGGATTAATTAAAAGTACGTTTGGCAAGACTGTCAGATTTACTCTTCCGACCTTATTTTGAGGGATGATTTATGGATACTAACGGATTATCGTAGAGCGTATTTACTGCTCTGTGTTAAAATCTCTGGAAAACAAGCGCAAAATAATTTTGGCGCATATAGTTTTAGCTAATCAGTTTTATTTTTGCTTTCGGAACTTCGAGATCCAAAAAAGGACCGACAGAATTTCCTCGCTAATGAGCTTGCAAGTCCATCTGTGTAGTGGACGGCAACACCACCGTTAAGGTGTTTTAACTGTTCAACTTTCCAGAGAAAATATAGTTTACCGTCTCCATTGAATTCAAGAAGGCATCAGTAACTTGAATGAGCGTGCAAAGCGATCAAGTGAATTCAGGCATTTTGTGACCAAAAAAACGCAACATGACGTGCGGATTCCTTTAGCATGTTAGCCTTCAATCTAAGTTCCGAATTGGGCTGCCCCGGGAAACAATAAACCCCAGCTGCAGTCAGCCCATTCTTACCTCACCTTCATTTTCTACCCGCACACTTTAATTCACAAGGTTGTGTAATCTAAGGAAGAATGAGGGGGAGTCTGTACCTCCAGTCCGTTCCAAGGCACAAATCTTCTTGTAAGGTTTGTTTAGAGATACTACGTCTTATACTTTTCTCCACCATTTTTTCGTACATGTTCAAATTGAATTGAGTAGATCCCAGCCGTGGTTCTATGTCTCTTTGCGGGAAAATTTACGATAGATAACGGCGTCTGAAATACAGGCATATATTTTTAAGGTTAATGGATGATTTGTTCAAAAACCGGATCGTTTAGGAGTGGCAATTCCTATCTTTAATCTTCCTTCCTAAGCAGATTGTTCATTTAGCGAGCAGACGGTTTAAGGACGCCTTGATTGTCTCATCTCTGACGTTGTCATATAAACCGGTTATTTGATTGCTCTTGCTGAACACGATTAAGTTTTCTTTGGCGTGTAAACAGTGAAACTGCATCTCGATGTTGATTAGTGATTCTACCTCATGTTAAAAAAGTGCGGACACCTTCTGGACGGAATCTTCTACTACCACCATTACTTTGGACAGAATACAGAATACAAGAGAAGTAAATACAGCCATAAAATCTTGTTAACTTTGTTTCATAAAGTAGGCAAAATTTGATGATGTCCATCCCGTTCAATTTGCTTGCCAAATAAGCGGAAAGTTATCGAGAGCGAACGGTTGACGTTTGGCAAGTGACATTTTACCGGCCCCCGCTATTTTTTGCAAGTAATTTTAATTCAAACTTTTTGTCACTAGGTACCACGATTTCCTGTCGAATCCATCAAAGTCATCACACGCTGGTCGATAGCGGCTTATTTAATGCAAGCAAAACTGAGAAAAATTAACGTTCTATACATTTTTGAAGAAAATACCATGTTCTAAAGCTATAACCTGCCTTCATGTTACTTTGTTAGCAAAGTTTGAACTTTGAGCATTTCACGTACTCCATCAGGGTATTCCAGGAGTGGAGGAGGCGGCGGCGCATCATTTATTTATGCCACTCCTTTAAAAAGGCTGCTTCATACTTGCCAATCCTACTGAATCATTTTACGTGGGGCAATTCGTACAAGCGCATGTTAGCCGGTGATTAGCATATTCTCCTTCGTGAGATGTAGCCAAGAGTCCTCCATACTAAGGCTTGCATATGTACAAACGATTTCGGCTTATTAAGGCGGCGAGAAAACTGTATCACTCTTGCCTCTTTTTTCCCTTCCTAATGAATGGCTGGCACAACATTTTTTGAGGTGGACATTCGGAGCACAATGTGAAGCATGATCAAAGCAAGCTGATTAGAAAGGTTTTATTTTCCTTATTTGTGACGTTCAAAGCAGTTTCGAGAGATGTGGTAGTGGTATGGAAAGAAGTTTATTTAGCGTCCTGGTTATAATTCAAGGAAAAGATTTAAGCCCTTCTGTTGTATAAAAGTCTTACTAAGCAGAGGGCAAATGAAGAAGCCAATGAAAGAAGCAACCTTTCTTCCCGAATATATTTTCTGCCGATACTTTGTAGTTACACGATCAAAAGCTCCAAGGTAGACGTGACAGATTCATTCAATTCATTCTTTCTCTCTTCTACTTTACTACTTTTAAGAACCATTCCATTCCCTACTCGGACAAATTAAAAAAGTGCACGTGAACTTCATGAATATTTGTTTACTTGATGCCAGAAAGAGAGTTTTGGAGACAATATCTTTTGCTGATTTCGAACTTAGTTTAAGGCGTTTCTAGCGTCTGCTCCTCACGCAAATGTAGCATTTACCTAAGACTCATTTATGTAAAAGGAGGAGAACGAGAAAGAGATTGAAGCAACATTTTTATTTTTATCGCACGAAATTCATTAGCACTTCAACTTCTCGTCACCTTTCAGCGCCCACTTTTGTGTCCACTAGGTGTGTCAGATAATTTCTTCCCTGTTTACATGACGCTGAAAGGTTTTGGCCTTGTTGGAGAGGAAGACAAAAACCGGAGTTATTTCTCACCAGCAAACTCTGCTGATTAAATATCAGAATAATGAGGGACTTTTATGGCATTTTGCACTCTCGACAGGTTATTTTGAATAATTTCATCGTTGTCTTCGTACATAAACTCGACTTTTCACCTGAATTTTTAGGCATCTACGAATTGGAAAGTTCTTATTTCGTAAAATATTCCCAATCAAACAGTGGTTTCAAAAAGTGACTGGAAATATCAGCTCTATGCACCATCAGGAAGGGATAAGGAGTTCAAAAGTCCTTTCGGACTTTAAAGTTGTTTAAGCCGAGAGCCTTAAGAGCTCGCTCAAAGAACAAATTTTGCGTTCGTTTTAGGCCTATCTGTACAACAGACGAGGTTTTAAAGGTTGGCGCCTCAATTTAATTGCACAAGATTCATAGAGTCATGGTTTCTTACAGGTCTCCAAACCTTGAAAAGTGTTCCTGCTTTGTGTTTTCTATTCTGTCTCTACTAGGTGTGCCCAACTGTAACCTTTGGGCTGTTTACAGGATAATAAAATGTTTTGTGCATAGTTAACGAAGAACTGGCTCACAGCGCCATTTATATGGGGAGAAAAGCTTTGTTTGCAAGACGAAACCTTATGAACATGCACCAGAGGTGGAAGATTCACAATTAAGAGATAGGTTTGCATCAAATATTTTTTGGCCTTATTATTGCTATTCATAACTTTTCTCGTCATCTACAATTTAAGTGTCTAAGAATTTCCATTTCTCTGCAATAACACCGTGTAAGTATTCCGAGTCAGTCGGTATTATTACACTGACAAAAAGAAGGTTTTTGGGGCACCATCATCATCTTCATCATGGGGTTTAGCTCGGAATGTTTGTCTAAAATTTAGCTGCCTATTAGAAACTTGCTAGAAATTAGAAAGTCGTTTAAGATATTTTCCACCTTAGCTAGGTAGATAGTTCAAATCTCTCAAAACTAAGTAAAGTAGATTAACTTTCTTTAAAAAGGACGGCAAACAAATCCCAAGTTCTCTTTTTTCGATTCTTGCAAGTTTAAGTGACTTGTCTTCTTCTACCTCGGAGAGTATCATCTCACGATGCATAGATGCATATCTCAGGAGAAAGTCGTCAATTTTCTATGCGTCCTACGTTTTTTCTTTGAAGGGTGATGGAAATCAGATTGTCCATAGCCAATTAAGGTGGAACAAGTTAAGAGAAATAGCTTAGCCTCTTTTAGATTTGATTACTATGTTATTACTGGGAGCTCCTTCCCTACTCCCACCAAGGTGGGCTGCATAACATAGCGCGAACTGCATTTCAGATGGGATGCTTCCCCCAGGTATGACCATTTCCGCCATCAAAATTTAAGTTTGAATAATCAAAGATCAAACTTTCAACTTTCAAATCCTGAATTAGCAAAACATTAAAATTCAATTTCCGGTGGTTCTAACAGCTGTACGTGAAAAAAGAGAAGGAAGGGGAAACAGGCAAGCGGTCCTACCTTTTTGATCAGAACCAATTGTCCCTGCATAAATAAAAGAACAATTTTCAATGCAATCGCAAAGACGGTGTGCTTGAATTTTCGCATCACACGTTATTTGTGGGAGGTAAGGAATTAACAAATCTGCTGATAAATTGTTCTAAAGATGGACAGCCGCTTAGTTGTTCGCTCACTTTATCGTAAAATGTATGCACCAAAAAGGGGAAAGCGATTTAGCATTTCGCACCAAATTTGCTCGAGCTTCCGAGTGCGGCGTTGCTCGATTAAATTCAAGAGACCAAATGGATGTACAGATGCAAGGCAACGCGTTTAATTCACCCAGCGGAATTTATTTGAAGTGCTTTTGAAAATAATAAACTTCCTTTTATAGTGAGACTTTTATTAAAAACGTGTATTAGCAAGAGTTCTTAACAAGTAAATCGCCTGAAGGAGGTTCATTTATCTTGAAATTCAGGAAAAGATCAAAACGCATCAAAGGAGAATTGGGAATAGAACCCTTGTTTGCGGCCTTTACTCACTCCACACGAAAAGGTGAAAAGGAGACAAGTTATCATTAGCCACGTATTTACTCTGACTTCTAAATTCGGTGCTGTTTGTTAGGTAAAAGAGATTAAATGGACGCCTATTTCCAGGGCGGTTTATCTGGTCCGACAGGATAAACATTTAGAGCGTGCTTTTAAAGGAGGTAAGCTTTAACTCACTGTGATTTCGTGTAAGCTACTGTTTTTTATGCTACCCAAAATTAACAACAATAGCTTTCGCATGAAGCCAACCTTTCGGTTAAGTGTTTTGATGCGACCGAAACAAGTTAACTGATTTGAACGATTAAAATCCTTCTTTCTCCAACAGCATGTTTAAATTATTCCTCATGGAACGCAATGCAGGCACAAATTAAGAAAAGACCACATTGAGAAGTATTTGAAATAGTTTACTTTTGTTTAAAGTTAACATATCTATCTTTCCCTGTTTAGAGAAAAAAGCCTTTTGTCAGCTTGAGAAACAGTTTCAATTATCTAGGCTGAAAGAGCTGCATTGCTTTTGTAGCTACAGTGCACCTGTGAATTAGTCGTTTCTCAATTACAAAAGCAAAGGCTCACGTGATAAAGGCATTTTTGTATTTTAATAAGAATGGACAACTAAAAGGTTTAAGTTTTCGAATGACTGATATTACTACTGGTTAAACTAAGCCACAACTGAACACTGATAAGATTCCAAAATTGGTTAGAGTACCCTCTGAGTAAATACATTTGCTACGGAACACTTTGATGCATAAGTGACCCGATGGCTAAAAAAGGAAGGTTCTTGAAATTTGTAGTGTTTTGGAGGGGGTTGGTTTGAAATATTCGTAAAACTAGAGCACATAATCTTACATTGAATCTCTCGAGCGCAATGACGGTGATGCTCATAGTCACCACAAAGACGTTGGTAGCCTGAGCGAAGGAGGTGAATTTACACATAACCTCCCCGAACCGCCATTCATAGTGCCAATGCAGTGTGCGAATGAGATTAAACGGTTGTGTGAATAGGCAGAGTGTCAAATCAGAGACAGCAAGGTTCACAGTGAGCAGCGTTCGAGGAGTTCGCATTCGTGGTTTACGAGCCACCGCGGCTATAAGTATTAGCGCCCCAGCAGCTCCAAAGATCATCAGCGCTGTATTTATCGCAATTAATGCGATGAGTTCTGGTCCACGTAGACGATTGGCTTCCTGGAGAACGGTTAGTTCAGATTTGAGGAGATGTAATATTGAAGCATTGGCAGAGATGTTGAGGAAGCGTAAAATGTAGGCCTCCAAACTGCCCTCTGTGGGCAGAGGGAGGTTTCGGTAGGACCTACTCAGACTGGAGACGTTGGTCTGGGCCATTTGATGTCTATGATACAAGGCATCAACCTCGTGAATTGGAAATATCAAGCCTCGAGTGAACCAATCAGATACCTAGATGTCATTAGCCAATCAGATGCTGATGGATTTTGACCAAGTATTCTTTTGAGAATCCCGTTTGTGGCTAAATATTTTTTAAAGATTTGTGTTAGACAAACGGGTTTGTTAATTCCAGTCTTTTTTTCGAACAAAGCGCATTATGTAAGACCATTTGTTAAGGTCATCGATGAATTGAGATGTTTCGTGAGCTAAATGATTAAAGTGAATTGAAATCTTTTTCCACTTCGGTTGTCAAACATGCTTACTTTAGATGTGGGAAAAAGTTGACACTTTTTAAACATCTTCTATGTCGTGCCGTTTGAGAATGGTTCACTTCATGGGAGAAGTTCGCTTTAGCATTCTTTTAAACTCATGTGTCACGCAAGCGAATATGAATGGGAGAGGAATAATTAGCAATATTTGCCCTTTCCACACAAACAGTTAAGATATTCTCACATTCTGCTAACCCTTTAAACTGTCTCATATCAGCAAAATGCAGAGTATATTTGTAAACAGGCTAATTCGTGAAAAATTTTTCATTAAATTTCGAGTATTCCGTCCCTTAGGTGAGTCAATTGCACCTACTCGAGTACGATTTCCCCTCAAGCTAATTCGGAATTTGTCTTTTTTGACAGGACCCTTTTGATTCAGAACATTTAAAGCGGGTCTCTGTATTTACTGAAAAAGGACTTTGCCACTCGAAAGAGGCCTGGGCTCTGTGCACTATATGAGCAACATAAGTAACTCATGGCATTGTCCTTTTTACAATCTCAACAAGAAAATCTTCAACGTAAAGTCTGTGTTGAAAGGTCAGTGGTCGTAAACCGCCGTCGCTCTTAGCTCACATGCCTGTATTTTTTGTGATTGGATTTAAAGAAAGAAATGAACCATCTCCAAAATTGTCGCCTTCTTACGGAGGCGATAGGGTAGAGACCCATTTGGATTGGTTAACTTTCAAATAGACATTTGAAGCAAAGTGAAGATGAAAGAGAGTTACATGGTTGTTGGTCTTTCAAAAATGCAGCAGACAAAGCCCCAACTTCACATGACCTTCAGACGAATTATGACACTAAGGGTGGCACTGTTCGTAAAAATCTTACCTCATGAAGCGGAACTTTGGCAAAATCGCTTTCAGCATTACGGAATTCACTTCCAAAACAGGGTCTCTATCCAAGCAGTTGACTAGCTCTGCTCATTTTAAGGATTCTTTTTTCTTCCCCTACAGAGTTTCATTTAGTTTTGTCAAGCAGAGAGATCTCAGCCGTAGCTGTTTGATCGCCATACGAGGACAGTTTATAATAAGCCTCTTCATTTTCCTACCACAGCGCCTGCAAAGCATTGCTGCGTGAAGACAAGGCGATGGCCTAAGTAAATGAGATAATGACTAAACAAACCAGGTACATCTCTAAAATAGTCGGAGTGTATGATTACGAATGTGAATGCGACTATCGAGAAAGAGGTACGTCCCTTGACTAACCTCACTTTCCGCTAGGAAACGGAAACTCCAATGCACAAAGTGCACCTAATTTTGGGAAGAAAGATATAACCCCAGAAAACCTCCGTTGAAACATCATTTTCTGAACCAATCATCAGTACATCTTCTGACCCTCTTACAACACAAAGTGGCTGGAAGAAAGTGGTTCGTAAGTATAGATATATTCTGCCCTCCTAGATTGGGAAGAGAAAGTGATCCTTTACATGGCACATTTATTTTTATCTCAATTATGGCTGCGAAGGAACTATGAAAAATTGAATACGAACTTGTGACTGCCCAATGCTACACGATGGTAATATGCTCCGCTTCGAGACATGCGACCAAGCCAAAGAGGAAGTCGCAAAATGCCAATGGGTATGAAAACAGGAACAAGACCGAGAACGAGGATGATGAGGCATGAGTACGTGGATGAGGGCGAGATAGAGGCCGCTTTTCATCTTATGGTGAGTCTGTATTCTTGGAACCTCTAGTCAGGACAGGACATGAGCACCAGTATTTTAGGACTTATTCACTAGTTCCAGTTGTGTTGATTTCCAGGAAATTGTATTGTGTTTATCGAGAAGAAGGTGAGTTTCGTATGTGGTTGGTGTTCAACTATGGGGGAGTGAAAAATTTGTAGCAAACAACTCTGCTTGACGTCAACTATACACACACACGGAAGGTACAATCTTGTGGGACTGACATAGTGCCGCAGAGGTGAGGAAATTAATGAGTGATCGTCTAAGGACAAAAAACGAAATTTGATTTTACTCAACGAGGCAGTCAAAACTCCTCACAAGCCAGTCATTCACCCTATTATTAAGCAAATGTGCAAAAGTATATGGTATGTTTTCGGAATTCATGTGGCATATTTAACGCACACCGTCCATCACCCATAATTACATGTGAATGGGAGCCAATCATCCTCCAGTTTTGATTATCAATCCTATCCGGCTAATGCAGGCGAATTTTCATCGGCTCATCTTTCGCTTTCGTCAGCCACGGCTGTAAGGTGTTCTCAGCACTTCAACCTCCCTTACTAGCGAAAAGTAATGTCGCATAATCTGTCAATTCATCACCAGAATCAAGCTCTTTACTTGATCCACCACAGCACATTCTCCAAATTCTAAGCAACAAAGAGGCTTCCCCGTTCCGGAGCACCACAGAGCAAACAAGTTCAAATCACAGATGGCAGAGCTTGCAATAAGAGATATCGGTTCTGATGGACACCTAGACTTTACAGCCTGTCGGATGTAAGCAAAACAGAGTAGAATTTCCTATTATCAAAGATGCTCTTCAAAAGAATAAATGCTTGTTCTATTCAAAGGTTTTACCTACTTCAAAGGGCATTTTTTAATTCGCCTCGAGAAAAACTCGATTTTTCGATGGATGACAGGAGAGTTTCGTGCTCACTTTCCGACAAAGCTTTTGTTCCTTCAGTACAGAAAGTCTAAAGTTCGTGCATTGTTGGTTTCCCCGAACTTCGCGGTTACCAGCACGCGCTGTTGCCCTAACAAGAAATCATTGACGGTCTCCTGTTGTAGCAGTTATTAATAGAGATCGATTAAAGGTTGGGCAGTTTTTCATAAGCTATGTAGCGGCATTTACGGAGGCGAGGGATTTTTTTGGAGTAAGTGATACTTCGCTAAAGCTCAGGGGTTTTCCATACCCTTTATTGTACAACATTATACTTACCCGACGATGTTCCTCACTTCTTTCCTTCAAAAGTTGTTTTTTTTCTTAAAAACTTAAGCTTAATTTAATGCACCTTGTAGGTACCAAGCGGTCACACTGCATTAGCCTCGTGGCTGGGTAAATGCCGCTAATTCCCACAGCGGAGACGAACACTGGTGTCTCCTACACTACAGGATAAAAGACTTTATCCAGTCTTTCCCGTCGAAGAATCTGTAGTTGAGGGTAGAAAAAGCAAACAACTAAAATACTACAACGTTAAGTAAGAAAGCATTTGTTCTGCAAAATGAAATAATCTTAAGTTTCAAAGTATACAAAATTACTCCATACGATCGTGATTGTATAATATGGACAGACTTTTTACTTCACATGAACTCGATGTAACACGGGTTAGTTTGATTTTATCTTGTTAGATGATTTGCAAGCAGGTGCTATTAACCTCGTGACTGAGAGGGGGTAGGAGGAGGAAGAGAAGGCCAACGCCGATTCGCCCTTAATGCACTTGTCATTTGTGAGAATTCACACTAAATAATACAGGAGATTTTCCTCCAACCATCTAAATCCATTAAATGTAGTAAATTTACAGTTGGAATGTCAAAAAGATGAAAATACTTAGGTTACTTGCTTCCCCTCCTTTGTTCAAAGTCGACTTATTGACACTTTTAATGTGTCATCGTCCTCACTGTAAATAATGTATGTGTAATTACCCAGACCTTTGTTAACATGTATTAAGGTAATCCTTGCCTGTCTCTTAATACAAATGGAGACGATCCAAGGAGGGACTAATACTAGGACGAACGTTCACTCATTTGTACCCATGTTCCAATACTTTTCATACTAATTGGTGCCTTTTGGTCAAGAGGTTAAGCTAATTATGCTTCGTATAACATTTTAATGTCTAAACATCTTGATTTATATTTCTAGCCTTATCTGAGCTTTCCATAAACAGCTCCTCATATATGTGTGCCCTCTTAATCGAGATTCGTTCACCATTTGGTAGCCAGAATGAATCTGTGAAAATTTGGAAATTTTTGGGTTAACTTTTTAAAGGGTTAGAGCTAACCAACGACTTCACTAAACAGCAGACATGCACAATTTTTATTTTCGTGAGAGAGAAACAAAAATGAAGGTCTCGTAGACGAGAACTACAATTGTACAACTGTACATAGTGACTATATTTATCATCTTGGAATGGAAACTGATTTCCATTTATTTTAAAAGATCAGTGAGGTGTTTAAAGTTTTAAAATCGGAAATGCCTTTTACGTTTAGTCACGTATTTTAGCAAGAAGGAGCCGCCCATTCAGCAGTTTTTAGTGGATTTTTCTCAACAACAGCACCTGTTTTAACTGCTTCCACTGACAGCCCCTTTGTTGCAAATTCTGTGCAACCTTTCTCTTTAAAATGCATTCATCCCATCTACCTGTTTTTATACTTCCTTGAATGTGACATGATTAAAAAGAAGCTCCACTGCAGTAAATAGTTCAGTTGTCCTAAAATGATTTGATAAGAGTGTCGAATTCAAGCTTTTCCAATGCCTACATTTATCATGTTTTGGGGATGGTTTCGGCAGGCATCCAGAAGGAAGTCGTTTGTGCATTGCAAGCTTTAATTGACAAGAAGGGATTATAATAAATAGTCTATGTTATTGCGACGAGGAAGCAAGTACCGTCAAGGTACGCATTTTATTAAGCTAAGATTGGGTTCAAGAAGGGAGAAGTGAGGCCTTTAGAAGAATGACAAGGTCTAGCTTTAAGCCGCAACATGTGTTGGTACTGACGTTTTAAAAGGGGTACTATTTTTTTTTTACTTCTGTTTAAATCCGGGCAAAGATCTTGCCAACGACGTTAGTAGTTGGTGGGTAGTGAAATTTGCATTCTCCCTGGAAGTATCCTTTACTGTCAGTAATAACTGACATTTGTAGTTGTGGAAAAAATATTGTACCTACCTTTTCCAAACTTACTCGCGAAGGCTGAAATGCGATGTCATTTATGCCCGCAGGAAAGTGTTAATGTAAGACCTTTTTGGAAAATCATAAGCATCAGAGTCACTTTAAAATAATTTAGCCTTGTTCTTCTCTTTACCATACCAAATACCTCTGTTCATGAAAATTTCCAGAAGTTAATTTACCAATCCTTAAGCATGTCCACCTGAACTGCAGTACCTTGCATAGAGACGGGAAAATTGTCAGACTTTGAGTCATTTCTTCCTTGGTGAAATTGTACTGCTACCACAAAGAGGCCGAAATGCATCTAGCCTATTTGCATTCTAACTTGGAGGAGGTATCGGATTTGCCTGTACTCAGATCATTGATGAGATAGCACAGACGGAGACGGCAGCCAATCCTGGAATCTTAGAACTCCACCCCAACATGCGAACTTGTAATGCTTAGCCCGCGTTTCCGCATCTCAAAAAGCTTCAATGGGTACAAGTTTTGGGAGATTTATCCGTACCTTTTGATTTACGCATTGGCGTTTCTAACCTCAAAATTTATCAGACAACATTTTGAGAAAAGTCTAACCACATTTCTGCAAGTATAATCAGAAGATTTACAGCACTGTCTTGACCTCCTTATCTGAACTTATCCAAAAGAAATGGTCTTTTAAGCAATTTCTTAAGACGCTTAAACAGCTTCATCTTTTTCAATACTTTTCTTAGTCTTATTGTAGAACACTTGTAAAAGAGGAAAAAGACATTTTCACTTCAGCAATATGCATCATCAGAGCGTTCAAACAGAATGTGTGATCGTTGGGGTACAACTGGGCTGAGAAATCTTAATTCCTTTCTCATTTCCTTTTCATTAAGGAAAAATGTGAAAGGAGACGAGAAAGGAAGATGAGTTCAGGTCTACCATTGGGATGCAAGCTTGGTATTAAATGGGTTTTCTTTGCGCAAATTTATCATTTTAGAGAATCTACTCAGAAGACATTTTATTTAAATAGAAAACATCAAAAAAGAGATACAAATAACAAATTTGCAGGACGAAGGCAGGATATACTGAAGGTATGTTTTGTACCATAGACTTCTTTAGGCTTTCAAAGTTAAAGCAAATATTTTGAGCTGAAGCCATTTTCTTTGAGAATAAGTTAAAGGCTCCTCTTCTACTCCCATACTCGTGCTTACCGGATTTAAGAGAAGGGAAAGTGCATATCCGTCAGGAAACGGAAACCTTCAAAAAAACACAAGGTAACCAAGTAAATACGCATACCTTTTTTCAAAGAAATACAAAACAACAGCAGAAAACCTTAGAACACATTTTATTTGCTGCAGGAATTTTCAATAATCCTTGTGGCTCTTTCGAAAAACAAGGTGACTGGCTGCTAAGACGCTTAGGGGTCAAGAAACTAAAGTGGTCCACCATCGGTTTCGTCTGTTTTTTTAACTTATCTCTAAAAAACTTTTCCATTTTGAATAACATCATGTGACTGTCTAGTGCGCCGCGAGGGTAGTCGGAGGGGAATGCAAATGCGAATGCGAATTAGAATGTGGACGATACCGAGAAAGGATAATGAGAAATGCGAATGAAGGTGATGAGAATGAAGGAGAACGAGGAGCAGAAAGAAAAAGAAGGAAAAGTATAGGAAGTTGTGGTGGTAACTGCACCCCATCATAAGGTGAGTTGTGGTATTCTGCACTGCCTCTTTAGAGGAGGACAGGAGTAGTAATATTTTCCGGTATGTTCATTATTTCTGGCTCTTTTGAGTTCTATCAGTTTGACCTCATGGAGGTAACCGGGTAGTCTTGTGGGCATGACTTAGTGCCGTAGAAGTGCCGAGTTTATAAGTGGGTCGCTGAAAAACAACACTTTGTTGACCTTTTTGTTGCTTGACAGTGTCACAAGTTTTGTGGGAAGTCGGTAGGCAATCATCAGACGATTAATCAAGTAAGGTCAAGGCGGAAGCAAAGCCACCCTGTTTAAGAGGTTCTACGATTTTCGTTGCTCCTGTTACCCATCTTGAGATTACCAATAAAAACTGTTTTTGACAGGTCTCTCTCGTAATTTCCCATTGTTGACAAAACGACCAACTTTTGGACGGGTCAGTCCACCACAGTACATGTCTCAATGATTGTACAACAAAGGCTGTACGACGCCTCCTCTCAAGTGGCCTCCGTCATCCTCAACAATGGCGAGAGAGTATTAAGGAGGCAAGCATAAGCGACGGCTACCATACCGAAAAAATTTGTGTTTTTAAGGTCATAAGGATTTATTACAATGAACCATATAGAAAACTGCATGGTCAGCTGATGTTATAAGCGTGAATTGGGACATCTGCCACCTTTGGAATATGCATTGCGGCTACCCACCAGCAAAAATAACCTAACTTGGGGCGGATGAAAATAGTAAGTGACATAAAGTGCAAAGTCTCCTCACGAATGGAAAATTGCAATTCCTTGCATTTTACGGTACCTAGCTTTTTTTGGGAAAATTAAAAGTGCTCCCCCAGAATGGACGGAAAAAACTATCGAAGCTGTAGTTGCTATTTGATTTTCAAGTGTTATGGTCTTCTAAAAGAACCACCTCAACCATTTTTCGCTTAAAGAAGAAAAGAAATCGCAGCAAGTGATGACAGAACATGTAGATCTGAGTACATACCACACTTCAGTATGACAATCAGGGGTAAAAAGAGTCCTATCAGGTGATTTATAACGAAGCCTCTAAGTCAAGATGAAGTAATGACTTTGGAGTAGACATTTAAAATTCCCCTTCTGGCAGTATTTCCTACAATTCTGCGAGCGAATTTTAGATTGTCGATCTTAATTTCCTCTAAGGTGGTCTATCAGCAGGAGCAAAATTTTTCACTGCAACAGCAGAATGCTCACCATCTTGCTTGACCGATTCGTTGTTTTACTTGCTTTCTCGCATTACCAGGTGCACTTTTGAATACCTGCTATTCAAATAGATCTTTAACTTACACAAGAAGGAGAAGTGGTGGGGTGGGGAGAAACGCATGTTTTACCGCCTGAAGAGAAAAATTCACCTTGATAGACGTATCCTCGTTAGCCTGTCCAATTACCCATTGGTAGTTCAGGGTACAGCAACCATTATCCAACAAGGAAATTGATGCTTCACGTTTTGCTCCCACATGCACTTTTCAACAGTGGGAGCTCTTATGTATGGCATGAATTTTACACAAACAGTGATTTCCTGTCTATTTTTGTTCAAGTCTACAGCAAGTTGATTGAACTGTTTCCCCATTTTCTCTGACAAAATACCAAGTCTCTGCGGGTTAACATGTTGCACTGAGATAGTAGCTTTTAGTTATGATAGAGGAGTAAATTATTTGTGTACAATGGGGCAATGATAGCTTCTTGCGGGCGCTTTACCGAATTTCGCCCAAAAAAATGTGAAAATAATGCCAAATCTATATTATGTTGGAGGATTTCAAGAAAAAATGGAAGAGTTGTCAGTGATTATATGGATGTGTTTAAATTTATCTATCAAATTGTGATCGAATCAAAATGATGCCCTCAAAATGTGTGATTGCCTCAAACTTATCTTTTCAGTCGGATTCTCATTTAAAACGGAGCACGGAGGCTAAAAAGATCGCAATCGGGGTGGTGGAAGATGAAGGCCTGAGAAATGGGGGTGAGCCCTAATGTCGACATCCAGAGCAGTGTTTGAGTCGGGTCCCGTTAGCTAAAGGAATAGTTGATGCTTTGGCCCCGTCTCGCCCCCCTAAGTTGTTTCAAATGGTGTCAGTAGAGCCTTCAAAAATAAGCTAACCGCAACATGTGGAGTACTAACTTAGCAAAACTTCTAAAAGAGCAAAGTAAATTGTAATGGAAGAGGATTCTTCCATTATATTCAAAGTTTCGAAATGATGCCTTGTACATTGGAGTTTATTTGCGTGAGCTAGGCCACAACCAGGGTGATCAGGCAACAAGGTAGCTAGAAATCGAGACATTCAATTCCGACAATGTGTGCACAACTAAAACACGAAATCTGCTTTGAGGCCTGTTGATTGGAGCACTGGACACCCGGATGGCCACCATTGTCGCGCGTGCACATCAATTCGAGTAACCTTGACCTTGTCGAGATGTCTAGGATACGTGAAACTCGTCTTTGCTTCATATTGACCAATCAAAAGAACTTTCGAGGAGTTGACTGAGGTGTCTGACCTCCTAGTTCAGAGAAAAGGAGCATTTTTTTGAAACATTTTAAAAAGACTATTTTCTAATGGCACAAGCATCCCAAGCTGTGTTCCAGGAGATTAAAGCCTCTTTATTCACTTAAGTTAAGTCTCCTAAATTATATTCCCAGCTGAGATGGGAGTCTGAATGTGAAAGACTACTGGCAGGTGAAACTTTTGCGTCATTACAAATGATGGACGCTATATTTTAAATTAGCTGATGATGGAAACTCGGCATCACGTATAACAAGTCTGATACACAAAAAAGCTTTACCTCAATTTTGTTGCCTCAACTCCTGCATCTATCATGAAAATAATTTACTTTTCGAAAAAATAAAGGGACCCCGTCCTTCAATTCCCCATTCATAAAATTGCTTTTTTTCTTATTTAAAAAGCCTTAATGACTTAAATGGCTAAGACTTTAAGAAGTGTTTCCACTACGGTCTAAATTTCATGTAATTTGCTCGGAGATGTTAGGGCTGGAAACAGTTGGTTTTGCTTTCATGTATGGTCATTAACTAAGCAAATGGGCATGCAACTTTCGCGTTTCTTTTCTCTTTCATCTCTGATTTCACAACTCTGAATCAAGAAGGTCGGCTAGAGGAAGGCTTTTTTGGGAAAAAGAGGATTTTGGTATTCATCTCCCCTGTGGAATCCGATAATGTCTGCTCAACCACGAGAGTAGTTTAAATCATCCGCTTGTCACCAAAATGGCTCTTTCCCCCATTTTCAGCTAATTTTGCTCGGCTGTTTTATTATTAGATTTTATTTGCTCTTCTTCTTTTTTATTGAAATCTAGGAAAGCAACAAAGGCTTATTCTTCTGTAATGAAAGGTAAAGATTTTGGCTAAATGGACGACATTTCTTGGCTTTTAACAGCGAATTATGCTTTCCTTCCGGCATCAATTGGTGCCTCAGCAAACTGTGACAAGGCCTATTGCGCACCATGTTTTTCTGGGTAAGCCCTTTCAGTGCCAAGCTGATTGACTGTACCAGTCTGGCTCTTAACTGAGCGGACACTATCGACTCCCAAGGAGGTGGGCAGTAATCCCTAACAAATGCTTTTTCTCTATGCTACACAGCATACTATGTCGTCCTCTAGCCAACCTTCCTTCATTTAAAGGTTGAGGACCCGAGGTAGAGGAGAGGAGCGACGAATGCGTAGCATACGTTTAGGACGATTCGTATTGGTTAATTGGACACCGTTCTATGACTAAACCTTTGGGCTTTTTATCGTATTCCCCCCAAATTTTGTCTTTATATTTCTTGAATTTAGGGGTGAATAAAAGCCAAAGCAACCGACTCGTATAACTCCTAATAAGTAATTCCCGCTAAGGGAAGTTGAGACTTTCGTAGCATTTCTTTATATCGACCTCTTGAGTCAAGTACTTCTATTGAGAAACTTGGTTTTTAATCTATTACATATAATTGCAGAACGAAAATTTTGGCTAAGCCACAAGTTCATCAAGTCTCGCAATGCATAGACGCCCACCACTGAACCCCACGCAGGTATGGTTTCTTTGCTGCTTCTGTTGCCATAATGAAGTAATTCCGGAAAGGCCGTGCTCGGAACTGTGATAATCCTATGGGTACTGCTCGAGGGGTATCTTTGCTTCATGACTGATGGAATAACCGAAGTACCTCGTTGGGTGGACAGGGTATACAGAGCTGCACTAGATCGTCTTCATTTTAAATGGTGAGGTGGGGGGCTTTTGTCTGAATAGTCAAACGCGATCTTGAAATGCTAACTCATCTCTTAGTTCAATCATACCAAATACTCTAGAGTGAGGGCTCTAGATGTGCCACTGAATGATAGGCAAGTATCAAAGGAGATCTCTATTTTACTGAACGTGGAAGTATGTACTTTGGCTAAACTATCCTGTTTTAGGCGCAGGCTCCAATCCCATGGTTAAGGGTTTCTAGTGAACCTCTTGACTAATTTTACTAATGTAGGATTCATCCTCACCATTTATTCGGTAACCCTTACATAAAAGAGTTGTATGGCTGTCTTTAAGACCCTGTAAGCCTTTACCTTTTCAGAAATTTTGACCCTTGAAGTCGTTATTATTGTTTTGGTGTGCAATTTTGGAAGCTCTGCTTGGAGAAATTTGTTGGTTTAAGGGAGTGGAGGTGACCGTCTCGATACCCTGGATTTAAGGGGTTCTGACACGTTGACTTACATATAGTGTATACCATTTTCAGCTCTCAGTGATTGATAAGGGCCTGGAAAGTATCTGTACCCACCCCTTCTCCCAAAGCCTTTGTAGGCATTGTTTGTGATAATTCGATTGCTTTAGCGTTGGGTACTTTGAGCACGACGCAGGCTATGCAGGTTTAGCAGAGTTTACCCGTGTCTTAAGTAGCCATAGTCCATCAAAGCCTTTTTCTCGAGACGTCAAGCATCTCCTCTTTCCCTACATAGATTGATCTTTCAAAAGGTAAGTGTCACACATTAGTCAATTTTAAAGTATAAACCCTTTTGTATACATTCAAACTTTTAAGCCTTTCGAATCCATTTTTAATGAAAGATTTTTATCTCCTCTGGGCTTTAATTCAGAGGGCACTCGTACCTATTTTACTTGCTAATAAACCAAAGTGAGGCAAATAAAACTCTGAAACCTTACAGAGCTGCTGGAATGTCTTCAACACAAAAAAGTGCTCCTTTTCTCTGAACTAGGAGGTCAGACACCTCAGTCAACTCCTCGAAAGTTCTTTTGATTGGTCAATATGAAGCAAAGACGAGTTTCACGTATCCTAGACATCTCGACAAGGTCAAGGTTACTCGAATTGATGTGCACGCGCGACAATGGTGGCCATCCGGGTGTCCAGTGCTCCAATCAACAGGCCTCAAAGCAGATTTCGTGTTTTAGTTGTGCACACATTGTCGGAATTGAATGTCTCGATTTCTAGCTACCTTGTTGCCTGATCACCCTGGTTGTGGCCTAGCTCACGCAAATAAACTCCAATGTACAAGGCATCATTTCGAAACTTTGAATATAATGGAAGAGTATTTAATAGTGGACCTGAGGCAATTGATCGTTCGAATACTCTGCTTGGAGGAAAATTCAACACAGGTGGTGGTGTTGGCTACCCTCTCCTTTTGACGATTGGTTAGACTGTACCAGAGTCCACTTCTGGTTCTATCCTTTACGGCAAATCTAGCGCCCGTTCCACAAGTGCAGAACTTGCATTGCAACTCCCACCTGCTTCTAGTCCCATACATTTCCAATGAAATGCCTCATTATTTTTAAGCCATAAAGCAGTGCTAAAAAATTATGAGCCGCTAAATTTAATTTGGAAGTGAGACTGGTGTCCCAGTCGCCAATTTTATCGAGAATTACAACGGAATGGGCTTTTCTAGAGTGATGCTGTTTAGTCAATGTGACTCTGGAGAGGAACACATAAATCCGAAGTAACCAAAAATATTTGTTCTTATTCTGCTTCTTTGGAGCGGTGATTTCAAACATTATGTAAAGAACTAGATATAGTGATCTTGAAACTTTATTGCCCCAATTCCAATCTCCTTTAATTAACCCCCTTCTGTTTGTTTTGCTGCATAACTGTTTTGGTAAACAACCACGAAAATTCCCCACATATTCTATATGTTAGATTAATGGACACTACGGTGGTTCATTCTTTCTTCGGCCCTAAAACGAGCTATCTGGGAATGCACTTTTATTAAGCATTTTGCCTCTAAAAGCGAAAACTCCTATTCTAGACACTTTCTTTTCTGGGTCAATTTTGTCCTCCAACAAACTGCCTCCTCTGTTTGGCAAGGTGATGAGCACGCGGATAAATGCGATCACATCTCACCCCATCTCAGATTGCGGTCTGATGGAGGCTTCCTCACGCTGAAGCTTTACTTTTAGGAGTCTTTCGATGGCGTCTAAATTTTGCGTAGGGCCAATACTTACTTTTGAATGACGGATGGCCCGGCACCTTAGAGGCTTAAGTGTGTGCATGTGCGGGTGGGGGCAGAAGGAAGGGGTAAAGAAAGGGAAAAGAAGTTGCATTGATGGTAAAAGGAAAAAGATGATGTGTTCGCTTGCCCAACGAAAATTGCAATGCAAAGTCCAGTTTTCATCAAACGTCAATCAGCCAGTCAGCCAGTCAGTCAATGAGCAACAAATCTTATGTTTGGGGAGGACTTATAAAATGTTTAGACTAATTAGTGGGCAAAGTGCCAGTCTATGAGGCTTATGTCGGCCAGTTGTCATTGCATCAGTAAAAAACAATTCTTCACTGCTGACCTGAGCAAGGAAACCCCTTGATTACTTTGTCGCATCATCATCATTGCCTACTGGTCTGTTACTAGAAACAACTTGTTTGAACAACTGCTGAACAAAACTCTTGCCGTCACGTCTTTTTAAATTTTCACAACCGCGATCCACTTTCATCAAGTTTGAGAACTCATTTGCCTTAAAGCATTCAAATCAAGAAGGAGAGGGTAGATGGCCCGATAGGATAGTATCGCATTGGCAAAGAAATCCACACAGTCAATCACAGGCATCTTCTAAGTAGCCACAAGTGGTTAGAACTAGCACCGAGCCTGATCAAAGATGCAGCCGCTTTTCGATCCAGTGTATAGAAGAGAATGAAAAATATTCTGAACTTGAACTTAAAATTTTCCATAAATTATTAACTAGAATACCCTTTTTGTAAAGAACTGAGGCAGCCAGTTACATAGCTCTTCATGTCATTCAGAAACTGTGCCAACATAGAACTTCAAAACGTTTGATCTCCCAAAATCTGGATAATTATTATCCTAGCGTCATTTGCGGTGTTGGTAACTCGTCTTTGTTAGGTGACTTTATTAAAATATTCTTCTAGGAAGATGCGTGACTTTTAACTCAACCGATTCCTGCTATACAGTATCCCAGAAGGGCAAACAAGCTCATTAACGCGAACTGAGGCTCAGCCTTTCCTCTCGCAATTCAACCATCAACTGAGAAGTTAAACAGTATTCCAACGAGTTCGCATTATAAAGAGGCAAGGTTTCTTTTCGAAGAAGATAATATGCAATAGAACTTTCTTCTTTGCTTCTTTATTTATCATTTTGCTTAAGAAGCTATTTCATACTGAAGGACGTGCTGTTTAGTCCCTGAGTTGCTTACGGGGGCAGTGCTGCGGGAATTCGTTAATACCTAGTTTCTTAAAGGAAGATTTTTGCCCAGCCATAAAGTAAAACATTTCCTCTATTCAGGACAGAAAACTAGCTAAAACTTTTTCAAAATGTTGCGATTTGCTCTCATTCGCTGATCCCTTAGTTTTGAAGTGAGACTTGGACGTCAACCTCCAAGTGTTTCATCGTGTACCATGTTCAGCTTGAGGCATTTCGAAGAAATAAGTGAGAAAAACATTTAAAGTAAAAGTGGATAGACTGCCTGGACTAAGTTATCACCTACTTATATCTAAAAATGGATAACTGATGCGATTTGGTAAAGTTAATTTTGCCTTCTATTTCTCTAACGCATAATAAGCTAAGGACAAACATTTACGGTAGAAGATTCTTTAGAATAAATGCTATCCTTTTCGAGTTGGAACTCCTCCGGCTAAAAATCCACCAATTTGTAATGATTCGACTAGGATCAGCTACCAAATGGATATTCACAAATAAATTAAGTAAAGAGAAAACGACCGATGAAGATAAGCCACTACCAGTGCCAAAATAATTTTAAAATTGGAAAACGGAATCCCACAAATGAAATTAAGTAGCTATTTCTATTAAATTTTTGCTGAATTTTAAGAACCTTTTTTACGAAAGGATGCTGCAAATTTTTCCCCTTAAAAGAGAGGATGGAATTCACGCAATCAATCCGTAGAAATGGCACAGGCTCTAAAATTCCCAAACAACGCGGGCATTTCGAGCTCTACAGGCTTTACCCTCATCCTACCGCGTGTTCTTCTGGTAAGACTCGAGGCTCTAAACCACAACCCCTTAAGATGCATTAAATACTTATGCTTAAATAGTGGATGCTTCTCACTGTCGCCCGGGGGATTTGAGGGGATAATGGCAGAGCCCGAGGGCCATATCATGGAGCATTAATGGGTTGATTTACTCACTATTCGGCAAGTTGTGATGGTCAATGCCCTAAAGTCCTCGGTTCGGGCACATACGCACATCTCAAGCGTGCAGTTGGGACAACACCGCTACACCCATGATCTAGCCGTAACCTAAGCCCTAGTTGACAGCCGTGACGTTCTAGCCTGTAGCTGACTCAAACGTGGCTTCACGGTTGAAGGCTAGTCGCAACCCTTAGACTTAATCACCCCTATGTTAGTCATCCGCGTCCGAATGCAAGTTCTCCGTCGCTAATTGGAAATAACTTAGCTTGAACTTTCTCTGGCCGACTGTCACAAAGATTACCTTATGCACTAAACGTATGCAAGGACGCGAAAATCTCTCGTTTTGCATGGCACTATTAACATTTGTGACGTAATTTTATGCTTCACTTCATGTGGACTAGCTGATACAAATACGCGTTAAATTAAAAAATGACCGACTTGAACAAATTTTGTCCATGCGCATCCTCATTTTTAGACCTTTTAAAGTATTCTTTGTCCTTTTGAATAAAGTCACTTACGTATTAGAGCTACTTCGCCTGAGGTAGAAGGACAGAAAGATTTCGGGCGATAACTTCTTGCCAGTGGTGTCAATTTGTAAAATGCCTGTAATAGTTTATGTGCTTGCCTCATTAAACACAGATGGATCAGTTTATCAGTGTGGAAGTCTTTGCGATAGATTGAACTACTTTAGGTGGAACCTACCTGCTGTGACACGAGCTTATTTTTTTTTCCAAATGATGTGCACCTCAGCGGTAAAAGAGCAGAGATTTCACACATGAAAATTATGTTGCTTATCTTAATATAATATTGAGAATATGATGTAAAATTTTGTTCTCTTTAGTGATATGGGTTAGTTTTTGGGACATCGTGCGTAGAAATCGTCTTAGCAATCCTTAAGGTGGTGCAGTTGACGGCTTACTTTGGGAGAGGAGAATGGGAGTTGGTAGATCCCCACCACATTTTCATCATCCGGCTACCTCCAGTCGCATTCCCTTCACGTTATGCAACAGGGCACAAAGTAGACCCTTACTCCTCAGCATGGTCGCAACACCCAAGACATTTTCTCTGATGTGACTACATTATCCATTAAATGGCTTTTAGTGCCTCTTGCAACTACTTAATCTTTTCCAAAAGGCATGGGCACGACTTCTGAGATTTGCCAAATAAATTGCCTTTTGAGCTGTAAATAAAATCACCTATTAATTTTACTAACTCGCACTTACTACTTTTCAGTTTGTCCTCTTTTTAGTTCCCTTTAGCAGTATCCTCAAAAAAACGGCTTTACTTGAAGTTCTTTACTCCCTCCCCTCCTCTTAGCTTAATGCGAGGTTGAGGGCTCACAACTTCACCCGTCAACCTTCCACATTATCACTTCTATCCATTGCAAAGCATAAAAGCTTTTTGAGAGTGTTTTAATATACTTTCCTTCACCTCATAAAGTTTTTTACATTTCCTCTAGAAACTGGTTTATCTGTTACGAAAAATAAAAGGAGAATTGACAAAATATTGGCCTTTTATAATCAGAAATCAGTATGTTTTAGTGAAAAATACTCCTAGTTATCCTCATGGCGTGATGAAAAACCAACACAAAAGCAGGTCTGTTATTGTTGTTGCTCAGACGGGCTGAAAGGATTTGAATAAGGTGTAAAAGGGGACTGGGGGGGACGGGAAACTCACCTAAGCAAAATGTAGGATTTTAATGCGTATCCTTCTTCCTAAATGTCTATTTCGCCACTGAAGGTCGGCAGCACTGAAAATACTTGTAAAATTTCGCTATTTATGAGTTGGGTGAAATGGCTAGTTTGTATGATGAGGAGTACATTACTCACGGAACTCGCGTACCACTTGGACGAACGTCAACAAGGGAAATTAATTCTACTTAATCATCTTAGTTAACTAAACAGGAAACTGGATAACCTTTATTCCTAGTGTATTTTCTAACATCTTTCCATGGAGAATGGAATGTGGCATAATCTAAGTTTGAATGCACATCCTGGAACCAAAAATCGCTACTTTAGAGCCCTAAAATTCAATTAATTAGGAATTCCGTTACTTTTCCATCCCACTTTCGTTTTTAGATCCTTGGATTAACAAGGCTGCTTGGTGGAAGACGTGCTGCGCTGTGGCGATGCGGGATTTCGAAATGACCAAAGCTTAGTGAGGAATTTTGAGTTGATCTCCTTCCCCTACTTGGCGATAGATACCATCCTCCCTTTCACACAATTAGTCCAGCCTGACTGCTTGCCAACCAAAAATGTACATCCAAGCATTCAATCATCGCAGTTAAATCGTGTATCTGATGTTTGGCACTTTTAAAGCATGCAACTTAATAGCGTCAGTGCGCCTATCGAATAAAAGACACACCGTGAAGGCAAGAGTGCTTACCATCAGATGACATGCGTGACACTTGCGCTTAATGATTGCAGACACATTATTAAGCCCCACAAACCTTGCATTCTGAAAACTTGAAATAATAAGAACTCCATATAAACAAACTCCCCACTTAAAAGTCGTAAATTTTAGTCTTATCACGTAAAAAAGGCCATTAGTTTACTTTCGGTTGTGATGTTCATTTTATTCCACTGCTGTCGATTTTTCGCCTAGATACAATCTGACCATACTTTTATTGGATAATATTGGCAATTAAAGGTGTGATGATTTCCGATCGTTGTGTTGGTTTTCAATTTGGTCTAAGCGATTTCACCATTGCTCTAGCGGAATAATTTTTAAAATTATCCTGGCATTTTATGGCCACTAATAATTTCTCTGGGACATAAAGGCGTTTTTTACTCCAACTTCGACTTTACACCTCTTTACCTTACGTGGAAGGTATTATTAATTGCCGAAATGTGGTGCTATAAAGAAAGCTAGAGTGTTTTTAAGAGAAAAGCTGCATTAATCTCCTGTCTCAGTCTGTTCACTTATCAACTCGGCAGGTTTTCTTAAATCAAACAGTCATTCCAAAATGACTATTAAGCACTAATTTGGAGCCCTGTGTGGTGGAGGTTTACTTTTGAACGGTCACTATTTTGAATAAAACAACTCGTTTTATTTGCAACTGAATGTCAGAGTAAATGGAAATGGATCGAAGGAACGAAATTCGTTTGAGAAAGCAATATTTATTTCAGCACAGGTATGCCATTTGATTGGTCAAGTCGCGCCAGCTGTGCCCATCGCCACTAACAGCTTGCTCTTTGATTGTTAATAACGGACGCCGTCCACTTTGATTTGTTTGAAAATGAACCTACAATAAACTTCGCTGTGGCGATGCACCAAACGGTGAAGGGCTCCGATGGCTCCAGCTTCTCTACCTTCTAAACCTGCGAAAGCGTGCTCGAGGAATGTTGTAGCATATGTTGAAATGGAAGACTGAAACACCGGTCAAAACTGGTCTTCGTTTGCAGAACAACTATGCTTACTTAATTTAAGCCAGTGTTTGTATGCATGAGCTTGGGTCCTTTTGAGCAGTTAGCAAAAGTAAGTAATAGGTGAGATTTCCATAGAAACGCCTTCATTTGTCGATGGATTTAAGTAGGTGGGACGGCGTGTAAGTTCGCAACTTCAGGCTGATTAATCCAGCCTGCTGGAGGAACGGGATGTCATCCAGTTGCGAGCATTTATAGTAATATGAACGACCTTGGTTTTGCAATGAATGTTAGAGCGCCAAAGGTACGTGGTATCAGTCGATCGGGGCTGACCGATGCGCAACACTCCAGAATTTCGGAAATAGCCATGAAACCAAGGATTCCTATAAAAATAAAACAAATGCTTCCTGGCCTTCGGAGACTTTTAGTAATTTGTCAAAATCCTAAAAACCACTAAAATACAGTGTGAAGCATTGGTAGTTAATCCCGTGTAAGGGAATTAGCGCCTTTGTTGTTTGCAACTACGATCAAAACCTAGACAGAAAAATATTTAGTTTTTCACAATCATTTCATAATAACGTAGAAGATTTCGAAAATCTCGACAGAGTTTGGTTAAATTAACATAACTTGTTGGAAAAATTACATGCTAATAATTAATTAAATCTACAAAGCAAATGAGTGAAGAAGGGAAAAAGCTTTAGTTGACTTTTCAGCTCATACATTTTAACTGTTGGCTATGCTTTCCTTGAATTTAAGCGGACGGAAAATAGCAAGTTAATATTTGATTTCAAGAAAATTCTCTGTCGCCATTTTGTCTTACTTTACGGTGTAAATTCAGTTATCTGAAAGACGCTTCAAAAGGCGATTTCTGACGGAAGCGCTGTTACCTAGTCTGGCTGATGCAGTCTACCTTTAAATCCATTGTCGAAACCAAAGGTTTCATGTACAGAATGTACTCTGGTCCAACTCGGACCTCTATTATTTTTCGCCTAAACGTATTACTGATTTCGCGATTTAAAGTTGGTAAAGGCTATAAAAGACACAATTACGCATAGTTGTTAAAGGTTACGTTTAATAGAAAAACCCATACAGCTGGTTATCTCCGGTGGACAGTTGAATCCCTTTAATGTACGATCCGCGCTCTTTTCTGATGAAGCTTATTAGGTCATATCACCTCTCAAACAGAGTTGTTATGCTTCCTTTTAAAAAACTAGGCGCCTACAAGTCAAATCATGGAATGTAAAGGGCCCAAAATCGTCGGAGTCTACCTTTCACCGCTTATGCATCATCATCGGCCCGTCTCCTCAACTGCTTCAGCCATCACAAGATAACTGAATTGTCGAATTACTGGCAAGAGAGGAAGAACTATTGCCCATTTGTTACTCCTTGAAGCTTAAAGGCGTTTCTTCCCAATTCTGGTGGTACAATGTCCAGACTTCGACGGATCGACTTTTAAAAGCGTGGTTCGAGATATGTTAGTCCATTCTCCAACCCAGTTCTATTGTGCAAGAGGACCATAAAACGCACATAAGCTACATAGTACGGAGGTAGTATTACGGAGTTGAGCCCAGCAGGCTTTCTTCCATCCTCTTGTATGGCCAACCAGGCTGCGAATAATGGACTAGTCTGAAAAATTGACGACAGAATTAGGAATTATAGTCACTTTGATGCAATTTGACAAGTGCAGCTCATATCCAGTGCTCATAGCATTGCTACAGCCTTGAGTAATGCCTGCGTCTGACGTTTCGGTTGTTAATGTTTTACCTGCATTTTCCATCATTTGAAACTTCTGCTTGTTTATCGGTCAAGTTCATCACTGATGAGAGAATTTGTCCGTATCAGCCAGTTAGAAAAACACCATGATTTAAGTGTATTTTTACGCAATAAGAGCAACTTAGAAGAGGTTTTCTTCTGGCGATTCGACTTCGTCAAATAACTGAAATTCCATAACCGGGTGCCATTTTGCTGTTTTCATCCCCGTAATTTTCGAAGTTGTGGTGGTTTAGAATTGGTGCATCAGCTCGTAGTCGGGCTACAGAGAGTGCTAAATTCCTTCCCCATTTTTCAGCAGTTGGGAGGCGATCGCGTCAATGTGTTCTTCATCTTGAATTAGAGGAAAAAATCCCTTTATCCTTGCTTCTGCATTTCTCATTTGTTTTGCAATCATTCTGCTTTAGAAATTGCACTGAGTCCTCAAAGAGATTATGTACACCTCTAGATTGAGGCAGGAAAATTAATGGAAAATCTGACAGACTGCGGAATCCAATAATATATTCGGCTTCAGTGAAAAGTGTTTTGCCAAGAGGCGGTGCGGTAACCTAATCATAGAGTGAACAAGGAAGTTAGTTTGGCTGTTTAATTACAGTCAAAAGATTTTATGCAAGATAACTACCGATGCAACTGGTACTTAGGCTAGCAACTTGATTCCTTTATTTAAAAATTTTGACCCTAGAAGGAAGCAACTTAGTTTTAGTCGCTTTTAAACCCATCTCGATTTTTATTTCCCAAAAGTCTATTCCACCCGCAGGTGGAATGAGGGTGAGAGCAACACAAAGGATGAAGGTGAAATGAGGCAGTATAGGGTGCTGCATTGTTTTGAGCTTTCTTCCAACTGGTCTATTAGTCGTGGTTTCTTCTGCAGAGAGTATTTATCCAGATTTCTTCCCCTTATATCCATTAGTTTTGATAATCTGATAAAATTGCTATTTGGCCCTAAGTACGAGAGGCCAAGCGACATGAGGCCTTGTTATGCGTCTACAATTCACAGAAAAGCCGGCACAGGCTTTTGTGGATGACTACCGAGGTGGAGCATTTAAACGCATATGGTCAATAGATTGTTCGGCAACTGTCAGTACAAAGTACATCCGCTTATGGATAAAACACAAAGCTGTAATTCATCACAAATCAGATGGCCAATCAGTAAGTGGACAAACATTGTCAGTGCATGTGGGTCACACCTATTTCCTTAGCTTCTTCCATCATGACCTCCTCTTCCATGTCGATGTAGATGGGAAAATTTGCTATAGAGACGTGTTAAACTCAGTCTAAAAAGAAGAGAATTTTGAATAATTTTCATTGGATTGAACCGGTGCAATGATACAAAGGCTTGAAACAAAGAAAAATAGTAGAGAATACAGAAAAGAGTATCGATGGGCAGGGGACGGATTTGCTAGTAGATAAGGCCTTCGATACAGGCGTCTTATTTGATGTCAGGTACGAGTAAGGCAGGAGGGGGCGACGTGTGCGTGCTTGATCGCTGTCTGGCTAGTGGATGCTGTCGGGGCGACGGGGTCATTTCAGCCTTGCCTGTTTGTACCCACGTTGACCATGACCTCCTGGCGCACCTAAAGCACATCAGTTTGTGATACCGATCAGTCGGAAGAGAGTGCGAAAAGCATGACGTCCGGAGATTAGTCATGATAAAGGAAACCTCTGAGTTGTAGGCGGTTCCAGCAGTTCATTTAAACAAGGGGCATCTAAACCTCATGGAACCCTTGGTCGCATGGTATACAAATGCCTTTTGATGTAAGTCTTAAAATTTAATAAATAAAAATACTGGAAATGCCTTCGTTATTATAGTAACTTTGTTCCGTTTGGGTGATTCTCCATTAAATAACCTCGAAAATTTGATAAATGAAGAACAATTAAAAATTTTAAGCGAGTTTTTTTAAGTTACAGCCTTATCTGTCTGACATGATCTACCCATCTGCGCATTTTAAAAAGACTTTGGCAACAAATCGAAATTCATTTTTGGGAATAAAGCATAATCGACGACATTCTTTAAGTGTCTTAATCAAGAGAGTTTCGTGGAAATCTTCTCAGTAGTCCCTGAAGAAAAAGTCTGAGTAAATTCCCACCCCTTCTTTGGCTAGTGGAATAATGCCGAAGGACGAACACATAATCTGTGGCAAATCCAGAACGTGGAAAGTCTAACACAAGCATTTATTCAAGGTGTCAAGTGAATGGCGGCACTTCTGAAAGCCACTTCATTTTCTTGTCATTCTTCTCAAGGGCGTCCTGCTTCCGAATATATAATCTTTTAAGTAAAGTGAGAAAAGAGTTTTGAAAAGCATAACATAACTAAGTAGGTTGCCAAGCGAATCCATATGAATGAATTTCTGAAAGTAAAATACTAGCTCTTAATTTAATTCCCCAACTGTCTACTTCGCTTCGTATGTGATTGTATGACAAAAAAAGAGTGACAACCACATGAAGTCAAAAAAGTTCGTGAAGAATACAGAGGACATTGTTGAACAGTCCCTTTCTCTCCCATCAAAATCAAGGTGTAGTAATAACCTCCTCTCGTTAGTAGAATCTGAGTGTTGAGTAGTCACAACTACCTTTTGACTTTAAGTACGCAATTCTAATTAGACAATTTAGCTTAAACAGCACCTTAAGAAGCATCCATAGGCTTCCAAAATTAAAGTAGCACCTAACAGGAATGGAATATTGTGTAACCAGTTCGATTAGGTGGCTACTAAAATGCAAAAGTCATTTGATCAATAAGTTGAAAGAAGTTAGAATAAAAATGATGATCCTTCAAGGCTATTGTCATCTGCCAATGCATGCATCGGATCCCATTTATCTAGTTTTTCATAACGACTTTCCCTTCCTAGATGATGTGAGCGTAAATGAGTTGGTTTAGCTCCGCGTCCGACACCGCGGAAAGGTATTTACAGCTCCTTATCCTATTAAGAAATAACGGCAATAATTTTTTGGACACTATCAACAATAAGGAGTTTTCCTGCTGACGATGCATTGATGTGTGGGTCATGTATAGCCCAAATCAAGATTGTGAATTCTGCCTCCTCGGTTTGTCATTACAGCCCCTAAAAAGGCCACAAAATAAGTGCTAGGAGAAGCCAATTTCTGTAGTTTTGCAACCACGTTAGACTCCATTCGTGGTACTATCAACCTTGAGTCACTAACATCGGGCCAATTGAACTGGCACTTGTTGATGTGGGGTGGACACAGAGGGAGGTATCGATAGAGTTGCACATGCCCAGACTTTCCAATCTGGCCTTTTGCTCCCGATATGTAAAGCCAAAATCTTTTTATTTATACTTTCTAGCGATCCATTTGGCTGATTAAAAGGCCAGAAAGAAGGTCAAACTGGTACGAACAACGAGTGTGTGATCGCAAGACGACTTAAGAGGACAGGTGCCTTCACCCTGCAATAAGCACGTATGTGGATGTGTGTGTATATGAGTCAACGATGCGCAGATGTGTGCCCTTGGAGTTCTGAAGTACTGACATCCCCAGTGTGCCCTCAACAGACCTTAGCTCTCGCGCATTTGCTCTAAATCAGTGTTAAAAGGGTTGTTATCACAGAGTGCAACTTCACCCAAAACCGGTGAATCAGTCGAAAGCATGCGGGAGCACAAAGTGTGAATGTGCTAGTAATGCTTCAAAAAATGTTAAAAAAGAGAAAAACTAAATTTCCAAATGGAGGCTAGAAGCTTCATAATGAAGCTAATTAGTACCAGAATTCCCAGCACCTTCACCATGTCACTTTTGCCATAGATTTACCGCCAAATTTACTTTGAACCGAAATACTTCTTTCTACTTTTTTGTTTCAGTAAAAATGTTTTCACGATTCTTCACGACAAATACAGTATTAACATCTCTACAATAAAGTAGTCGAACATTTAGTTGCAAAATTCCTTCCTTTGGTTATAAATACCACATAAATAAGGATCTCGGTCCATCTAAAAATTAAGAAATTTGCTTTTAGCATAGACCTCAAGCTTAGAAAACCAGCATTTGGTACCTCCGGGTTGGGATGAAGTATTCTGTCTGTGATATAGGAATACTTAATTCTGAAAGTTGATTAAATCAAGTGCCGAATGTTAAGCGTATCATCTTCATTCTTGGCTCAGGGACAGTAAGAATGGCCAACTTATAAGGTAGTTGGTAATGAAATTTTTAAAACAGCTCTCATATACGTCGAAGTACTGCAAGTTTTCCAACCACTGTCGAGTTGCTCGACCACTGATTTTACAGTCGAACTTATGTGTGAAGTTATGTTCCATATCACCTGTGCCTAACAGTTTCCACGAAGTGAGGACTATTTCCTTCAGAGAAGGCATCTTTTTCAAATGAGACGGAAACAGGCAAAATAATTGTTGGGCCGTGTAGTTTGCTGGAGAGGATGTGTGCTACTAAAACTCAGCTAGAAGATCCTTGAGAATACCTAACCTATTCATGTAGGAGGTAATGTAACAGCAAATACCACTCTAAAAATTTATAAGATTCACTACTTGGAATAAAACATCTTAAAAATTGCATAGAGAAGTTTGTAGACTGCCAGAAAAAGAATTTGTGCTATTAAGCCCCTGAGAACAAAGAGTTGACTCCTTGAACTCTCTGTGGTTATACTTACTATCTGTGAGCTGGTAGATAGAGAAACGCACTTGTGTTTCATCGATGTATAAAGACGCTTGGTCCCAAAATCAAAGACGGTTCGCATGCATTTGAAAGGATCAGCAGTTCTGCCTTGTTTAATAGTCAGTCTCAAAAGAAGATAGTATCCTAAACGAAACGCATTTCATATGCCAGTCGCTATCAGTAGAGTGGTTTAAAGTAAATTTGCAAACCAAATTTTCAAATATTACCCTAGCCAGATTCCATTTACCGAGTAGAATCGTGGAGGAGATATGCGGTAGCATAGCACACCTAATTTGATCATTGGCGTAGCAAATTCTAAAGCTTCTGATAAACTCAGGGTAAGACATGCAAAAGGTTAGAATAGCTTTGATGAATCCATGAAGATTATGAACGTATCTTGACAAGGGGGATAGGGTTTGGAAGCAGCCAGTACGTAGCAAGGCTACCAAGATGTAGAGCCCACTCAATGGAACTAAACATGGTTACCCTTACTTTGTTCGTGGTTCATAAATCAGTCGCAAGGCACTTTATCAAATCTTTTCCAACAACATCAAAGACTAATAAAGTATTAGAGCTAACTGACTAATAAAATGAACTTCTCTGCATAACTTAAAGTGATTTGATTCTTTTCTTCACTACAACACCGCAAAGAGCCAAGTCATTACACATTCATGCTCAACAACCACTAAGTTTAAAAAATTCCCCTAAATTTTTATGTGGTTAGCATGCACTAAACACAAAAATCTCATTGTTACTTACTACAATCTCTTTTTACTTCCATTTATATTTTAAGTCTGGAAAAGGGGTTGAAATTCGGTATTTTTGAAAGCATATTAGCAAGGTTCTTCTTTTCGAGTTGTACAATTTCTTCAAAGAGCGGTAGTGGTAATTTAGAGATCCTATTTATTTTACATTGGAAGTGAAGGTTTGTAGGTGATTCGCATCTGCTTCACATAAATACAATCTTGGAAATCCAATAAGGTGAAAGTCACTTGTATAGAGGTGCAGGCTGTGAGACAGATGTGACAAGCCTGTTCCAGTCTAGTTGTTGCAATGTGTACTTGGTGCAGAGAACAGTAAGAGTCTGTGCATTGTTCAGAAGAATTTCAACACCAGTAATGGTCAAAGCCAGACGTTTCTTTCGCAGACACGTGTATACAGCACTCTCAAAAGTGAAAATCAGTAGGGCCGAAAGCCTAGAAAGCCCATTAAATCTTCGTGAACTTTGTTGTTGCTCCCGCCTCTCAGTGCAAAATGGATAACCTTATGGTACTGCAAAGTGACAAACTGACTTAGCATAATTGATGCCTTCACCGTTCCCACAGAACAAATAGCCTTTTACATAACACTGCGTGGAACTATGCGCTGATCATGCAAGACTTGACTCAAGGTGTACAAGAAAGGGAATATGTAGAATGGAGAACAAATGACTACTCTACCTAAAGATGAGGTTAATATTCTATTGAAAAATAGAACCTTTTAGAGCAGACATAGCCTTAATTATGCAACCGAACTCGAAGCACCTCCCTTCTTTGTTTTTACTTAAAATTTTCTTGGCATCAAATTTCGAGCAAATGCACAAAGTATTGTGCGGTCCTTTCGGTATCCTGTAAAGTAAGCTCTAAAGTAAGGGATGAAAAATCCTCCAGTTCAATTTACATAACTATACACTTACCCTTTATGAGATTGCAATTTTTTCCCACATTTATTAAAAAGAATACACGCTCAGTAAAAATCTAGCTGTTTTGACTTGGTAGTTAATCAATAAAAAATTAACCTTACTTTCACTTTAATCCATTTATTATGAACAGATTACAGTTGACAAGCATTTAATGGTAACGCACATATTTGAATGAACACATTGTTGTATCTGTACCACATGCTAATTCCTTGTAATCGATTAAGATTATTTTTAATCAAACACCACCAGTCAAATTATTTCAACCATTCCGCTTCCCCCATTGAAGCGCTTACTGCGCTAATTAACAGTCACGATTGCTATTGGTCGACCACCTTGAACCAGCCAATAAGTTTTCAGCCGGCATATAGAAGTGCGCACGTGGTATCCAGCATACTGATAAGGAAGTAAAGGGATGAAGAAATTTATATTTATTTTTAATGAAAAATGATACGGGAGGGAATAGCAAAGCCGGAATCGGAGGGCGAAAGTTTTTGGGATATGCTAGTTCAAATTTTGCAACCACAGGTTAGCTTTCTCGCCAGTTTTATGCTGATCGAAATCTCAAAATCATTCTTAAGTTAGGACTTATCCGTGTTTGTGAGCACTCAATGTATACTTTTAATCAAATGTTGTGATTAGTGAATCTTATAATAATTTGGTGGGTTTAAAAAGGAAACCTCTAATGGAATTAACTTTGCTAAAAGGAAAGTGCCAACGCCGATCATTAATTAAAGCTTACTTACTTACAATGTTCTGTTTATTTTATTATAATAGAGGAGATTAATGATGAGTTTAATTACATGCTACATGGTAATGTAAATGTCGAGTTGCAACTTTTTGCACGCTGATCGACTAGGACGGTTTTATTATTGGCCTTAAGACCAATCACTTTGCTCTGTAGTCCAAAATTATTGGTCATTGTTCAATAGCAAATAGAACGAGTCTATTTTTACCATTCGGATTTTTAGTGAAATTTTGTTCAGCAACCAATAAATTTAAATGTAAACGAGTTGGTTCATAACAAGCTGATTAGCTCTCATTCCCATGTGCTAGTGTCATCAGCCACTTTATGCAGTTCCCACTTTACAAACTTTCTTATGTGCTGACTTGTAAGGTGACTTCTCCGCAAACTTAAAACCAAAACTTGTCAGCTGTGGACATCCAGATGTCACCAAAAATAATTTCACATATCAATTCAAGCTAGATTTGTGCTCAAAAACAACACATGAGAAATTTGCACTGAAAGGGTTTTCCCCTTTACTTCGCCATAAAATATTATGCATGTCCATTTTTTGAAACTTCTTCCTTTACTTGAGGTAATAAATAATACTTGATTTGTGGTTCGCTGGAGCACATGGTGAAGTAATTAATAAGAAATTTATTATGCTACTCCGAATTCATTATTACTTTGCATGCGCATTTTCAGAATTCCCTGACCTGCATTAATGACCACAGAGGGTCACTTCCGCAAGTGGACACTTACGGCGCTGTGCAAGGTGAGTCCGACAAATGCGTAATTTTGTTTTTCTCGATTTTTTGACCGAAGTAACACCTAATTCACATCTGCGTAACAAACGACACAACGAAGTTTAAACTGTCTACATAGCTGGTAATCTACAGCTCTCAGAATTGATGTTTCGAAATGGGAATTCAATTTACAGACCGGACCCATATGCCTCTTAGCTCTGTCCTACTTATTTAAGAATGGCACAAAATATTTATTATTTATGTCTCAACTTTATTAGTGATAAAAGTTACCATGGGATGCATCCTCATTAGTGGGAGTCGATTCTTTCTTTGGTATTTCATTGCACATTATTTCCCTGTGAAAGGCAGTGCGATTATTTGCAAGAGATTGAAGACCGACTTAGTACCGGTATCCCATCAAGGCTTGTTTATTTATTTATTGCAAGAAGTGGGGTAAAGTAGGACGTGCATCAGACATGGCTATCGAACAGCCATTTTTTGACCCAGCGTGGGTACTTCACTGGGCCGGTCATGAGCACACCCTACATCTTAATCGAAAAATTTTGGACATGTTAAAAAGCTTCGCCTTTTCTTTTGCTGGCTAAGCTTTGTTTAGATACCTGTGATATTTATTAGGAGATGGTAGGTGAGCTAGAAAATTTTATGCCTTAAATATCATTTCAAGGTTGATAAGCCATTACACATGTATCGCACTTGGTTAAAATTAAAATGGAAGCCACATCCCAACGACTCCTCTTTCTCACATTTTCATTGAACTCTGCTTTCCTCATGCTGTAGTATTTTTTAAAGACTTATTTGACTTGTGATGGTATTGTACATTAATATGGCAAAATGAATCCCCGATGAATGCCACTGCGTTATTATTTTGTATCACCTCAAAATTTCTTTAAATGGCAAATTGAACATTCGTGAATGGATGGAGTGATGAACTGGACAGGTCCAATTGCTGAGAAATAGCAACCATAGTAAGCGATTTTAAGTATTTGCACGGATGTTAAATTCTTAGGGACAAATTGGAAAAAATTTTTGCCTCTCAAGGGGGAATTCCATTTTGATTGTGAATACATTGCTTAATTTCAAACCCATGGTCTAAACTCTACATAATGAGATTAACCAAGAAAAATTTCTAATTTGAGTAAGAGTGGATATGGAAACCCAATTTATTCCAAACCTTTCCACATTACCAAAATCTGGTCTCTTTTGTACCCACATCAATGGCCACTTTTCTCAAGCATTCGTCCAGTCCCTTCCTCCACCGGTAGCATCTCATTAGCTCATCAGGTGTTTTACATGACCTTTTCAGTACTAAATAGGCAACTGATTGACAACAATTATTGAAGACGCGAGGTGCCGTAATGATAACGGCATTTTCTCTAACTATTTTCGTTCCCGTCAAAAAGAAGGTGCGTATAAAGGAAAATTGCTCACTGATGAAGTCTAAGTAAATTTTTATGCTCCTTTGATTTAAAACTTTCCTTGGGTCTTACGTGTTTGTTGTTAAGGCTTGAGGATTGGACTTCTAATGTTGTACAGTTTGAAAACACCAGTTGACTTTACACAAGTAAGTTTTACATGAGAATTTTTGCAGGCACATCATGTGATCGAGAGGTTTACTAACGAATCGAAAAATACTTTTGGATAATCAGTTGCTTACAGGTAAACTCTCATCTCAAAGCAATGAGTTTTGAAAATCGGGACATTTTTGCGAGCTTTGGAGGTTTTTCTCCAAGCCACTTAATTTTACCATACAAAAGTATGAGTTTCAAGCCACCTTAAGCAAAAAGTAATGTAAGTCTACAATCAGTTGATGGCGAAGGTTTCGCTTGCCAGTGATTTCACTATCCATGGAAGGGCTCATATTATCAAAGGCTTTGACCATGTGCAGTCCAGAACTTAAAGGATAGGGTGTGTTGGCGAATCCCTTTTTATTGATGTCTTGTCATTCGAGGTGGCTTCAGTTTATTGTAAAAATCCCTAGAAAAGAAAGTATCTCCTGGCTAAAATTCACCTCTGCTATTTGATCAGTTCATATGAGCTATTTAAATGCAATATCATTCCATGCTCCGATGTTAACTGACCCCGTGCCAGGTTGCCAATCACCCTTGAACAAAATTTCATGGGGTTGGTTATGAAGCACAGAAAAAAGGAGGAAAAACTCCTTGTCTTTTAGCCATACAGTCTGCTTAAGTTGGTAATAAATAAAGAACGTTGCGCAATCGCTGCCAACTTAGTTCCAAAGTACACTAAAGAACTTGTCAAGGAGGAGGCAATTTAAAAATTTGCTTAGAACGTAGTAATGCATCAGGATTGTGGCTACACTGTTGTATTTCGGCACTCATTTTTGCACTACCTTCACTTGTAAAATGAGTCTTCAGCAAACGGTCTCCCCTCTTCAGCCCAAAATAAAAGACTGGTTTGGAAAAATGGGTTCCCCACTCTGACGTTCCAAAATACGGCGATTCTGCAATTCTTTGCGACCAAATTTGCTATCATCTAAAATAGCGTCCACGACTGTTTTGAAATCTAGGATTTCGGAAGTGATATCTAATTAAATATTCTTGAAAACTCGTTTTTTGGCATCAAAGTGAGTATGTTGTTTGACCTCTGCGCTCAAAACGAGGGGATCAATTCACGGTGCAGATCAGATTCTTCAAAAACTGATCAGCCTACTAGATGACTTGCCGTGGATACCGTAAGCTCAATGCGATTGGCTGCTAGGATCAATCGAGTAGGTTGCAAGCATAGCTTATGATGGCCGATTGTTCTTTGATTTATATTTTACACTCTATTGCTGTGCCACTTTTAAGAACAGCATTTGGTTACGAGTGCAGTTAAATACAGTAACTTGTTGCGGCGTATAAACTTGCAGAGCATACACGATTGTCCATGTGCATGCAGTGCAAAGCATTGGCATGCTAAGTCCTCTTTTATTTCCCTCCTACCCTTAACCCCATAATGAGCTAGTGTTGGCAAAATCATACGGATGTGTGGAACTTCAGGTTAACCGTATTACGAATCGTTTTAGGTTTGGTTCCATAGCCTAAAAATTTAGCTTTTTGTAAAATTTACTACCTGAAATACTGAGGGTACGCGATTGAAAAGCGAGTGTCGTTAATGGAGATTAAGATGGACGATGTTTTGAACGCAGGTGATAAGCCAATGTGGTAGCAAGCACATCATTTGATCATGAAAATTTGCAAAAAGTATGGGGCCGATAGGACCCATTTCATGTATTGACAAATAAAAACATGGTTGGAGGGCAACGCTTTTTTTCCTCTTCTTCCTTTCCTCACGGGCTTCTTCAAAGCTTACCACTAGAAAGAACTATTCGATGACTGACCAAATGACTCGTTATGAGAAATGGCGTTAACATTCCAGCGCTTGACGAAGAACCATATTGTCAAGTGTGCGTAGGCGACTCACTTCCTCACAATTCTTAGGCACCGTTTCGTCCATTTCCTTACTTTGTGCGTCCTGAACGCGCACGGAAGTTTTGTCTCGTGGAAGGCAAAACAATTAGGGATGTAGTCTATCTACAAGTGAAAGGTGTGCAAAATGTTGTCTTCAGAAACAGTTAGGACTAATGAATCAGTTAGTAGAAGGTCTCCATTCTTACTTGTAAGACCTCCTACTACACATCACATCACGTACCCGTTAGGAGACTTGCGCCCTAGACTGGAAAGGAGATGCTGCATCGCTTCATTCTGATCCCCTATTCGCCTCTAGTGATTAGGCTTATGGGTAAAACAAGGGTGTCTGGGGTCAAATCGTTGGCTTACAGAAACAAAAATTTTGTGAAAGTTGTAGATTTCCACAGTCATTTATTTTCTCCTGCAGTCGCAAGAATCAGTTTTGGTTATTCTGTATGATGACCACTAGGAAGTTTGTCATTTTATTAGAAATTTTGGAAATAGAGTGAAAATACATCAGTGAGCTAACGAGCCTCTTTTTTTCAAAAAACCAAAAGCCTAGTTTATTTTAAAAGTCCATAATCATAAAAAAATTTAATAACATCTGTGAATGAAGTGGAGCACATTATACGTTTGGAAATAAGCAGCGAATCACTTGTTTGGGCAAAAGCTTATTCCAGTCAACTTCGATTTTGTCAACTTTTGCATTGCATATTTTGTGGACAAATTCAAATTTTTAACTTAAGTAAGTGTATTTCTCAGTCAAAAATTTCTCCCCTGACTTCCCAGGACGATAACTAGGATTAAAATTAATTTGAGTTTCAAATTGATAGCAAACTCCCGTGCTGTCCAAATGGGTCACTAATTTCCCTTTGGTTTTACTTAATTACTGCGTAGACCTCCCGGTTTCGTGTTGCTTTGCCACAAGAACTGGGAGAATAAGGATCTGATTATTTTAATTAAATAACCCTCTAATTTACCTTTTGCCTTTGAAAAAAGGCAAAAAAGGAAAAAGAAATGCTTAAGTCGAATCCACTTTCATAGGCCTAGGCTGAGGCCTCCACAGTCCTACCACAATTGAATTGTAGTTGATTGGACATTTATGGTCATCATAACCACGTGTGATAGTTGACATGGCAACATTAATGAAAACCGTGTGATTTGGGTGTACGTGTCATTCATTCCACTTCTCAACATTAGTTACGTGACCAAACGCTGATGGCCATAGAGGGCACTCAAATTAAACCTGGCGAAAACAGGGATGAAGTCTTATCGTGTCCGCACAGTATATCGTGAATGCGAAGGCCTATGTGATGCACGGCAAAATTAGCTTTCCTTTCTGTCAGTCTTGATGCCGCAGTGCTTCAAGTCGTAGACACCACCTCCTTCATTGACGAACGGCCTTGTAGGTCGATGGTGTTCTTCAGCGAGGGTATTCCGATTTCTTCTACGACCTGCCTATATCCATTTACTGAACAGCACTTTTGTAGGTAGCTCCTGTATTTTATTTATGATTTTACTCCTCTTTATAATCACCCTTCTGGCTATGTTATTGCCAAATTTTCTTTAGAAGGGCGATTTTATCCTTTGGTCAACTATACAAATTGAAGTAGTTATCAGCTGGTAGAGGATTTTGCTAAAACTTTCATTTGAAGACCACGGAGCTTATCCTCCTTCCACAAAGTCCCTTTTCGCTTTGCAAAAAACAGATCCGTTGAGACATGTCCTTTTCTTAGAACGCCAGCCATAGTTGAGATATTCCTTGAAAAGGGAAGTATTTTGGAGCTTGTCTATAAGCTGGTAGCAGCTTTATGATTGGCATACATAGGCATCAGAATTTAGGCAACGCTGGGCCTATTACAGCAAGTGCTTAACATGGGTTTGTATCCAATGTCTTTAAGAATAATTGAAATTTGCCCCATAACCCCAAACTACTCACAGTTTTCCACCGGAGCTTCTCTTGAAGTAGATGGAAGAGAAACTAATCTTCCCGTACATCGCAATGCGAAATCTGGGGTATTACTCAAGTCCTCTTATTTTTACCTGCAATAAACCAAAAGGGGTGTCGATACATCCCTGACCTTTGTTTGGCTACAACAATGGGACACAGATGGCCATGCGTTTCCAAGCCGATTATTCTTTCCCACCTGGGAACACTGAACTCGCTTCGTGACTTCTTTGGCCCAAATATCCCAATCAATAAAACAGTTGGTATTTATTTTAAATATCTATAGAAGTGACTAGTTTACCACAAAGTTGTAATAGGAGGAAGGAGCGAAAATATAAAACCCTTCTTTTTTCAAAACTGCATATTCAATGTATTCTTTGGAGTCCTAACAAAAACCACCATTATCTACTAAAAATGACCTGGATTTTTGCTATAACTTTACTAAATTTTTCAGGGAGTAAATTCAGTTCTTTGCCTAGTCGGTACAACCACTAATAGGTGTATTCACCTAACTCTAGTACACTGGTTTTCTGGCTGCCACTTAGCTTATCTTTCAGTGGCTCTCGACTCCCAGAAAAAAAGTATAATTTGTTTTCTTTACCTCTAGAAGAAAGCTATCCCGTCCAACAGGAGAGTTTACAAAGAATGCCCCGGGTAGATATGTCACTTCCCCTTGACCACTATCGGCCTAAGGACATACTCACGTCTGTTGACAAACCCAAAAAGCGTGGTAAATTTTCATCCTGTTTACAAGAAGTAAAACATCTTTTCCAACAAGAAATAACACTTCTCAGGCATTGTCATACTTATTTGTGAGATTTTGAAAGAAGGAGATTTTTCCTGGGGTTTTAATGGTTGGCAGTAACTTTATGCAGAACCAACAGGTGGAAAGCGACAAAGGAGTCGTACCAACTTTACGAATCAGCAACTAAGTGAATTGGACGCAGCGTTCCGCCTGAGTCATTACCCAGGTCTACGAAGTCGTGAGGATTTGGCTCGACGCCTTGACCTCTCAGAGTCTAGGATTCAGGTAGGTATACCTGTTTGATCGTAAGTAGCCTGCAAAGATCTGGTACGGAAGATTTTGTCATCGTGACATTTGGAACCACGAGTGGAAAGTATGGGGAAGGGTAACATAGGAACCAATGCCTCCATCTTGTTTTTGCATACATTTTCCCCTAAGTTGGGTCGGTGTTTGATCATATGCATGCCATGCCTTCAAGTTTATTCGAGAGCGCTCATTGGTTGAGAGATTATTTGCACCGGTGATGTAGTCATATCGTATGAGAGAAAGACCTGCACTGACACATGCAATGTTAAAACGGAATTTTTCCTCCACTGTACACCGTCGTTCATAACAAGTAGCGCTTTATCCATCTCCTTCTGCTGCAAATCTTCCAAATTAAAGCGTCTCCGGTGCCCAAGAGATTTATCTTTTACAAGAAGAGGATAATGTGTCAAATTTGGATTTAAAGTCGGAACGTCAAATGATAATAGTGTTTTAGGCCTTTGTTAGGCGCAACGCATCAGAAAGTAATGCCAGAGACTTAACGACTTTTTGAGGTACAAAATTCTTAATCAAGTCGAATAGGCAAACTTAATGATAGGAGAAAGGCATATGGTTCAAGAGGTTGATTTTATCCGCACTTTCTGCTTTATGTACTTCCTATGTTATGGACTGTAATACCTTACGAGAATTTATGGGAGAGTCAGAGATATTTGTGCGGTTTTCGGGGTAGCTCGATGGAGTGACTGGTTGTTGTAACTCGTGAGGGCTAGCTTCCATGCGGTCCATCAGTCCAATGGTACGGTGTTCTTTATTGTGCCCTCAATTATTATCGGAAAGATGCTATGCCTGAAGGGATTTTGGCCTGTTTGAAGGTGCTAGAGAAATAAGCCTCTTCTTAAATTTGTTGTTCAGGACTAAAGGAGTGTGTAGAATTGCAACAATTATATTCTGATGTATCACTCTCAGTAAGCTTCTGCATTATTGGTATTGAGAAACCACCTTACAATAGTTAAAGAATCGTGAGTGATTAATAATTTACAGTAGAAGATGGTCTAAGAAATGAAACCATTTATTTAGGTTTGTATCAAATTCAAACGAAAGTCATGATGAATGCAGCCGGCAAATGTGTCCCATTGACATGCCGACAGGGGACACTCGATAAGCTTTAAAGACCACTTTTCACTCACCTTCGCAAAGTGGACCATCGTTGACTGTTTGCTGACCAACTCAGAACACAGCATTCATAACTCACAAGAAATCTGTCAGTCACTACTTCACACTTCGAAGGCACGCACAAATCCCTCCTAGGCAGACAAAACCTAATCTCTTTTTTGGCTGGAAGTGAACTTCGGATGAACTTGTCTGATTAGAGTTATGAACTATCTGCACGGTGTATCTTGGTACATCTCGAGGGTGTACTAGAAAGTCTTCTCGCTCTTCGGAAGTAGAGCCAGCCATCCAGTGTAGGGCAAAGTAAAACCCTCTGTTTTGTTATGCTAACCTTACCTGCAGAGATACCGCAAGCATACATTTGGGATGAAAGGAGGCCCTGCCTCATCTCATCCTCTGTATTTCTTTAATGATAAGTCGCCCAATGATGGCATAAGCAATGACCAGTCGTATACGAAGTGGAGGGTCGACAATTAAAGCTAGGATCGAAAAGCTGTTTAGGTTCTTAAAGCAGACTGCGCTTTTAAGGTCTACCTGGTAGCTGGCTCGAGCAATGCCAAAATGGGGAGGTAGGTTTTGGGCGAACGAAAATCACATTTGGGCCATCCATCTGATTGTGGTTTAAATCATCAGACCTGTTTATCGCCAGCCCAGCTACGACTCCAAAGTATTTTAACTTGACACGTAAAAAAATATTAGTTTTTCAGAGTTTTATGATGTTTGTAGGACATTCCTTAGACTTATGCAATTAATTCAGGCTAAAATCTACAAGTCCTAGTGTCTAATGGATGTTATCAGGTGCCCAAAAAGTGGGAAGAAAACTTTGACATTCAAATGAACGACTGGTTTACCTGTCCCTTTAATGTATGAAAGAACGCTAATTAGACTCCTTAAGTGGGTGTCATTATGCATTGTGCAAGTATATTCTTTGCCTTTCTCTTTGTCCCTTGACACGGGGCATAGCTAGATAAGAGTGTTTTGTGCTCTGTAAGATGGGAAATTGGTTCATGGATTATTAAGAATTTATGGAAGGGGATGCATGAGTACCCACCCTCAACTTGGAAATCAGTAAAGTGCACCAAGCCACAAGGGTGGTGCGGTCTGACGGCTTGTCACCTAAAAGGTCCATTCAAACAATCATGTGCTATAGATGCATTTCACCACTTGTGGCATCAGGATATAATCACACATTTTGTGTCTGTTTTTTTGTCGATTCGAATGAAGGTGTGGTTTCAAAACCGACGAGCGAAATGGCGAAAGCGCGAGAACACAAGGAAGGGTAAGACTATTATTATGAAGCCCTAACACTTTCCTTAAATTATATTTGAATGCATTTAATTGGCTAGTAACTTGCCTTCAGTAAGAATTTTCTAAGATTTTCCATTTTCCGCTTTTCGTTTTAATACATAGAACTTATATAGCTTTGGCTTGCACCCCACTGACTCAGCGCTTATTCTTGAATGCTTCAAAATACTCACTTTTAAACTTTATTTAACCTCTTAAAAGCGGTAGTAAAGTCGAAACCTCAAAGCGCTCGTCACGTACATTTGACGCTTTCCATTGTCATAGATGACAACTTCTGCCACTCATGTGCCTTTGTATTTAGTTTAATCGGATCATTTTGCATCGTTCTCTCTCTCTCTCTTTCTTTCCCCTTCCTTTTGCTTACTTTCGTAACCTTTTCAATAGCTCATGTGAAGTCACCAGATGGCTTACCTATTCACCATAATTCACTTAAAATTTTGGATGAAATGAGTATATGCTTTTGATTGTTTTCTTCTTATCATCGGAAAATTTCATGCTTTACTATTCATGGAGTGTACTGAGGACCTGAAACAAATTATTGGAACGTATATCAGCCCTGATAGGCCAGTCAGATTGAACTTTGATCGTGCCATACATGACACCCCTATGCAATACAGACTATCAGGATCTTGGTACTACCAGCAAACTTGGCGATAGCCCTCTCAATGACACCTCGAACAATTACGTTCAGAGCATTCCAATTGAGAGAGGTAGGGAAAATTTTTGATAATGCATGAAGTTTACCACCTACTGTTCGAGTGCACAGACTCTATTAGAAGGAATAAAGCCGCGACAAACTATGTTGGACCGCACTTATGAAACTCCTCTGATCGAGAACTCAAGAGCCGTCTCAATACCTGTATGTCAAGACCGTCAAACCGATTTGAAATCTTTAAGAAACAGTGAGGACTGAGCACACGATCTTAATAATCTACATGATTAAGAATTAAGGTGTATTTGCAGCGGTGGCCGGAGCCTTTTCTCACATTATAACCACAAAATGCTTCGTAGCAAATTTTGAGAAGAACATTGTCTTCTGATCGCTAAGCTTGGCAGCTTAGGTAACGAGGATGATATGGCGTCTCTAGTGTTGACTACAAAAATAAACAGAATACAATCGGAAATTTCTAAACTAGATAATTTATCTTGCTGATGTAAAAATTAAAGCATAAGTTTAATCCTCGAAAAGTGCTATCATCGAGTAGGCTGACGATGAGCTACCCGATTTCCGAGAAAGCAGTTAGCAAGCCTAGACGAATAGCAGGTAAATACCATGAAGGGGGAACTATTCAGCGGTCTTTTTTCTTAACTTTTGAGGTCCCGGCAGACCAGCTCACAACGCCTATCCACTCACGTGTTCGGGAGAACCAATTCCACCTATAGAATTGGCTCGGCGACAGGTTAGCGTCAGCATAAAGCGTCGAAGGTCTCGGGTTCCTCTCCTCCCACTTCCTTGCAGCCCCTTCGCTACCACCTCCACCAACTCTATCCCCGTTCCTAGCACTAAGCCCTCGCTCAAGAAACCCGCCTTCTTTATTGAATCAATTTTGGCAAGGAAATAGATTTTACAAAAAGACTTGTTCATCTTCTCCTTATCATGTGTTAGTATTTGGCTTTAACAACAAAACTTGTTAAGAAAAAAAGCAATTTGAGACAAATTAGTGACATTTCAAGATCCCTAGACGAATTCACCGACAGTAAGCGTCATGAGAGTGAGTTCAGTTTAAATCTTCCTCACTTTTTGCAACATTACCCGCTGTTTAATGTTGGGAGATAAGTATTGCCCACTTTCCAGCATTTCCAACAGGACTACATGTTTCCAGGATAACCCTTGCAAAAGTACAAGATCAAAGCTCTCAAACCAATGGTAGCTTCCACACATTTACTAAAGATTACACAATTCTACATCAAAACTACACTTCGCAACAAGTCATTTGCCTTCCTTAACCTTTGGCGAATTTTGAGCAAAAAATGTAACTGGTTGAACACTACAACGGAGCCACTTATTTACTGACGGGTTACCAATTTTATCAAGTAAGGCCACACTTTCAGAATGACCAAATGGCTCTGGTTCAGTAAAACAACTGAAATTTGGTTACTTTTCGCAAAAAAACAAACAGTTTTTAGTCTCCTAATACTTGGCATATTCAAATTTGCACTTGAATAAAAGTGGTGCTCAAACAGCCTACAGAATCGCATAGATGCAGGCCCAGGACATGAATACACGTATGCGCTTTAAGCTGGACAAAGCAGAGCTGTTTGAGGTGCATCATTTGAAATGGATGGTATTGTACTTTACTATTTCAAACCGTGGAATTCAACACTATATTAAATTCCTGACAGCAAATGAGCACAAACAGGGTCTTCTAAACCTTTTGTTCAATCCCCCGTAAACTGGTCAATTAATCTTAAATGTATTTTGTCCATTCATCTAGATCTGTTTCCCCGTCAACCGCTATTAATAAACTAAAATCCCAAATTCATCCCTTCGACCACTAGTGGTTAAAGTTTGATAGATGGCCAACTGGCTGATAAAGCTTCAGAGTTGGTAATGTGTTGGCTAAGTCCTGTGCCTTGGTCGCCATAAAGTAGCAAAAATGGGATAAAGTTGCCAACCAATACGGGGAATAAAATGCATTGGGTTCCAGCAAACCGTCACAGCAAATAGTACTTAGGGGCATGGAAATTAGAGAGGGGGTATTGTGGGGGCATATTCATTAAATACATGCTAAAAGTGAGCCTGCCAGGAGGCGCGTAGGCTCGCTAATCCGGGTTTTCCGAGCTGCGCAAGGCGCAACCAAAGGATGGGTGGGATAAAATTTATCAAAATTTAATTACCTACTTGACACACCGTTCAAGCACACACACACACACCCACACGCACTCACACATCGCTCTTAAGCTCATTTATATGCAAATTTGCACCAAAATGGTTAGCGATTAGGTCTGAGGAGGAAAAGAAGGGGGTAAAATGAATCCGTGGGGCGTGGAGTGCCTGTGATATTGCTCTCAGGGGACTTAGCACTCAACAGTAGATTGAATTTTGACAAAGATTTGCAGGCTCAACAAAGGATTATTAATTAAAATATAAACAGGCTTTAAGGAAACTCAGGGTTTCCGGATGACTTAACCAAACAAGGATCCCTTTAGGTTTTGCTGACAATTGCAAATTCGATTTGCAACTGTGACTTTACCAAGTTGTTCATCCAATTTTATGCTCATCATTCGATCTACGTACAACTCTTACTGATTATGTTTGTCAAGAAGGCATTCACTCATTTCTGGTGGAATTCATTGACTCTTTATTGGTTATTGGGGTATGCAGGATTTTGAGTGCTCTAACTGGGCAAAATAAGAACGCCTTCAACACATTGTGAGTTGGTTTTTTGGAGAAATGCAAAGATACTAAATCAAAAAGCAATCATGGGAGCAAAGAAGCTAAAGCATTCAGAAAAAAGAAAGAAGCGAAGATAGTAGTAGCGTCTCAAAAATCATCTCAGGATTGATTAAAATTGCATATTCTGTGAAGTAACTTGCAAAGGCCCAAAACGCAATTTGCAGGCAAAGTATCTGTTTTTAGCACAGAGTAGGGTGAAGGGCTACTGACATGACCCGGAAAGGTTTCGCGACCGTTATTCCTTGCTAACTTGCGCTTAGTTCAGAGCTGCTTAGTGACTTGTATGTGGATTCTACCCAGCTGATAGAGAAGTAAGGCGGTATCACGGGTTCACAGTACTGATATTTTTGTACAGATGTGGTAGACAACTCTATAACAAAAATTTCCCGATGGCTTATGGCTAATACCGCTTCCGTTACCAAAAGCTTTTCTGCAAGAAACGAGACTAGGGTAGTTGTCAAAGATTGCACTTCTCTCGCTCTGTTAGGGTTTATCGTCCAATGGTAAAAATCGGGATGGAAGTGTAGCGTCCCGAGACTTCCTTTAGGGTAAAAGAAGGCATAGTACTAGGGCAGAATATACATTCTGGAAACAGAAGGCTTGGGGGCTGTTGGCACGACCCGGAGGCCGGCCAACCGGCTAGTACAATATGGCCAGTTCGAACACACAAAGTATTATTGAAGTCCTCAGAGATCGGATTCACTTTCTGTTCTCGCCATTGCAGAATCCCGAGACTTCTAAATGGATTAAATATGACACAATGTCTGAGCAAAATACACATATTTTTATGAATCGGTAGGGCTAAGTGTAGCACTTTGTTTGTTCGAACTGCAGGTTTCGGTCACTTGGCGGCCATATTGTACTGAACCGGTTGGCCAGCCTTTGGGCCGTGCCAACAGCCCCCAAGCCCTCTGTTTCCTGAATGTATGTTCTGCCCCAGTACTATGCCTTCTTTTACCCCAAAGGGAATCTCGGGACGCTACACTAAGGGCTGCTGCCATGGCCCAGATGCGAGCCCTCCGGGCGAAGGTACAAAGGCCAAGGCGCCAAGTCGCTCCACACCAAAACTGGGAGTTTAACGTGTTGCATAGCTTTTTACTATAATTTTAAAAAAATATACCTTTAACTCTAAGTTTAAAAGAAGGTAGGCATTTGAAGATGATAAACTGTTGAGTGATTAAATCAAGCATTTAGCATTATTTTAGGTGACAAAATTAGTGGTTCGCTCAACACCAAATTACGGTGCCAATTATCATTAGCTTTATTTATCTTGAATCTCAATGTTAAAGCACAAGTAACCATAGTTATTAAATCCATATATTTGTTATATTACGCTATTCCAAAATGGCCTACTGAATCAGCACTGTGTTGAGGTTGAACCAATCAGTGGGCTCTTTGTTTTATGGATCAGCCAATCAACTGTCTGCTTTGTAGCTGTCTTGCATTGTTATTTATATATACGGCGTGGCTAACCTCTGTAAGGTCGACGCCATCTTTGATCATTATGGGTGTGGATGTGGAGGTTATAAAGCCGGGTGACGGCACTAATTATCCCAAGAAGGGGCAGACAGTTACCGTTCACTACACTGGAACTTTGACCAGCGGCAAGAAGTTCGATTCTTCTCGAGATCGAGGTCAACCTTTCCAGTTTAAGCTTGGCGTGGGCCAGGTATGACTGTTTTTCTTCCAAACATTTTTCTAGGTCATTAAAGGATGGGATGAGGGTGTTGCTAAGATGAGTCTTGGTGAGCGTTCAAAGCTCACCATCAGTCCGGACTACGGCTACGGTAGCACCGGTGCTGCTGGTGTTATTCCGCCCAACGCCACACTGATATTCGACGTGGAACTCCTTTCCTTCAAATAGCTCTTTTGTAATTGCTGACGATTTCCAGCTACGTGTTGCGTCGTTTTAATCCCTTCTGATTGAGTTTACTTTGGGTTTTGACGCTTGTTTTGGTGATGTTGGGGGTGCCTGCTTCGTGCAAGTAACCGTGGACCTGTTTTCGGAGGTCGGGGTTGCAGTCATCTTCTGCCACCCTCTCCCTGTGGTCGATGTGGTGGACGTGTGGCACGTTCCTTCGGCGATTGAGGTATGTGTGCAGTGATTTGGTTGTTTTTGTGGGCATTGTTCTGGCAAAGGCTTGGGCGCGGTCTGCGCCGCCTTGTACTCTCGTTGGACGATGTCGGGATGTTGAATAGCGTACGCTGCGTGTCGGGTATGTCGGTCGCATCGCTTTCTGCCGTGGCATTGTCTAGCTGGTTGGTTGTTTCGACGAATGGCGGCTTGGGCCGCGGTTTTCTACTGACTGGAGTCGGGTGTTGCCTGTTCACTGAACACTGGGGTGTGCGCTTCTTGATTGCGGTACTTCACTCTCTGACTCGATTTGACTTTGTGAGATTGTGCTGGCTGCGCGGTGTGGCAGCGGGGTTTGGGTTTTGATAGGTGAAGCCCTTGAAGTTTGGTTTTGCGGTGCTTCCTGGTGTAAATGGCGCAAGCCTGAGTAGTTTGGTCGCTTGGTGGGGGCGCCCTGCGTTCTCTGATCATTGTTCTGATTCATCTTGGTTTCTCCGGGTCAGGGTTTCGTCCAGCAGTGGGTGGTGCTTTAACTTCTGGGCCGTCAAAGAGTGGGCAACGGGTGCCTCTGTTTCCTTCCAAGTTGGGGATGGGAGCGCATGTCTGGTGGCCATACCTCGGGTCCGTTGCGTCCAATTTGTCGCCTGCCTCATTTGGGCTTCAGGGTTTCACGCTTCTGCATAAAAGTACAGTGTGGGGATGGTCGGATTTTATGCAGCATAGACTGATGCAGGCTTACTATCTGCGGCCTGCTCTTGAGGAGCCATCTGAGGAGTGGAGTCCCTTTTTGTGAATTTGTTCTAATCAACCATAGAAGCAATGGGTGGTGTTGTTTTGTGTCCTAACGATCAGTCATTAAGTGTGGATACAAACACTGTTGGGAAAATCCCGTCCCAGCCCACATTTGACGGCACTAACTGACGTCTAGCCTTCCGTCTAAGGAATGGGGTCCTATGTCCACGAAATTGGGTCATTATCAGGGTGGTTTGGAAGTGTACACTGATCTCCAAAGCCAGCATTTGGTGTGTTCGCTTTATCCACAAAGTCAGCAGCATTTCGAGAACTCATTTTTTTAGAATCAGCTGAACAAGGTGGGCCTAAAAAAATGGAACAGAGTAGTCCAGTACCGACGCATACCTACTCTCTTATGGTCAGCATCCATGGATCAAGTGCAGAAATGTGGCTTGTTCTACGATCCGTCAGAAGTGGTCGATTCCCATAAATGGCAAATTTAAATGCTTGTGAGGCTGTGTACGCCTCCTACCTTCGCTTTGTCGCGTCGACCGTCCTTCAGTGTATAATACTGCCCTAGCGTGGATGGTGTGCGAGTGGAACTAAAGGGAAGATGTGTGTACATTTTGGTGATCTGTCAGCGACATCTTTTTTTTGTCTGGATGGATTTTAGGGGCACAATTTTATGAAGACTCAGTGATGTGGATGTTTAGAAGTAAGACAAAGGTAACGACTGAATGAACGGCAGTTCGTCATTGACATGGGCTATGGTAAGTTAACATTCGGTTTCTTTCACTTTTTAGGTTCCTTACCATGCAAGTTCATGAGTTACCTGTGAAATGTGATTTAGCTTCAGCACAGGTCCCTTGTTGTGTGTACACTTACTTTTTGGATAATCAAGTTTTGCCAATTAGGTTGTCTTAATGAAAATTGGCAGTTCTTCACTTCTTGCAGAATAACTATCGACATTGTGATTTGGGGTTTCGAGAGGTCTAATGAACATAGTTGCTGAGCGCTGTTACTCGTGTTAATGGCATGTTTTTAGATGCAGTACCAATTCACGAACAGTGGATGCTGGACGAAAGTAACATCAAAAAGCTATGCGCTAGCTAGCTTTTGTCGGGATTACAACACTTTCTGTTCCAGTACTTAACCCAAAAGTCGAAACAAACCGTGTATCACCACATCACGTGACAAGAAAGTTAGAGCTTTTTTACCATAGCGCACTGCAGTAAAATGGCATAGCTTGTTGAAAATAGTAAAATGGAATGACTAGTCAGTATACCTATCCTACTTGTTGTGTTGTTTGTTGTGGTTTTATTCGCCTTTTAATGTGCATGGATAATTGCGTGAAATTTGCAAGCTTGCAAGCTACATCAAGTCTTTAAGCAAGCTCTACGCAAAGCCACACCAGTCTTTTCTTCATCTGAACCAAATTTAAAACTTTTTGTAATTACCACAAGACACAGTATAACTAGTTGATGTTTTTGCAACCGCAAAATGCACAGCCGAGAACTTAAATAACTTGCCGTATTCATCAAAAATTCCATCCTTTTTTGCCTTACAAAGGGCAGCCAGCCATACACGCGAGTGTGTGACGACTTTTTCCTCTTTAATCTCCCAGTCTCCTCATTTCCCTCTTCAATGTCTGCGAATGAGACATCTGGATATTTTTAAACGTCATTAAATGATCAATTGGATTCGCCCCGCACTCCTTTTTGCCTGAATATTTTATCGAACATTTGCAAAAAAATGGGCGAAATCTTGTCGCTTCAGTAGAAATTGCAGCTCTGGTTTTGTAGCAGCATTAAAAGTCAGGGTCAAAATTAAAGCCCATTCCACTTTCTTAGTTCGATCATTGAAATTAAACCTATCCGGCGTTTTAGCCTTCACCCTTATTCATCGTGATCCTTTTCAATGTCAAAGGTGTCGAAATATAGCTTTCTGATCCCTCACCGATGCAGAACTTCATTAATGGAAGCTCCTTTGGCGCTTCGACCTATCTTCGATGCGTCACCAAAGGAACATATGGATGCTTATCTGACTATGCAGAGCTCTTTCAAAATATTTAGATGGTTGGTAAGTTGAATCCGAAGTAGCTGACCGAGAGAGCGACTACGCATTTTCAAGTGAAAACGAGAAACCCAATTATGAAGGCAATCAATTGAGTGCATAGTTAGTGTCGGAAATTTTTATTAACAAACTGGCCAATTTTATGCAAACTACAATGAATTTTGTTCAATTCGTGCACACATTATCGTTAGTCTTACACACTGTATACATTTTAAATAAATACTCTATAACCTCGTGGATTATTTGGCATTTCGAAAACCTAGGCCACCCGTTTTGACGACCGTAATCGTAATTGGGACTTTCATGTTGTTACTTGCCATGCTTCAGTAGCATGTTTATTAATTGCGCAATTGTTCTAGCTCCGGTGACTTCAAAATTGAACCACTCAAATGCGCACAATTTATTATGTACAATGGATTCATCCCCTGGACGCTTAACTTTCCTTTTCACATAAATGTAAAATAGTCGAACCTTCTTCTGTGGCGTAAAACGTTTGAGTATGTGCGTCTGTGTGTGCGTGTGTGTGACCGTGTACAGGAAGGATTACAATCAATGCCTCTGTGCTTGATCCGTAGAAGGGAGATAATTTCGCAGCCAATCGATGGGTGAGAGACTTACACAACCTGCAACAAAGCCGCGTGGTGTTGAGTTCAAGACACGCGCCTGACCGGCCAGATGACCTTGAAGAAAGCCGCCCTCGTGTTGATTAATGACCTCAGGTTTGGTGAAGAGACTTGATGCGTGGGCCTGTACTCGACTACCATAGAAGGAACCCAGTTCCATGAGTGGATAAAGAACATTGATTTGCTGAAATTACGACAAGAATTGCAATTCTTTATTTAAATAGGGAGGTAACTCTTAGTTTGCGAGAAGATGCAGCAGAAATGTCAATGTTGGCCAGGACTTATTTTTTATATTGTTTTGCAGATGAATTAATCTGATGTTTCAGAAGCAACGCAAAACCTTATCGCTTCAAAACTGCCCGGCCGCACGATTGAAATTATTCCGTTTACATTAACACGTAAAATAGGAAGGAACTATTCACGTTGTACGCAACGGATATGTAGTATCTTTGTCAATAGACATAAATATGCAGAATTTTTATCAGTCCGTCCAAAGTAGGATAGACTGCAATTAATTTATTTTCTCCTGAAATGCAAGCAACGAAATGCCATGGTATAATGCTTTTCCATAGTTTAACTTAGCGTTCGATTGGCGAACACTTAAGTCACTGTAGATTGTACTTCAGCCGAATGGCATGGCCTCTGGGCATCTCAGCTAATCAGCACGAGTGTAATGTATTTTCTGGCATAGTATGACCTCATGACGTTGGGGCAGACCTAAGGGATAGAACCTGACTGTTTTGGAGAGTACAACTAATGTGAGTAATTGCTTCGATAAACAATCGGCTGAACCCAAGCAAACCTTTCAAACAATTGTTTCATTTTTCTAATTTTTAAAATCATGCAATACTTTGATCATTTTAATAAAATTAGAGGAGAAACATCAGGAAAGGACAATCGCATCCTGCCCATCATTGAGTTTTCTCTTATTAGGTCTGGAGACAATTGTTCAAATATAAAACCATATGTAAAATATCGTATCTTTGTAATAAAAACGATAGTTTAAGTTCTCAGCTCGTTTTACTGGAGGCAAATGCTATGTTTATTTTGAAATTGTGTTTACATTGCTATTCCAATGTGTTTTGACTTTATTGAAGTAGATGGTTAAAAATTTATAGTTGTGATTTCATTTACTGATCAAAGGAATGCACTATCGCAATCTGATAGGGCCTCATCTGACCAAACGCAGTCATCCAATTGCCGATCAAAATATACATTAAAATAGTTTATTTTGGCTTTAAAGAGTGAGAACTCACTTTTTCAATGTCTCCTACCAGCATTTGGGACAGTGGTAGATTCTCTACCACGTAAGTTAGAAGATCCTCCACCCCATAAAGTTCATAGTGCCCCAACCGGTAGGCGTGGTGACGAGGATAGAAAAACTCCGGAAGAGGTCGTTCCACTACCATCTGCTCCGCTCGCAATGCACTTGCCTGTCGTGTGGCACTGAGGAGAACTAGATTAGTGAATTCGGCTGGTCGTGCATTTAGGCCTTCCAACAGAATCCCACCGAAGTTTTGATCCACCAATGCGAAAACTAAAGACGCTTGACATCCGTTAAGATCTGACAGCAATTCTGACACGCTGTAGCGCTCGATTCGGCTTGTCTAAATGTTTGAGTTTAATAAAAACTTTTAACCAAGTTGCCCGTCTTTAACTAGTTAAATGTTCTTAAAGAATTCTGTTAAAATTTGGAGCAAAGTGGAACAAATCCCATTGGTTTCTTGTAGGACGACATCGCTTACCCGTGTCTCAAGGAGTAGATTTCCTGGAAACCAAAAGGGATGCTTCAAAACTGTGTTCATTACGTTATATTGCTGACTCCGAGAAAAATTTGATGACCATAGGGACAAATTTACGGCATGCTAACAAGATTTTGCATAAATAAGGTGTGTGGCTGAAGAGAGCCTTGTATCAATAGCACAAAGACTGACTTTAAGTTGGCTATGCCGATATACTGAGCAGAAAGGGAGGTAATGCTTGTAATGATTCATGTTTGGCAGCTTCCATAACTCTCATGCATAATAAACTTGGACGCACGACCTCGTCTACTCAATTATTATTCAGTAGCATAGAACTTACAAGATTATCGCTTCCAATGAGCATGTCCCCATTTGGAAGGACAAAGTTGTTTAAGTAGAGGAATAACGTTGAGACACAACGCGGCGTGTGGCAGAGTTTTTGCATTCTGGCGCGGAAAGCTGCCTTGATTGATTTATTTTTTGGTGTTGCTAAAATATCCCAAATTTGAGAAGTCTTAAGCACTTTAAACGAAAGCATTTTTAAAATATAAACTATCTAGTGTTACTTTGCTTAAAGCAACAGTGCATCAGTAATTGCGAATATTATGACAGCTAACCACTGATTGAATAAAATCTCCTTAAAAGATTGGATTTGAATGCATAAGAGACTTCCAAGCAAATAACCTGGAAGATATTGTTAATCATGCTTAAATAGCTTTATGTTGCTACAAATTTACTGACATTTTGTTGCGCATCTGTCTTTTAAAGCTGAGTGCATCGGGATTCAGGTACAATTCGGTAAAACAGGATACCAAGATGTTTCTTTATACATCTCCTCTCAACAGTTACACAATGAACTACTCAGGGAAATAATATGGACCCAGTCAAGGACCAAGTGACAAATCATTTCTCCTAGTCCAATTTTACCTATCTTTTAAATAAAAACAATCGACTCTTTGGATTTCTAAATACTTATCTGAAAAATCACTTAAGTCTGTGAAGGAATAAAAAACAATCTATTTCTGATTTATTTTACCCTTTTGCCTGACAGGAAAGTCAAAGAAATGATACGACGTTGGTAATCTCTCTTCAGGTGGAAACACGGAGAGGTAACGCGAGGTGAAGCCCAAGGAGCGCATTTTGTCTATCAGATGTCGCTTCTGTTGCCTCCCATTGATTGAGGTGTCTGTGTGTTCCTTTTCTCCGAGTCTGCTGGATAGTAACAACGCGTGGTCACATCGGTCGTAGGAGGAGCATATGGCGTCATCGTCGGGTTTCGGTGGATACTGACTGGGATTTGAAGATGTGGTTGTGGGACGAATGGGTCGTTGAGGTAGGAAAGAATTGCTGGCATCACGTCTAGTCAAGGGGTTGATCCATTGTGGATTTCTGCTCCAAATGAGATTTTCATGCAGATATACTGGCATGAGTACGCGTCTACGGTGAAGCCCTGCGTACATAGGCAGGCAAATGAGATGTTTGAAGAAAGTTTGGGTAAGCGAAGACATGATTCTGTGCAGAATCGTTTCGAAAGAATGCTCAACGCTACAGATGGTTAGTACAGATCTTTTATGACAAAATTATACTCTCATTCAAGAATTCCAATCCATCTTACTATTTATTAGTGAAACAATGGAGGAACTGAGTGAACTCACCGAAACTCCATTCATTATCTAGATGCACGATGTTTTTTTAAATATTTCGGATTTTTTGAAAGAGACTCTGAAGGTGCCATAAGATTATTTGCTTTGTACGTATTGTGAGTCCTTCGAGGTGCCCAACATTTGCTTCCATCTAAGATCAGTGACTGTCTTGTGAAACACAACCAGTGCCATTGCTCTGCCAATCCAGGTTGAGCTTAGGCTACAGCCGACCAATGATCTGCAAGAAGGCGGAATCGTCTGCATTTATTGGCTTATAGTCCTATGCTTTTAGTGAGCATTAGTCTTGATCGACGCAACTAGAGATTGATTATATCGTTTTATGCATTGCAATGCTTGAACGTTAGTAGCGGGGGTGGTGACTTACGTCTCCGTCTCTGTCTCTGTTGAGGGCCTGAAAGGCAGGGTGCTGCATGCGGGACACACTGTAGAAGATTCTTTGTTGAGTTGAATGTAGTTACACGCGGTAGAAACTGGTATTCGCACACCCTACTACCCTGCGAGGATTTTGAAGCTTCTTCAAGTTGACCGGCAGAAAGGAAAACAAGAGGACAACCTGACTTGACTTCTTGATGTATACATTCATTTTCTGAAAGTGGAAAAAGCGATAAATTAACTTTATTTATGATTCTAGTGTGAAATGCGTATTCATGCTAGCCTATGTAGTTAGCAGTTAAGACATTGTCAGTGGTAGTAACAAGACAGAAAATTAGGCGATACAGTCTTCTAAACGCCTTGGCAAAACGAAGGTTCGGCTCTTCCCGACTTCAAGGGGAATTGGACATCTCAGACAGGATAATTAGATTATTTCGCTAACTGTCCGATCTCCAACAGTTGGTGCGTTCGTTTCCCGGTGTGTTGGTTTGTATGGGTATCCATTTCGACTAAACTTTCCCCTCTCTGTCGGCTAGTTGAGATCAGACAGCTAATGATCATCCCACATCTTCAAGCATAGGGCCACAATCCGTTCGCCGCTGAACACAAACAAACAAACAAAAATGCTGAGCCGTCATTCTATTTCCTGCATCATTGAAAAGGTCGTGTCATGAAGAAGGCAGAAGGGACTACACTTTCCACCATCATGTTTACTGATGTCAAATTGTCAATCACTTCGTCTACCGTATTAAAGAGCATGTGGCTTTCAGTTAATCTTCAATAAATTTTGCGAAAAGACTAGCTTTTCTGGATAGCATTACCTAGTGCCGTGAAGTTAGTGAATACCAAGTCGTTTAGAGATGATTTCGAAAAAGGAAAATGGGATCGAGAATTTCCCAAGAATTTCTACAAGAGATATTTATTTTGCCTTAGCAACAAGGGGGGCTGTTTGGTTGGTAGTTTGTTCGGCAAACTGATGAATGTTTTCTTTGCAATACTATCGGAACATATGAAAGAAAGGCGCGCTTCTGTATTCTCGTTTAAAAAAGAAACGCTACGGTAATTGGCTTGGCATTTGGCCACACAACAAGGGCCCTGTGCCGCACTCAACTTGAAAAGGCTGCCTTTTTTCCGCATTTCTTCTTCGTGTAGTACACGGCGGGGGTTAGGCCTTCAAAGGTGCCTCCCTATCCTCCTTCCTTTGGCTCTTCTTTGATGACAAAAGGGAGCCAAATCTCTGGGTAAGAGTTAAGGGAGTATTTTGCAAAAAAAGTTCTTTTTTTCACATAAAAGCAGTCCATAAAACCGAGCCAAATAACTCTGCAAAGCACTCTTTAAAAGGCGGAATTTTATCAATGTCTATCAGAAACTAGAGTTTAATGGTCTGTCATTCAGTTTCCCCTTAGTTTTGGCCAATTGTCTGGATAAATGCGAAAAAAAATGCTTCACCTAACCTTTAACTAGAAGAGGTTAGCACAATTATTAGCATGTACAGTTCCACTCCAGTGTATTTGAGATGTTAATGCCCTGCTTGCATGATTGAACTCCACCGTTGCCCAGCTAACTTCCTAGGCGTAGCATTTGAAGACTAGGAACACACGAAGGCCTTGTAGAGTTTGTGGTGCATGACAGGTGCCATTGGTGCAGTCGCTTTAACTATGTTGTTATCAAGGACTTCATCTCGTGGCTACAAACCGCAAGCATCAGAGACGAATTTCTTGGTCTTCGTTACGCCGGATCAACATTCCATTCACTTCAAGTCACTTTACCTCAGTCCTTATTCTTTTGTTTAGTGGTGGCAAAGTTAATAAATAAACAAGTAATGCGTCTTCAAAAATCGGTAACTTCCGGAACATTGGTTCGTCCAGAGGATAAATAAATAAATAAATAAATAAAAAGTTGACGTGTTTTACTTAAACCTCTGGTTGAGTAGTAATGAAGATAGCATGATCATCTGTTCGGCCATTTAACGGTTTTTTAAAGTTCTTAGGGGTCTAAGAAAGGACCGTCTTGGGGAACGATAGCAATTGTTACAATTCCAAGTGCAGAATAGAGCGAAAGGAGGTATTCAAAAATCCTTGTGAGGCAGTCAGTCGTGGGAACTATATTAGTCACGTAGAAAATTGGGTGATGATTCAGTGTTGGATTTATTTATCTACTTTCCATTTAGCAAATCAGTCTGTGAACAGGCGCAAACTTTGAGATTCAAGGTGACTTCACGTACTGTACATTAATCCCCGATGGTCCAAACAATTTCGTAACTGCTCCTCCCGGCTTCCATTAAAGGCGACGATGCGAAAGATGAAAAGGGGATGTCCAAAAGCGCGGTCCGCGAGGGGATCAAGCACCAACACTCCTTTTAAGTTCCCTCTCTGCGTTTGCAGCTTGACTTCCTCCTCCTCCTCGCCTTCCTCGACCTCCGGATGGGTCATCGCGAGATACTGTAATCCATCGTGTTCCAGCGTTGCTAAGTAGGCGACAAATCTGGAAGCCGGTGCTACACGTATCTTGACGCACTCCTGACGACTGATACTCGTCACATGAGTGCAGTCAAGTCTACGAATGAGGGAGAGGCCTGCAAGGATCCATTGCTTATCATCGTCCTGATAAAATGTTGTGGAGGTTAAGGGGATCACCGATTCACAGGTGAGGATCGTACAGATGAGGAAGGGAGTGAGTGTGAATGTGAGCTTAACCGATATCATGCTGTTGTTTTGCAGTTTGTCTTGATCTTGCGACCACCACCAGCCGCCTTATATGTGGTGCTGAGGATGCGTGCATATACGTGCGTGTGTGTGCATGTGCGTAGGTGCTACAAGCACGGAACCCGACAACCAATCAAAAACTGGCCCTTTTGGAGTTTACCTCCAGTACTTTGTCACAGATCCTGGTTTGAGTGAATTTCTGCGAAGTCATTAAATAAACCTGACTGCGGAAATTGCTTTTTGAATCTATTTTGCTCGTTTATCCATCCTTAATTCGGACAACCGCTGAAAATTTGTTTTAATCAGCTTGCAGAAATACGTAATAAATCAGAGATCTCATTTTATCCCTCAAGGGGAGAATACCATGGACAGGTGAAGAAGAAGGAAATGGATGCTCTAAGAAGATGTAGCGGTTGTATTATAGCTTTCAGTGTCCTCTAATTAGAGTAGACTTCAAAGGAAGGGCACGACAGCACGGTGTCGCGACTTAATAACAGACAATTAGGCCAATAAAATGACACCTTCACACAAACACACACATGCATGTATATACATACGCATGTGCAAACGTCCGTCCTTCCATCCGTCCATCCCTCCTGCCTGTCTTCCTTTTGCCTGCAAGGACAGGGAGGAAATACCTCGGTGCAAAGATCAAAGCAATTTTCCACACATGCCGACTTACATCGGTAAAAATTTGAATTCCATTCAGCCTTTGCTGGGGTTTTGTTTTCAATTCCTTCTTTCCGGTAGACTTCAAAGCATTCTGCCTCCTTTTTTGCTTCTATAAGTCTACACTTTGTCAAATTTTTTGTTCTACAGGGGGCTGAAGCCGTACGCTTGTTCCGTGCACAGCTCATGTCCCCTAACGTGAACAGTAGTCAGCGTGCCTCTAACGTTAAGACGATAAATGAAAAATCAATACCAAAAACCGATAATGGAATGGGAGAGGCTTTAGATTGATCGATGCGATAAAATTGGGGGGGGGGTGGGGGGAGAGTTTAGGGAACAACTAAGAAGCAATGAAATTTGATCTTACACCAGGAAAATCACGCAAAATCCAATGCGGTAGGCTTAAAGTTCAAGTCACCTAAAAATCCGTTCTTGTTATTATCCCTTCTGCTGCGTATTTTAAAAGCTAATATAAGCAAAAACGATGTGTTTTAAAAAAGTCCTAATAATCTTATTTTTAAACAAGTGGCCAATTCACGCAACTAATGTGTGACAAGGAAAAGCCCTCACTATATTTAATTGTGATTTTCTGTGGGCTTCATGTAAGTCAGATCCTATGCATGCCATTGGCAGGTTCAACATTATTTTCTTTTAGCTACACAGATGGTACACTGATGGCAGAATAAAAGTAGCAGCACTAACTACTCCATTTGGTTGTTACGCATGGGTTTAGGTGCATACAATGAAATATTTAAGCTTTGGCGTCTGCAAGTCTGTTTCAGGTGGCATCTACTATAAAGCGCTTATTAAAAAGCGTTCTCGGTTTATTGGAACAAGTGTCGCGAATTGCCCATTTTATGCCTCTCTCTACTTTATTTCGTCAGAGCAGGTTCTACTGCCTTTGATCTTTAGGTTATGATGTCTCATGATGGTGTCCTTATTACCCCCACAATACACTTAAGTCCAGCTAGTCGTCAATACCATGAATACCGTAATTTGGTCCGATATTTTTGAGGCTATGAGCAGAAGAATCAGTTTACGGAACAGATCAATTTGCGCTGATGGGAGGAACAATTTACAAGTTTCAAAGTGCAATTTTTATCATCTACTTAAATGAACTTATCGAGTAGTATTTGAATGTCCATTTCAATAAGCTTTTAAATAGCATTCTAATTTACCCTTTACGCTGCCGAAACTTTGGAGGATACAGAAGAGTGGTATGCTTTATATCCATTCGATGGTGCATACCGGTTCTGGTTTTGCGCATAAAATTTTATTCGCCACGCACTACCTCATAAACAACTGAAAAACGATCATTAGGACTAGATAGTACTTTTATGTCGAGTCTCCTTTATGTCGTACTTTATGCTTGTTTGACTCTGAAGCCCCGCCACAGACTGGCTCCACACTTGGTTTCTTTCACTTTCAAATGGCTGTAATTTTAGCCAAACTAGGAGTATATGTAGATTAGATTTTAATTCCCAGAGTCTTTGCATTAGAAATGGGTATTTTTAAAGCAATAGAGCCTTGTTCTCATGCTCGACAATCTTTTGTTACACTACTCATAATGTTGGAAATAAAAGTGCTAGGTTTATCAAAATTAGAAGTTCTTAACAGTTATTATGAAATTTGTTGAGTAAGTTTAAGAATTATTTCTCACTTTTCTTACTATTGGGAAAGGCAATTTTTTTAATGTACGAAGTTAGTAGTCTTTAATGAACCTTATTGAAAGACATGGGAAATCGCATTACATCACATTTCAAAACCTTATATCAGTTTACGTCCAACACCTTGTCGAATGCAGCTTGCCAAACTTCAAGCGAACTTTCAGTGTTTTGTGGGAAGTGCAAAACCACTTAAATGTACGTTTAACTGGAAGGTTCACTGAGGATATCCCATTAACCTCCCGGACAAAATATCAAATGTCAAAAAGGTCGTGTTAAAAGTTTATTCCTATGCGTGTAGTGGTTTGATTATTTGTCTCGCTTCTGACACTTCAGTTTGCAAGGCTGTGCATCCTTCTCTGCGGAACGGCCATCGGACAATGCTAATATCCTGCCATCATAGTCTTCCCAGACTGTTTTGGTCTATAGCGACCTTACGGAAGATTTGGGAAATTGAATGTGTTTTGAAACAGTAATAAAACTGAAGAGAATTCGCCTTATTGTAAGGGGGTCATAGTTTATTCAAACATGTCAATCCGCGAAAAAGTATAATCTTGCTTAAGTACCCTCGACCAATAAAGCTTCAAAAGACTATATGATGAAGCATACAGATCACTGACCAATTTGTCCCAAAAGCCGTCCACTTATCAATGTGGAAGGTAAGGTTATTCCCACCGTAGATCAGGGACAAGTTTTTGAAGTAGCAATTTGTTTAGCTAATTAAGCCCAAAATTTAACTAGGAAATTTTAAATTAATAACCCTTAAGTTTGGCAGAATGATGCCACTAAGTTTACAATTGTATCCAATGATGCAAAGGATTAGGTTTTTGGATTGCAGAAAACTTCGACAAATTAATTGTAATTTTCAATCCCACAATGAATAGTTGCATCAGTTAAACAGCAAATATGCACGCTCCTTTTTGGAGTCAAATGGTATTCTGATGTTACGGAGGTAGAATAAATCAATTTTAGTTAACGTTTTGAATTATTGTGCTACTTTTTTGAACTTTTGCCACAGTCACGTCTACTTATTTTGTTATAAGCGTCCTTAAAATTTGTTGCAACTACGGCCAAGTTGGAATCATTTTATAACAAATAGCTGCAAAGACATCTGTTACCCTTAAGGTATTTCCACTGTCTGGATCCCTCTGGCACCACTTTACCCCCCTTGGATCAAAAAGACTGGCTAAAGGCGAATGGCTTTTTATTTTACATTTAACGTTTACAATCAAAGCTTCGTGAGCTTCGTGTAGGGTCGGAATTTCCTCCTCCCCCCTCCTCTTCTTCCTCCTCGGGGAGCGATGCCGCCCTTTAGTCGTGAGACTAGTTCAGTCCTCTCTCTGACTGCCTAATTAGAAGAAATCCAAACTAATCTGTGGATAAGGTGAAGATACAGGTTTCTCTAATAGATTGAACATTTGCCACTGTGTTTCGGAAGTTATAAATTTTAGAACCTTTTAGTGAACCCACAAGTATTTTTTATGATTTTCCAGTCATTAAAATGCTAATAAGCAATGAAAAATGAGTTTTTTGAATACAAGACAAAAAAAGAACTTTTATAAATCCTAGATCTTACCTGACTTGAAAAATGCTAGACTTACTGCAGCATATCGGGTCTATTGACAAAAACAATACTTAAGCTAAGTAGATGGTTAAAATAAGCTATTTGATTTAAAGTTAGTAGTATCGTCAGGACAAAAAAACTCGATTACTTTTCGCAGGCAAATTCAGCACTAACATCACTTCATGCTGTTCTTTTAATGGCACCCAAGGAAGTGTTAATTTCTCCAAAAAGAAGACGCTTCAAAAATGTGCATTCCACAGCCCTCCAAATGGAGGGAGGTCAGTGACTGGTTGTGTAACGCTACAACATCTCCACGTTGTGGGGCGGGAAATCATAGGCAAAAACACGCAATTTTATTATTGGGTAATGGGGAAGGTGGCGCTGGTGAACGGATATGACCCCTCGTCCGATCCCGCAGCCCGCACTCCATCCTCTCTCTCTCTCTCTCTTCCCTCTCCCTTTGATGTGGCCACTGGCGGCACCTTTGATCTCGCGCCGGCGATTGCACGACCACGAATTATGCAAAGGCTGTGGATTAGCCTGATCGCTGTGTTAGGTTCACTCCCTCTCCCTCCCTCTCGCTTGCTTGCTGTCTTGCATGACTATTTAGTAGGTCTTTAAATTAAATTCACACCCGTATGAACATGCAGTTGCTTGCTCGCCTGTCTGGCAGACGACAATATTGAGGACAGACGAAGAGTCATGCCCTTCTAATGGTTTTATCCCAATTTTATTTACACAGATTTCCCCTGTTAACCTTGGTACAGCTTCCTGTTCCAAATACAAACCGATATCTTAAAACATGGAAAGTAGTAGAGGGATGTTTAAAGACTGCTGGTAAAGAGGAGTGACGGGTACTTCATGCAAAAGGCAAGCCGAATTCAGAGCCATAGCTAAAAGATGCAACTTTTCCTAAAATATACTCGCATTGTTTGCAGTACAACATAAATGGCCCAAAATTGTAAACCAGTTATTTGCGATACTTTTAGGTGGTGCTCACTAATCTAACAGCCCAGGTTAACCTCCTACATACGTGGACTTCGGCTTTATTAGCTCCTATGCCATCGAAAAGAAACCAAAGCAATTCTACCAAGGCCAGTGTTATGGATCTCTGGGGAGCAAAAATGATGTCTTTCGGCTGAAATATGCTTTAAAAGCTTTAACCATGAAAGCGAGAGGAATATCGCATGATTGGTTCCATCCGACGACCTGGTTTGTCCTATAGTTGCTTCCTTCGGATGGAGATAAATGCGGAATTTGTAAATTATATGCTATTTATTTGTTTCACCATGAAGGTATGATAGGCTATAAGGCCCAAATTGCAACCTAGGCGCATAACAACTCCGCACTTGACTGTCTAATGGCTTTACTGGAAGTGTTGTAAGTCAGTAATACTCTTTCCTTTGATGCACTTCAGCTTTACTAAGAGGGAAATTTCCACTTCGAGTCTCCCTTCAGCATGTCAAAATGCATTACACTTGTGGCAGTTACTTTACATTCCTTGTGGAAGTAATCCTTAATGGCACTGGGAGATAGTAAACATAAAATTACCTGCTACTTTGCTATGTCCTAAATTCCTTTGCTATCGCTTGCTATCGAGCCTGTTACAATAAAACCCTTGTGTCATTACCTGTGTCTATGGGCTGTAAATACTCATGTATTTACACGCATATTTTATGCCAGTTATCCAGTCATGTATTTAGCCCACAAGCTACTGCGCTAAGGGCTGAAATGAGTTAGACCGAAGGCCAATTTGACACTTTCATTTGTCAATCCCAGTAATGCAAATTAATCTCCACTTTTCAGAGGTCCTTCGTAGTCACGACTGTAACCAATTGGGGCAGCTTAGTACTCTGTAGCTGTCACGTCAACATGGTCGCTGAGAGGGTAAGTTTGTCCCCTTCCGAGCGCAATCGCGGCGGTGACTGTTCTCGTGACACATTCCGTTCTCAGAGCAAAAGCCATTTGTGCTGTAGTTTGTGTAAGTTCCCCGACGGTCTTCACAGAAGACTAATAGCTCACTAACTAATTAGAAGGCACAGTCACATTCAGCTAATCCTCAATTAAGCATCATTTTTGAAAACAAACTCAAAACGGTAATTGCAAACGGCAATGCGATATCTTTGTCACAAACGCGATAGATATGTAACACAAGTTTGTTTAAATGCATCTTTATAGGTGCTAAGCGGGTAGACGGAGCCAATTTCGTGACTGAGAAGGCAGAGGAGAAGGCAATTTCCGATTCCCTTACAGCTAGCAAAAGGTGACTTCCCCTAATTGTTCTTCCATTTCCGAAAGCATTACACGTAGCAATGCTCCGAAGCCGTTGAATATATACACCAGTTTTGAACAACTCATTTAGAATTGAAATTATTTTATCATTTGTTGCGGTTTAAAAGATACATAAATAAAGCTTCAGTTTCTCACTTCGAAATAATCTGACCTCACTCTCTCCCCTAAAAATCACAGACATGCAGTCAAAACTGCGTTCGGTCAGTACTCTCATGTTTGGTAAGTGTTGATTTTGACGTTTGCAAACTCCAAGTGCGGTGCCTTTGTTCTCTCTCTGCCTTCTGCCTGCGCCCACCTTCGCAATTTCGATACATCTTGAAATCTGACCGGCCCCGTGGGGTTGTATCCTTTGCCGAAGGGTGAGAGATAGAGTCAGCGCGGTGAGATAAGGCCTGATGCGATACGCCTTTGAAGTTTAACCGCCCACCTATCTACCTCCCTTCTTGCCTCGAGGGTTCTAAGGTTTCCGCCAGTCACAAGAGAAAAAATGTGCAGCACCATCTCCTGCCTCCAAAATTGACTTCAGCACTGTCAAATTAATGCGTTTATTAATAAAATCAGCGATGTAAAGAGCAGATGGATCGAAAAGGGATCTAGTATCCTTTTTCAAAGAATTTAGAGCATAGAATAGCATTTTTTTGCTAAAGAACACTTTAACAATTTTATTATCAAATAATAGGTGGCAATCTTGGGTGAGGATAACTGAAAAATGTAAGCATGAGTACCATGAAAGGTCATTTACTTTCTACCCTTCGGTTTACTTATTTCAAGGATAGTAAGGTTTCCTTGGATCTAGAGTTGAAGCATCTTGCTATCTCATTCAGCCAAAAATGGTCCCAAATGATTTACCAGCTCTCCTTGTTGTCACGATGGTGCGCCTTAAAAAGAGCAATGGCTAGAATGGGGTGAAGTGATCTCATTTTAAAAATACTAGACCAAACAAAGATATGTCTTCCTCCAAACAAATTCGAACTACTCATTACCATTTAAATATGACAATCACACGTGGTAGTTGCAGTTTGAATGCCCACATTACCATTCTTCTAAATCGGAATAGAAAACGAGCTAGTTAATTGTCAATTAGGAATTTTAGTCTGTTTGGTTTACGGACTCTTTCCACAATTTCCCCTTAGTTGAAATCACAAAATTTTGCTCATTTGCTCTCATGGCCTGTTAAAGAGAAAATTTTGCCAAAGCTGTTCAGGTTCTTTCTTCCCACTTATTCTGATGCAAAGTCATCCGCTTTGACTCTGTTATCATCAAAACTATAAATCATTGGCTTTTAGTTAAATCTATCATCTCTGTGTGGCGTGTCAGTTTAGCCAAGAAAACTAGAATATCATAGATTACATATCATATCATCAGTCGTGTCAATCGTTCACACAGGCACTTTATGATGTGCATTAGAAGTATGTACAATTTACTCTTATCTCACCAAGCTTTGTTTGGGATGAATTCCTAGAATCTGTGAATAAATTCTGCCCATTTAAAACATCTAATTTCCACCTTCTTATGCAATGGCTTCAACTTCTCCCGTTATCACGATCACAATGTCAATGTGAAAAGGGTACTATCTTGCGATAAATCAGCTTGAAAAAGAATGGACAAGACTTGTGGGTGTGAAAGAAGTGCATTTGCTATGGGTGGGAGAACCTCTTACACCCCATTACGGGAGGGTTAAGTTCGACTTCCATCCTCGGCCCCTCCCTCGCCCTCGTGTTCTGCAAGGAAGCTATTAACAACTGAAGCGACACTAGCCATGACCTCCAAGGCCAGTGCAACTGCCAAGAGGGGTCAGCAATGTTGCAATCAAGTATCCTTTGTAAGCTCTCTCTCTGCTGTTCCTGGGCAACTCATCTCCCTTCGCCAAAATGTGTATCAACAGATGTATAATGCGCAGGACGCCATTCGATAGCATCGTTTTATGCTTTGCACACTTTGATCGCGTGTATCCTGTTCCTAAGAGGCCCGATCGCCCCGTTTGCTCAGGGCTCTACGATACCCTCGCGTTTCTCCCACGGCATCAAAAAAGCCCGGAATCACAATATGTGTTGTGTGCGTCTCGACCCACTCGTGGGAGAGTAGGACTCAGAAATGCACATTTGCTGCACCGAGTGCTACGCGGAACTGATGGAACTACCAGAACATATGCATTCAAATCTTGATGACTGGCACGGTTAGCTCGTGGGTGCTTATCGCAGCATTGATTACGTTGTGATGGCTGACACGGGAGGGTGACCAAAGGACGCGTCAGGAACGACGCTCGAAAGAAGAGAGGGTTTGTGGAATATTTTATTTGTCCGGACTGCCGGTTTCGGTGACTAGAGTGGCCATATTGTGCTAGCCGGTTGGCCGGCTTTCAGGCCGTGCTAACAGTCCCCAATCCCTCTGTTTCCAGAATGTATGTATTTTGCCCTAGTAGTATACCTTCTTTTACTTTAAAGGAAGTCTCGGGACGCTACAGTGAAGCCTCCTATGTGTGCTCTAGGAATGCGAAAAGGTATTTTCTTGTAAGGTTGATTGTTATTAAAGCAATCCCGTGATTAGATTCGGATTTCCACCCGACAAGCAACGCCATCTCTCAACTGGCAACGGGCTCGTGCCACCTTCTGTTGAAATTGTTTGTGAAATCTGTGTCTTGTTAATATATCCAACCACCATGGATTCATTTAAAATTGATTTCTTTGTCGTTTTATCGAATTGTTTCTTTTTGGCTCAGTAAAACCTCTTTTTATGCATTGACGTTGTTCCAAAAAGAGTGAAATATAGGGGCACAAAGTTATTTGACTTTTTTCTTCTGCATAGATGATAATGAATTCACAACTTTTATTTCATATCCGTTTTACACACCCATGTAGCCTTTGATTTTGGCAGATGTGTTATTTAATTTCCTAGCTAGTCTCAAAAATGCAAAAATTCTATTTTAGACAAATGCCTTTGGTGACCTAACTCATCCATGCAGTTAGGTTACATATCCCTCAAATCACTCCCTAAACATGGCCTGTTTTTGCATTACTTTTCAACTGTATGATCGCGATGCCGTCAGAAACAAGTTAGATAGGTCTGGAAAGTGAGTAAGTACCTATTTATCGTCTTTTTTGTACCCATCTGTGAGGTTAAGCGTACACATGCACAGAATCTCAGCCTGCACTGCCAAATCGGTCCTTTGAAGTCTGCAGGGTGGTGCTCATTAACCCATATGTGCACACACCGACCAGCACACGCTGGAAATGAGAGGCGTCCCCACTACTATGTCATCTAAGGTACCTCCGGACCGCCTCTTCTCTCCTTTACCCTCGCCCACCTCAAGCCAGGTCATGAGGTCAGGCAGAATGCAATTACTTTAGCCCATTAAATAGTAGAGGATAGGACAAAGTGGATAAGGGAAATGTGGCCATTTTAACCTACTTTACCATCCATCAGTGTGTGTGAACATAAATGTTGACTCAAAAGAGGGGAGAGTATGACCTCTTTGTAGGATGGGGAAGAACTCAGTCAGGTGATTCAGGAAAATTCAAGCTACAGCCATTTTGGAACATCTGACTTTAAACTCCAAAATGCAAAACTCGATGGGTCAATGGTTTATAATCCTATAATTAACTTTGATACTTACTTAAAAATCAGCGGAAATGGGAGAATCGTCTATTATATCACAATCGAGAACTGTTTGAAAATCTGTCAGTATGTGAACAATCGAATGTTAACTTACACTTCATATTTTTTCAAGGAAGAGGCACACCGATGTAAAAACTCATCAAAGGCGGAAGGAGATACATAAGACGAGATGTGAACTAAACGTCCTAGCACTAGCAAAAGCAACTTGTATTTGAAGGTTCGAAGCACAAAAAGGCAGAGAACTGATAAAACTGTCAGCTGTGTAACGGTGTCAAAAAAATTGCATGCGAAGAAAGAGGTGGTGGCCAGCTTGTTACTTGATGCTAGCTGTCTACGTGTCAGAAGCGCAAGAGGGACGACGATCAAAGATGGCTTAATTACGAAGCTGAAGTAATCCTATATCATGGCAAAAGACTGGTGCGACTTAAATCAAGCCAACCTATCAGTGGTTCATGGATTTTAATGCTCCATGGAGCAAAATGAAGTGGATGAACATTTAACATCTTGCAGTAACAGCAATATTTAAACGTTGTAATCCAAATATCAAAGTAATCTTTTGGTTCCACAGTTCGAAGCGCATAGATTCTGGTGGATTATAATTTGTCACTTGATTCCTCATTTAACTGCGTCTCCATTTTTCATGTTCTCGCATGAGAAAATCTTTTGATTGCTTCAAAAATAGTGGATGTCACTTAGATCTATGGATAGGGTATTCTGTAACCTACGAAATATCAAGACCTACATCAATATAACAACGCATTTCGACTTCCTGAGGATTCCCAGTGCATTTGTCTCGGATGGACCCTATCGTCAGCTACTGAGAATTCCGGTGGGGAATTTTTAATGGCTCAAGTTTATATTTTCTTGTTAAATTACATCATTTTTCTTTGAGGTCCCACAAAAATTCGCAAATTAGATTAAAAGGGTTTGTTCTTTGAAAATTCTAAGGGACTAAATAATTTTCTTCCGTAAATCGAAAGAAGAATTGTGTTCCTCTAGAAGAAATCTTTAATTGTGTTTCCCCCTCTAGTAATAGTCTTTACAAGGAAAAATGCGTCCATAGCAAGAGGTGAGTCAGCTGAGGGCCACCCTTACAAACTGGTTTTGATCCCAGTTACTTTTCTTTTCATCCCTTACTTTTTGAATGCCTAATGCCATGGAAAGGAGATAATCACCAAGGCCTTTATGATCAGGCGAGTACGGAAGGTAAGGATGAGGCGGAACAATATCTTCCAACATCAAGCACACTGATTGGCCTTGAATAGATAGGCCTTTCTTGTAGCGTATCATTTAGTCCCGCCTGGTTCTAAGGTAGGACTTTTCTTGCACACCTTTGAGCTTTATCAAGTGGGTGTGACTCATTAAATGTGTGTGAAAGTAGGACATGCGTAATGTCACATTATCGAGAGGAGATGGTCTTTATACAAGTGCTCAATCATCAAAACATCAAATCAGGTCCAAACAATTTTTTTTGCGAGTTCAAAATAGGAAGGGGGGAGGGGGAGAAAATAACAGAGGATGTGACAAAGGGTGTCTACTGTCTGGCACATACCTTCTGAAAGTTTTAACAAGATGTAATCAATTATTGCAGGACATAAAATGAAACGCTAAAACTTTCCTCATATCCGGATGTCTAAACATGACTACATTTGAAAAGGAAATAATCTTTGATAAATATTTGGTACTCTGGGCTAGAGCTGACGTAAACTGGGAGTACTGTGCTTCCGAGGTTAAAAAATGCGCTTCCCAATCATCATAGATCGCCGTAAGTATGCTAGTTACGCTGAAGACCTTTCAAGTCAAACTCGTCTTAGAATCTGTAATGCGTTAAACAGGCTTCATCAATTAGCTTCTTTGCTGGGGATCAACGGGCATGGAGAAGTGAGTGTTTAGCCATCGTTTCACAGCTTCTGAGAAGTGGTTTGGTTGTCCAAACAAATAACCGCGTGATTTGACATCCTGGGGTAAAAATGTTTTGAAAATTAGGAGAAAGGCGTAAAAAGGGGATAAGTTCTGTTTTATTGAGCAGAATGTTCCCCGAAAGCACACTATTTTGTCTGGGTGTTCTCGAAGCTGCGATAAGGTAGTCGCCCCTAAAGGTATGGCATGGCGAATGCGAAGTACTTCGGACATCCAGTTACACACTCGCCTGTAAAGCAAACACGGCCTTAAAGCAATCTGCTGTGAGTAAAACGGTGGCATTAAAACATATCTCCAGAAACTTGAACATAAGAACCGGATCTGATTGCTCCGACTGTTAAGGCGAGGCATCTAGCCATCTGTTCTGACAATTTACTCATTATCATGAAGAAAAGTCCCAATTTGCTGAAGCAAGCAATAACAAAGGGCGGTCATGATCTGAAAACGTACTAGATTCTGTTGAGGTATCAACAGAAGGTATATGCAACTTCTAGTGGAGCATAAACTTAACAGATAAATAAATTGGGCGAGTTTTTTAGTTTTAAAGGAAATGTTGCGCATTTTAAAATATATTCTCATGCTTTGAGTTTGAAACTTATTAGAGCCTTCACAAAAAATAGTTTATCCGCTGAATTCGTAAACGAGGAAAAATATTAACGCAAATGACATGATCTGTGATAAAATTCAGAACCCTCTTCAGACTGGCGTTTTCCTTTGAAGGCACAATTTGAAGCTTTGTTCACAGGCTCAAGCAGACTTCTCTGTAACGACATCCCAGTAATCACAGCGTTCACCACTTTCCTCGTACGCTTTTACTTAAGCCATGCACCCAACATTTGCTTCCTTTTGGTGTTCTCGCGTCAACAAAACGAGGGGCAAATTCATTCCACTGCAAAGAAATTAATAGGCTACATTTCGTTCTTTCGATCCTGCCCTCGCTCAGGCTTTCGTTTCCACAAGTAACCTCCACTCGCCCAGTTCCACTTTCCTACAAGTAATGCTTCTTTTCTGTCTCTTGGTCACTGATGCCCTTCCCCCCTTTGCTTTCGTTCTTTTTGCCCCTATAACGGTGCTGCTGACAAGTGATCATTACCTTTGATCAGAAGGAAAACATGAGAGCGGAGGCGGGGGAGGGGATGGGGAGATGGAACAAGGCAACGGAGTGTTCAACCAGACGTCTGTCTCGAATGCATTGGTGCGCTTGTGTGTGTGTGTGCGCATCTATCTTTATCCATTTTTATTGCGCATGTTTTTCTTTTTTAAGAATACAAGCATTATTGAAGGCAGCACTTTCGCTAATAGTATTGTTCTTATTTCAAAATCTGGCCAAATAGGTGACACGCACTTTTACCACTTTCCGATCGAATCATGGCTTAATTGAATCAAATAAGTTTGAAACAAGGTAAAATATCCTCTTTTCTTCCTAAGATTGGGTTTACTAAAAAACAAGTCTGTATTACTTCACATCTGAGCTGTGGCATTCAATTCTTTTTTGGGGCTGTGACAGTAAACGAGTCAGCTAATTTTGCTACACACTTTTCGCGACTGACAGTCGTCGTCTGGCAAATTGATCAGCTTGTAATGAAGTCGCGCCAAATAAGCAGCATAAAATGATCTCTTTTGACAGTAAATATGGCTTGCTGATTTTCAATCTCCTGTATCTACTGCATGAAAATGGCTGCTGTCATAATGAGAACAAGGTTTCCTTAAGAACCGTGCGTTCCCTAAGGCCACCAAAATGTAACTTTGGAGGCAGTGAAATAGGACACGGCTTACCAGTGGCCTACTAATGGCCTTAAAGATGATAAAAGAAAAGCACTAGTTGAGAACAAACGATTCTGGGATGACTTTAAAAAAGAACATAATTTTGCAACCCCAGATTCGTCACTACGAATAGTAGTGGAGATGTAAAAGATTCGTCATATTTGCACATTATAAATACATCACACCCGGAAGTCTTTGGCCTAGAAGTGTTTATTATTACATCCCAATTATTCTATACCACCCTACTGCACAGATAGAGGACTCGGGAGTAGTTTAAGTCCTTATGTTGACTTCCCAAAATAGCATTTTAGTAAAAACTTCCTAACTCGATCTTACAGCTTGTTAAGCACCAGTACATTAGGCAGGATCGGAGGTTTTTAATCGGCGCAAATACCAGAAAGAGCCACCGTGGCTGACTGAATGTCTCATCACTGCACATGCTCAATTTGTTCTGCAGACACTTTTGGAATTCGTGCCTCTGTTTCTTATTGCGACTTTTCTTCACTGTCCCACTCTTGCATACACATATTGCCGCTATTATCTGCCATCTCGGTTTACTTTTCTCGAACTGTTCCATAGGTTATGCGTTAACTAGAGGAAAAAAGGTACGCCCCCACTCAGTACTATGCGCATTGTTGCCACGACATCCTTCTATTCTATGCCTGTGGTATTAAAAACCTCACTTTTGCTTAGCATGCCCTCAATTCTCGTGGTTTGAAAAGGCATCGCATTGAAAAGTCCGCTTGCTGGAGCCTTCAAACCGCACGTTGCAGATGCGCCGCACTTAATCACTCCGTTCCCACGCAAGCAGACATTTCGAGGCTCCAGCTGCTTGAACTGCGAAAGTGGATTCCTTAGTACAAGGTAGGCTTAGAACCATGCATGCATAAACATACGGTGCAATTTAACGCATTTTTGTGCAAATGAGAATTTAAACAGGTGAAAGAAGGGAAAACGGTAAAGAGATAAAGATATTTTGTAGTTAATTTTTAAGCATAAAAACCGTTAGGGTTTCCACAGTCTGACATTTTTCTCAATGGTGAGTGATAGCATGAGATCGTTAAAATTATTGTGGCACGACCTCTTCACTGCTTGACCAACTAATCCTCATTATGCGCTCGCAGCACTCACATCGTCATCATGGTTAATTACAATATAGTAAGGTCGAAAAAATAGACTAGAACGACTTGCTAACTTTTACGCGGAGGATGTCTCGGCACATGAAAATTCCATTCCTTTGACAAACCAGTGGGATATAAATAATCCACCTCTCAAACATAAGCGTTGACAAGCCTTTCTCTATGATTATCAACCTAACAGATGAGGGCTTAAATTGCCAATACATAACATTCTTACACAACGAATAGATCCAGTAGAACTCTTAAGAATGTGTATGATGGGAAGATTACCGAATATTGGGGAGGCGGAAGTCAAGAAAAGACTAATTGATGCTACTTTCACAAATTTTCAATCTGGTTGCTTTGTAAAGGGCTTGATATTAAAGACTTTCACTGGAGAAGGTGCACCACCATTGATGACGCATTGAATCAGGGTTCTTCAAGGGGAATCAAGGAGAATGAAGATGCTCCTGGCGAGGTTATAGAGTGCAGAGATGTTCACATGTAAGCAGCTCGATTTTAGCAGTGGAGTTAGAGTAGCGTAGTGACTTTTAGTGGTTTTGCTTTTAATTATGCTCTGTTGTAGATAACATTAGATTCCCTAACAAGTTAGCCACCTTGATGTTTTATATCTAATGTTCTTCGGTCAGTCCTTTCACAGGACACATAAGTACGTGAAAACTCATATTTTGATTTCACTGATGTCCTTGGTCTTTTAGGCGTCGGTACATTAGAAATCTAAATAGAGAACAGTGGATCTAACAGGCAGTCTCCCTGGTAGTTTGCGGCCTCAAGTATACCTCATAGAGGACTCAGAGCTCCATATTAGTAGCGTCAATAGTAAATACCTACTAAAAATGGCATCTATCCAGACTCTTTTGTTAGGACATATTCACACTTGTCATGAGTCACTACCAAAGGATAACCACGCCATTTGACATGAAGCCACAAGGGATATAAAAAATATCAAAGCGTTTGCAGTGAAGCTGGTCAAGCTAATTATTGGGAAATATGTAAATCACGTGGACAAGTAGTACCTCTTCCGCGTCTCTAACAGCTGAGTGGACCTAAAGTAGTCTGTTGTGCGGCAGTGAAATGGAAGAACATTGGCAAGGAGAAAGAAATGTAGAATATCAGGTACTTCGGAATGTCTTTTCGACAAATGTGCCAAGATATAGCTACCAAACTATACAGCGCACTGGTTGTAGGAACGATTGTGCGATCTTGATCAATTCAAAGCAAGCTGATGCCCTCCTCCTGCAATGAAGTTCACAAATAGGCCAAAACTGAAATAATTGATATTTTACAAGCGCAACCACAGCTTTTGCTGGGTTGCGTGATGGCTTTTAAGGCAATAGGTTCATCGTGGTGTTCGAGACTGAAGAAAGACCGAGAAGAACGCAGATTACAATGTTCAAAAGAAGATAGGCGATGTAATGATCTAATTTTTGATAGCATGAATATTCAACTATGTGAACCGTTCAATGTTTGCAGTTTGCACTTCTATTTAGCCTTACGACCTACGGAACATCTCCAAAACCTAAAATGACTTCGCCTTATTAGTAGTTCTATCTTAATTTCATTACCACTAGAAGGAAGGCTCGAAATACCACAGCACGAAGTTAATATGGAATTTAGAAATGCATAAGGCACTATAAACTGGACCCACCTTTCAACAATGAGCGCAGTCTTTTATAGAATTGCTTTGTCCCATTAATGAATAAAGCGCGTTAATGACAAAAATTTATGATCCGATTAAAAAACTTCTCCTTAGACTAAAGTACAGTTTCGTGTTTTTTTGGAGCTAGAAAGCAGAATACCCTTTCAGATCTCATATATTCTTTGCTTCTATCTATGAACCGTAGCCATGCCCTTTGGTATGCTTGAGATGTTCTTTTACTCTTCCAATGCCTAATTATGTGCCCAGTTTTATCCGCCCTTATTGCTTGTCTACTAATTTGACTCAAGTAGGCCTAGTGACCTTCCTATCATCACTCAGTGCCATTTGAAAGTGGCAAAGTAACTGGAATGCGAGATTTCATTATGGCAAATCAGGCCCACAGAATCACATGACTGACTACACTACAAGAAATGGTAGGTAAGTCAACCGAGCACTCAAGATGCATTATTAGTCAGAGTTGTCGAGTGGTATTATTCGGAAGTTCTTGCACAAATTTCACCAAAAATGAAGTACCTCATTAACGAATGCTTGTTTAAAAATAAATTCTGCGAAATTGGAAGCATTCTGAGAGGTCGGGAAATGGATCACATAGGCGTGACCAAACGCCTCCTGATACACCCGCCGACAGATGCAAGTCGAGAAAACATTTTCACATCATCTGTTTGACCAATTAGGGTAAGTGTAGGAGAGGAGCAGGTTTGAGCATAGTTAATCCTGGGTCCGTTGATTCAAGTTTGTACTGATAAGAGTACAAATCAAGGGAGTTGAGATTAACCAAATCACGGTCATGACATGACATCACAGTTCGAAATGCTCACCCCAAATCGGTGAGCGAAGTCTTGATAGGATAGCTCCCTGTGAAACAGGCGCTTTTCAGACACGAGGGATCATCAGGAAAGTACGAATAATCGAATAAAGGACCCCTACCGACATTTGAATCACCCCTATGACACACCATATCATGGGCGCTATGCCTCAAGCGAGTCAACATCCACCCCCGGTGGTGCGCTCGGGGACGTGCTACAAAGTGAACAAAGCCCACGCCCCGGACCCGAACCAATCACATCCTCAGAAAACCAGTCGCACCACCAAACCTCCTAATGATGTCAAAACTTCCATACCTGTCACATCTAACCATCTAAAACTGGCAGATGACAGAAAAACTTTCAAGCTAGTTGGTGTCTTAGTCCTGGAGACAACTTGCAATAGGTTGATGAAGCATTCCAACCCCCCTAAATATGGCAAAAAAAGCAGTTCGAAGCACTGGCAATAATGGATATAAATCACTACCAGAATGCAAAACAAACAAGCAAGCAACGGAAATTCCGCAGATCTCAATGCAGATGGGAGAGATGACATATATCGCTCTGCGATGACGGCCACCTTCAAAGAGCTATCTACTGGAAGTTGGAAGTGTCACCGAGATTACTCCGACTAGCGTACAGACGAGTCCATTCGCGAGCTGATGAAGATAGAGAAAAAGAGGTAAAGAAAAAGTCTCGTCCCGAGTAAGTTATAAGAATTGTAGCCGACCGGTTTTAATAGCTTGAGCCTCGTCCGATTTCCACTGGCTGGCAACATCATTTGCAAGGGGATCGTCGGGGTTCGGGGCACCTAAAAGGGCCCGAATCGACAACAGTACCGTCCGGATTTGAAGAGCTGGACTCCACTTGTCTAAAGTAGCACAAATGAGTAATAATTACCTCGAATGACGCATGAGCGATAGGCCTGTCGAACTCAATTAAAAGAAAATCTCGCCACAACAACCAGAACAATAGATGGAGCTAACCTTTCAATATGTCGAGACAAATACGACCGAGATTGTCGATATTCGGGTGGTAGATTTTGGTTATGAAAAGGCATTTGGGAGCAGTCATTGGATAATCTTCTGGAAGAAACAGCTGTAGTTTGAAAAAACCATCCTCGTATGGGCAATCCTTAGGACCTTCGACAATAACATGGAAATACCGAGCGTTCGAGTCATCGATCGCTATTTTGATCCCATCGACAGGTTCCCTTTGGAGCCTTTCTGTCTCCTTGCAGAAAGTTTCAATAAAGAGCCACACCTACCTTCTTAATGCGTGTGGGAAGCTGACCACTCATGACGCACCGGTAGACTGGAAGATTCGCAAATCAACCGCCAACTACTGGTTTGAACTGATGCCTTACTTGAGCAGCAGGGAAAATATTACATGATATTTCGGAACAAATATAATATTCAGCAAGAAATAAACTACTTAAAGGTTGAAATTCTGGAAGTGATAGTTTGTGGGCAATAAGATGAAGTTTTAACTTTTTATGCATAAATAGTAGGCAATATCGTAAAACATCCGGTTTAAAGCTGCATCCATGCATCACAAACTTGTACGCTTTTGGGCAATTTTAGGAATGACGGTTTTTTTGTAATACATCTTATTTGACCTAAAATCACTTTTACTACTTTCTTTGAACCAGGTAAAAATTGCAACATTTAGGCTAACTTATTTGTTCTTGAACTTCTCTTGGTTTCTTTAAAATGTATTATTTATAAACTTTAAAGTCCACACCTGGGCCGTGTACCTTGAAATTGGCGTCTCCAATATAAAAAAGGTTTAATTGACAAAATGGACTGTGCGATTAGGCTGTTGGGACATTCAATGATTTCAAGCTTGGTGCCGAAAGATGGACTTATTTAATCCTCGCATAATTTTATTAGTATCCTTATCACGACCTCTCAGCTGTTACTTGCATTGCGATTGGTGGCATTAGATGTGATCACGTTTTAGTGGCTACGTTTAGTGAATGTCTCTCTATTTTGAATTTGCTTACCGGTAGCGTTTGTTGCTCATTTGTTACAGATCCCAGGGGCTTGTACTCTGTCCCTTAGAGCGTCTTTGTTTTCAGCATCCACGTTTGAGTGCTCAAAGCAGTTTAGAAGTCCCTCAGGAGTCAAGTTTAATGCCTTTAATGTGTGCATTAATTTAAGATTCTTTCTCTTTATGTTCTTTAAAATATATTGTTGCATTTTGATTTCTGCAAGGTATTGAGGTTTGTAAAATTTTTTATCTCATAAGAACTTAAGGATGGCTGTTTGGTCTATTCCCGGCCGGATGTCTTCTGAATAGGTGTGTAGGCAAGTGGTTGGGCTCCTTAATTGACAGCCTCTTAGGTGTTTCTGCATGGGTAAAATTGTCTTTTTTGACATGGACCTTCCTCTAGTTTCTTGATTAGTTACTACTAAGTTAAGTGGCTTTTTCTCATTCCATAATCACTCCTAATTTAAGCTCCATCTTACATAGATATCCTTAAAAGGTTCTTCAATTCTCGATCTTCCAACTTATCTTTTATCTTATTTTACACACAGGTCATGTTGTCTCGCCAAATCCTTCGTCTCTGTCGGTTTACACCGATCACTTTGCTATTGCGTCTAGCGTCAACACCTTCATCTCTCTGGTGGGCTCTTTTATTAAGTAGCCTCATCTCTTCTAGTCTAGTACCCATCGGTCAAGCACAACCCTTGCGAGAATCGTCTTACGAACCGGGTCAGCTGATCCTGCATCGACATTTTGGTTGTCGTGGTGTTATTCTTCAGTCCTGGTCCGCTCGTCTCTTCGACAAAAACCTCGCTCTGGGCACTGACCCTCCCGCCAAATCGTAGGTTTTATTTTGGTCGGGGGTGTAGTCTAGGTTAGTACTCAGGAAACTCATCAAACGATTGATGAGGGACCGATGCCAACGCCTCCGTTGGAGAGCGGGCGCTCTGTCTATGGCTACACTGTGTTGTTGGATAATCAGGATGCTGCTTTATGTGTGAGTTCCCTTTTTCACAGTCTATGCCCACGCTTGCCTCTGTTCTTGCGTAATTATAGAATTCCTCTCTGGTTCCGGGTATTTCATTTTTGCCGGATGATGAGGGTTTATTCAACACGATCTACATGATGACTGGTGCGTCTTCGATGTTACTTTTGTTTTTATATTGATGAAATAGGGAACGGTTGATTTTTTGGGGGGAACTCGTTCCATCACTCTTTGAATTTAGTTGTAACTTTGGAGCTGTGAGGTGAAAGCGTTCGGAATTACCTCTCTAAAACGCAAAAAATCAGGACTGATTATCTATTAGCTCAGTAGTCAATCTATGAAATATGCAACTGGGGTGCTTTCCAATCATCTGCCGTGCTTCCCGTGGTCGTCATCCACTTCGGTCGGCAAACATTTCCCAGTTTGTCATTATCGTTAGGTGACCGTTTCCGTGCTCAATGATGTAGCGCATGTCTCATACTTTGGTACATTTCGACTTGATATTCTCCATCAAGCGGCTAACATCAGGAAGGGGTAACATTCTGCAGATTGGACGATGCTCCGCATCGACCGCATTCCTGATAATGCCTTTTCTTGCGAACACTATCCCAAAAACATGGAAGTAGTCGCACCCTTATTTTGGGGATGCAAACAAAAAGGCCATCTGTACTCGTTCAAATCGTTTATCAATTCATTGTCACCTGTCTCTGTTTCTAGGCATGGACTACGCTTTTCATGATGACATAATTCCCTATACCTCCAAAAATGTCCTTCCCTTGAAAAATGAATACTTTGAGGAATTTTTACGCTTTGACCCCAACAGAGGTGGGCTTCTTGTGTCCGTAACCACTTTTTGCGAATAGTTATGTTATTTTTGGTGCGTTTGTTGTGTCGAAACACGTGAAATATTAATCGCAACATGTCTAAGCATAGGAGCTCTTTGACCGCTTCATTGACGCTATTCGCCTTATGCCTTGGATTTACTTCACATGGTCAAGCACTGACACTGAAATACCAAGCACCATCATAAAAAGAATCCTTTGTGTCTTCTAGAACCGCACTTTTGCCCAACGGATCGTTTGCAGGGGTGGTTGGCGGCTCGACAACCTAGCTTGGAGATGAAGACCATGCACCGGGAGACCACAGAGGGTGTTCGTGTCACTGTGGTCCCCTTCCTTATGGGACAACGCAAATTTCGTGTAAGTTACTGATACCTTTCATTGATGTTTGTTTCATTTCCGATGTGTTTAACCGTTGATCCATATCCCTTGAGGCAAAAGTGATGCATTTTCTAACCGTTTATATCCCCATGAAATAGAGGAGCTTCCCGATTCTCGTTGAATTGGATAAGGAGAAGTTGAGTTTCTTGTCTTAGGTTGATTTTAATTTCCACTTTCATCATTAAATCCATGTAAAGGGAGAAATGTCATTTGCCAAGAAATTCCTTTTTTAAATTGATTTTACGGCTGCAAAATGAGATTAATGCGGGCCCAAAGAAGCATCTGTGCCTCCTATTTCATTACCACTCGTGCTTTTGGTTATTTTTAAATATGCTTCATTTTAAAAGCGTAGTGTTTGACCCTCACTATTCATTCTCCAATTGTAGTACTCAGAGAAGACTCTAAACTACTACGTAAGTTTACATTTTCACATATACATCGGGTGGTCAAAAATTCCATCAGCTTTTGGCTTTGCTCGCTGTAGTGGCTTAATACTAAATTACAGGAACTTATGGAATGCATGTGATTGTGTGTATACATGCATTAGGTAGATCTTCGTTTGATAATTGGTACTCTTTATTTCCCGCTCCACTACTTTCCTCTCATTTCTAACTTATAAAGTGCTGAGTAAAGCTGGTAGATGTATATCGAGATCGTCTGCCTTCCAGCCGAATGTAATTTGGAAGAAAGTCCAGTTTCTTCGCTCTTGCAAGGCAAAGTAAGGTTCCACACCCGATGCAGCGAAACGTACATACTGGAGGGTTTGAACTCGAGGTTGGGGGGCGGAACACTACCTCATCCTCTGTGTTTCCCTGATTGGAGCGTCGGACGCTTGTGACTAGCTCTTGTTTTGTCGGAAAGAAATTAGCCTGAAGGCCGTAGCTGCGACTATTTAGACGTATGAGCTACTTCAATGAGCTTTTCGCTGTTGTATTATGAGGACTCGGACGAACTTATTTGATTGTCTTGTAATTGATTTGAGTATGGCCAAAAGTTTTAAATTTTCTTTCGTGCAGTGGCGTTATCTGATTCGTCTAGAGAATTTGACGGACGAGTGTCTGCAGCTGCGAGAGCGCTTCTGGAAGCTCTTTTCCATCAACGGTAGTCTTGAATCTGTCTCCGGCAAAGGCGTTGTCGGAGTGGTGAGTGACGTACCACTCATTCTACCCGAATGAGTAACCTTTGTAAACCCCTTTTTCCACAATTTTAGCAACCCCTTCTGTCTGTACAGAGTCCAGTTTTTCAGTACCACAGCCATGTCCAGGTGCCCGTCCCATGGGCACACATGTGGGGCCAATTTAGACTGGAAAAGCCCAATGGGACGACGGTTGATGTTAAGATACCTGTATTTCCGCTCTGTGTTAATGATTTTCTGGAGGACCATGGTAGTGCCACAACTAACTCTGGTGACACTACGAAATAGTCCTCTTGTTTAGTTATTATTTCTACTTACGGTTTCATAAAATGGAAAATGTTTCCTAAGTTTTCTTCTGCTCACATTGAATGTCGTTAATGTATGAGCTGTTTCGATTGGGGTGTATTTAAATGGTTTCCGTCTGATGATTGTCAAAAGATGTAGTTGGATTGATGGGCCGCTATAATTTCTGATCTCAAAACAAGTGCAACGTTTTTCATTTAATTTGGCACTGATTTATAAACCACGTTTATATCATCGCGCTCCCCTGCTTCTACCTCGTCATGGTTTGGCATCGAAGTGTAAGGCTGACTGTCTTGGGGTTAATGCGGATTCACCTGGTCGTCGGCAGCTTCGAAATGTGCGGGAAGCCTGGCTATAGGATAACTCGTTCTACATTTTCAATGGCCTGATGGTTATAAGATTGCAGGGATCTAGCTCCTGACCTCCCATCTGGCCAAACTGGTTTACTTGCCCTCTATCGAACGTTATGGGTAAGGTTCTGACGATGTTGTGCAGACTAGTGGTCGATAATTTCCTGGCTCTTTAACGATTTAGAGATCTTTCTTCGACAGTTACTCCTCAGGTATGTGCATGTGAAGTGCATAGGAAGCCAAATCTTGATTGCCAGTGGCTAAAATGACCAAGTGAGATAAGGTTAACTAGTTTTTGCCAATGTAGCTACGGTCAAAACTACATGCCTTACTAAGTGCAGCTGCTGCCCTTGCTACAGCGGCTTGTTGTAATTTGTAGGAGCTTTTGAAATGCACGGATCCTTGAGGAATTACGTATTGCTATTGGTTGAAGTGGGTCTTTTACACCTACGTCGAATGGAAGGAAGAAGTCGTGGAAGGTACTAGCCGAATAGGTTCCACTTGTGTGCTAGGAGATGCCAGTAGGCTTCTAAGGTTGTCAGCTGTTTGCAAGCCGAGTCGTATAGGATGAGAAATGTCCTTTCTATTCCATTATTGGCCATACCCTCCAAACTGTGAGATGTATTTTTGCTGATTGGTTGCATTTAACTTAGGCGTACCGGGCTCTTCACGATCAAAAGTACAAATAAACTTGCGAATCGGTTTTATTTAGGAGGAAACTCTCTTGGATATTGAGTCTCGATTGAAGTTGCGAAAAGAAGTAGATCAGTGATCAGATTTCGTCATTTCGCCTACCTGCCTCCCACTCCCTGCTTCTTAGAACGCGAAGGCTGAATTTTTGAGAAAACGATGTAATTTCCAAAAAGCCTTATAACAGTAGTGCATATTTAATGGAGAAACAAAATTTATATTTAAGGGAGTGTCCATGTCAATCGTGTCATCATATTTGTCAAACTGGCTGACTTTTTTCAGAAGGCTAAAATTTCTGCTGCGGTTGATATGCCTTTCCACTTTTTCCATTGAGGCGACTTGGTAAAAACTATTTTTAACCCATAAATAATGCTAGAAAAGATGATATGGGATGTATTCTGTTTCGTGTAAAGACGTTTTGCTGGTGGCGCAAATAGTCACTTGCAATTTTTAGATACAAATCACATTTTCGGGAGCAACATTAAGTGCAGATGTCTCTTCCGTAGATATTCGACGGGGTTATTTTGAAGCTTGCTACCCAAAGGCCTCCTCCATTCCCCAATTAAGCATCATTTATCCGTATTCTAGAGGTGATTACCATTGTTAACCTCTTCCTGTACCTCACCTTCGAAGTCCCTCAACGGTGATTGGTCACTCATGGAGTGCTGTACTGAAATCACGATGACAAGTACATCTTTGCTCCGAAGCTGGTCCATCTTGGATTTTCTGAGCTGTCGTGATGGCCCTTTTACAGTGACTATAATATGTGAGGTCAGGGTTAACCACATCCTATTCCAGTCGCAATTCGCATTCCAGAACGCCGTGATTCGATGCGCCGCTGTTTGGTAAAGGTAACCCCGAGTACTCTTATTTTGTCACCAGCAGGCATTCTAAACATTGAAGCGCCGGTTGATGCTGAACTATAGCTCTTCACTCTAAGGCACCGGCTTAGACCGAATCTCAATCCTGGGGTTAGAGGCCCGATTAAAGAGAAGTTTTTTTTCAATTTGCCAGTTACTAAATGTGGTTGGCTTTGATCACTATTCCCTGTCTCGAAATTTTATAGATCCTTTTGTTAGGGGAAACAGGAGCTACTGTCTCTTCTTTTTGGTTTTTCAAAGTTTCTTGCTTCAAAATTTTTGTGTTGTAATCCACTATCACAGGTATATATTAATTTCCTTTCTCAGTATTCACTGAGAAACAAGCAGTCTTGATGTTTACTCTCCCCACTGGGTTCCTGCAATGTGCTTTGGGCCCTGTTGCTCCTTCGGTACGATTACGCTAGCTACAGCTGTACCGCTGGCGTGAGTGTCCATGCAGGCTAGCAGGGCGCCTGACTTGAAATTGAGTAGCGCTGGAATTAGCGCAGAGAAGGGTGCTGCTGTTGGAACAAAGTATCATGGTTGCCTACTTGCGCTTTGTTGAGAACTTTATGAACTCGTTGATAGCAGTGGTGTTCGTGCTACTGCTTTTGTCAATCAAAATGTGGAAACGGGCTCCATGTCTCCAACGGGTGGCTATTTATTTTTACTCTTTCTGGTGGAGAGTTATGGAGGGCGTAATTTATCAGGTCCCGTGGGTTCTTTGAGTAATCTTTCGGTCAAGATAGAAAAGTCCCTGTTTAGCGCCCACCTTCCTTGAAGTTGGCTTCCAAAGGTAACATAGCCAGAGAATATATTCGGAGGAATGTGAATAATACCTGTTGCAATTTCAGTATTTGTGAATAGAAAGGAAGTGAGCTTCTATCAAAGCCTGTGTTCTTGGTAAAGGGAATCTTTGCCGATGCTACCATGTGTGAAATTTTCACTCTTTCTCCAAGCCACCTAAAATTTCAAATTCATTGATCCAGAAAACTGATTTGTTGAGAAAATAATATGATAAAATCTTCATGGAGAGTCAAGGATTGTATTCTCTTTGAAGATTGACAACGCTATCTGGATTACCAGATTTTGGTATGAATATGAATGAATATGCCTTTCCGGTGGATTGCAGACAAGGAGTCATGATTATGGAATCATCTGTAAGCCTGCCTAAGCTGCAAAAGAAATTCGTACTTAGCGCTGAAAGCGGAAACAGTCTTGGTGTGGTTAGATTTCATAACCACATGGAGATGAGGAAGATGACATCAGTGACTGTGAATAGAACGACAGTCAAAGTGGTGACACTGGTTGTTCCCATTTTACGATTTGTCTTCAAGCGGGGTTGAGAACACTCTCTTCAAATTCCCAATCATTATAATTAACTTCCACAAATGGTTTAATAACAATATAAGTAAGCCAGCTGCTGATCCGTGTGCTGCATTCTATGCTCTACTTCGCACTTGCATTGTTAAGGGTAAGCACATGTACTCCATCATGCATTTATTTGCAGACTTATGGCCGCCTCAATATGGTTTAAGTCTCAATGGTATGGAGAGAGACCAGGTTCCTTAGCATCATATTACCGTTAGGTTAATACCACACACTAAGCTAACAGGTGATATCGCCCTACCGAAGATCGCGCTGTGACTAAACAACAGATTTATCCACATTTTATGCCTTACATCCCATGATCAGTCCTTGCATCATTTAGGACTTTGAATAGTCTTAAACGAAGCAGGTGTGTGGTATTAAATTTGCTGTCTTTCCAAACTAACGAATTTTAAGGTGTACGATGGCTAGCAACCGTAAGTACGCAAACAAATGGATGGAGGAGTACAAGTGCAGTCTTGACAACGCAAGTGCGAAGCTGAGAACAGAATGCAACACACGGATCGGCAAGACTCTTATACAGCCGTTGCCTTCCTAGCACTTGCTCCATTCTCTGTGGCAGTTGAAATCAATGGCTAAGGGTGTGGGGGAAGCATTCTCGACCCCGCATGCAGACACTTCAAAGAATTTGAAAAAAACCCGGTGTCATCATATTGACTGCCGCACTATTAAATACCATCAATTTCGTCTTCCTCAGTCTCTTTATGGTTAAAAAGAGTAGATGGACCGCGTTTGTTTCCGCTACCATCACTACAATTGCTGAAATTGCGGCCACCATTTTGGGCAGTTTACTACTATTCTTGCGTACCAGTTATGGCAATGACTAGTCACCGTTCTGGCTTTCCTTCTCCTGACCAATTCTGTCATTTCCAATGAAGTAGTCATCTCATCCCCCGCACATGAATCTGTAGGTTTTATGCATTACTAAAATAAGTTCGTATCTTGCTTGGGTTATGCCGGATTGCATTAGTGTAGAGAATATTTTTAGATGGCATGGTCAGTAATTTGAGGCCAACAATAAAATAGATCCAATTCTCCGCCTGGTTTGGATCTCTATAACTCATCATAGACGGTGGTTAAATGAACGTAATATGATTCAAAAGTACCTGCTTTACAAGCCCCACTAGAGCATCTGACATAACTTCCGACGCGCCCAAGGCAATTTGCTGAGGAACCCCGTAACACAATGTAACATCTGGAACAGTGTAGCGAAAATAACAACCAAGACTATGGTGACAACCAGTTGCTCACTTTTAGTTGACAGTGTGAACGCACACAACCTATTTCATCATGGTCTTTGCTGGCGATTGAGAAGTTGCGGGCAATTCACTCGAAATCATGACAGCATTTTCATAGTGTGCAATAGTGCCCTGTACCACACCTCATTGCCGACGCGGTTTCACTCCAATGCCTGCATTTGGAACTAACGCAGTGGCACTCTGGTGATGCCCTTATAACATGATCTACAGGGAGAATTGCGGAGAAATGAAAGAACAGTAGAAAACCGCACTAAATAATAAACAGGGAAGGGGGGCAGTTCTTTTTTAACTCTCTGGCATCACTAATCATTTTCCGAGTGGGCCGTGCAGGTTCTAAAAACTAACTCCCATGTAATTTGGAAGCAAGGGCTTCAAAATTCATGGAAAGTCGATTTGATCGCCTTAGATACTGCTGATGCATGAATGAGCAAAATGTGCACTACTGACGGAACAATGAGTATACGAGCCAAATGCTTTCATACCGCTCCTTCTTAGCCAAAGAATGGCATCGGAAAATGCATGCTAATATATTTGAGCCTCTCAAGTAGGCACTTGTTCAGTCCCCACGCTTTACTATTCAACTCAACGCAAGCTGGTTGCAAATCGCGTTCCTATAGAAGGTTCTGTACTTTAAAGTGGAGGATGAAGGCAACTTCGGTGACTATTCACATTTTTATCAAAATTTTACGCAAAAGGCATTATTATGTGATGGTAGAATACGTAGAAAGAGGGTTGTGTAGGTAATTTAAGAACAACCTGAGACATAGTAGTCGCTTTGAGTTTTACACCACCGTCTACCCCGATGTCATCTCATGTACTCCAAGAGATTGGATCACAACTCAAAACAAACTGAATCATAAATTTCACGTGCAATCCTCATATCCACTGCAAGCCGTGCAGGCTACAACACCCCAAGACGGAAACTCACAGTTGAATGCATCGCAACGCCCCTGCTCCTGACCTCAAAAATTGCTCATCATTCACACTCACAAACTGCAGTGTCTATAACCAGTTGTCCTCTGTAGACGCTGCAATTGAAGTGCAATTTCCTTTTACTTTTTGTAGTGGGTTGCTACTGAAAAACAAATTCTCCGAAAGTAAATGGATAAGACGAATGGTCTGAGTTCAGCTAAATGACTTGCTTCTTATTCGTTATATTTAGCAAGCTTGACAAAAAAGAGGTGTTTTGTTTTTCCGATGCCGTATTTGTTGTCAATGTGGTGCGGATCGGATATGAACCAACTTGGTTTCCTTGGGAAGGATCGGTTGGATTAAAACGCAACATGAACCTATGGAATGTCTCGACTCCTAGGCACAATTAAGGTGTCGTCATACCGCAGATATTTGGATTCTGTTGCAGACAAATCAACAGGTGCTATAAACCTAAACCAGCTTCACAAAGTGAGGATGGAAAACATGAAGTGGTTTCCGCCACTGCACTCGCCCCACAGCTACGTCGCTTTCGCAGAAGTGCAAATCCCAGATTGCAGGGTCTGTATCTACGACTGCTAATTGTGAAACAAACGTAGACTTAAAAGCAACAGGTTTGCGATCTGCATGGGTAGATGAACAATAATTTTCCCCGTCGACATGACCTATAAGCGTGAAACAACCCTTTACAACGCAAATCTTGTATAATTTGCAGCTGATTTTATTAGCGAATAAATATCTCTACGTTTCTTTACCATCGTCGTTAGAGAAATCTTCAACTAATGACTTTAAAACAAAAGGAATAAGAATCTGTGATTTAGGAAGACGCGACTTCTCATATAGAACGTATCCTGGCCAATTGACTTTGAGACAAGGGCAAATTCACAGAATTACTTGCGTCAGGTTGACACGATTACCCACAGCATCAATGAAACCGCCACATTCTATCAGATTTATGCAATCCATGTGCACCAACACATTCATTAGAATCAACTTGTCTTCTCTCCCATTGTTACTTAGTTGCATTCAGTCCCATTTGATACCCACAATTCGAGGGCGCCACAACTGAGAGCACAGCAGTAGTGAATCCACCTCAGCCACAATGCAAAGCCATGTCAATACCTCTCGGCCTGCTGCTTACTGCACACAATGAATTGAACTCCCCCCTTGGTGTGTTGCAATGATTTGCATCTCCGATGCTTCTCTGCCACCTTAATGCATGAATAGGAAATTGCTAAAACTTTAAAATACTGTCTTAATGTATGTTCATTCTAAACCTGAATGGAACGCCGAATGCATATATTACACACTATACACAACCAGCATCGACTTGACCTTCCCCCCATCTTCAACCTCAAATTTGCCTAACTACTCAAGCAGGTAGTGAGAGGGTTTCCCTCCATCGTTTTTGGTAGAACATATCAGGTAAATGCTACTCGTCGCTGATTTGCAAGTTACTTGCAAGAGGGGTTCATCTTGCTCCAGTACCTAGCGTCATAGTCTCCATTTCACGTGAAGGACAGAACAGCCTTGAAATCCTATTGTGTACTATAGGAGTGGAAATTCTGTTCAGTTGAGTACTGGTGATAAAACCATTCCTAATGTGTCTAGGCACGTGGGCTTAGTCATGAACGTGAATGGCTAAGGTGAATTGCTGAGCCTTTCAGCCAAGAGAAAGATATGAGTTTCTTTCATGTTTTCATACAATATGACCAAATAAGAAAGACTTAAAACAGGATTTATGATAATCATATGATCGCCTATTGGGCTGACACCCACAAGGATTTAGCATTGAAGGTTGTGGCATTGCGTCTCAACCATCGTTGGACAATATGGTTACAGGGTCACCCACAATGTTACCAAGAAATTTCCCCTCTCAGATGTGGGATTCTACTCTGGATGGAAATGATCCACCATAAAATTTGTTATGGGCTACGCTACTGCTTTGGGGGACTCTGGACTCCACCTTAAAACTCAACTAGCTAAGCGCAGCATTCAACTCACCATTGTTGGCTGGCAGGGAGAAGCGGTCCCAGTGCTCAGCGAGACATATCTACCTCTTAACTCTGCCTTTTTTTATAGTCTGATGTTTGGTAAAATCTAGGAGAATTTTTCGGAAGATAGTGGCATTCTCAAAGCCCACAGCCACAAAGTGTATGAAAAAAACAAAGTGGGACCAAACTACGAATTTTATAGAAAGTGACAATTTACGAAACCTAATTTTGTCAGTCAATTCCACGCTTTGATAAACCAGTGTGATTGTTATAAAGGTAGGTTAACGTTGCCTTCTCAAAACTGAGTAGCACCCATACCCGCGACGGTACGTAAACCAATTAACCACGATGTGTTCGTCGGTACGGTCATTTACAGTGTTTCACAAAATTCAGTTGCGACCCTAAAATAAAAAAATTATTTTTGGAAACCTCATAATATTTTATTATGTTAGTGAAACCAAACCCCATTTGCACTTAATTTCAAAGGAAAATGAACTATCTTCTTCCTCTTCAAATTACACGCTTCGTCTAAACTTACACAAATGTCATAAAAAACACATATCTTGTTTGAGCCAGCGATTGGAGGGGCTTATAACGTTCCACTTGTGTCAAGAAGGGTAAGAGTATCTTTTTGTGGAGATTAATTTGACTTCAAATCCTAGTAGAGATGACTCCTTGCCTCTATGCTTCCATTAGTCACCGAACGACCACTTGCTCTTTGAAGGGGCTGAATGGGCAGATTTCAGCACTCGATGTGGTGCACATTCTGCTTCAAAACGACGCCTTCTGTTATATTATAAATCATATCCTCAGTAGCTCTACGAATGAGTTTAGGAATAATGAAAACTGACAAATGAGATTTCCCCTATATTTTGGTTATTGCAGAAAAGTGAAAAAGGCAGTGAAAAGTAGTTTTAAAAGAATCGGTGCTTGTAACAATCCTTACTTGATATTTTACTAAAAGTTTTCAACTTCAAGCCATTTGACACCTTGGGATCACATATGCCAGGGAAGCTGAATAATGGTCTGCGGTTGTGAGCTGAAATTGCCCCCTTTGGTGAGGCCGAGAATTGCTAGCCAAATTCACACTCATACCTACAACACTGGCTGTAATACGAACGCGAACCATAGGACTAAGCTAATCTGAATGAGAATGGTGCCCTCCTCCCCGACCTCATTGTTTCCGTTAAGCAGCATTTATTTGCTATTCACATTGGAAATTTAGAGTTCATTGACTTTGGCATCCTGTTCCAACGGGTTCGATTTGCCTACTTTTAAGTGGCCTCTATGTAGAGCCATTACCAGGTAGTTCTTCTTACTTAGCCTCCCTTTTTAACAGGGATAATAGCAGTATGCATTTTCGAGTGGTAGCAGACGTTGTAGATGTGATGCGACGTAGGACCTCCATCACCTCGAAAGTAGGAAGTATTTGAGACTTACTCCACGAAATTTATTAATTTTATACATAATCTACCTTTCTCAAACGTTTTGCAGTTATAACTTCATTGTTTCTCTTCATCCTCTCTTGTTGGTTAATCGATATTGGCGTGGAGATGCTTGAAGTGTGTTGAGAAAATGCGAGAATGCGGTCAACCTGTAACCCACCATTGTAGCATGTGTACGCGCTCGTCCACGCACCGCAATCCCGGTTAGCATAATTTGTGGGTATTAAGATCTCCTCTTCCAATGGCGCTCTCTCCTGCTTTTTGAGTGACACCGTAGCACAGCAAACATTGAATCAGATAAACATACCTTGTCATCCCTCCATGTCAACGGCAACACCGTTTTAGTTGGTAGAAGAAACCACCAGAACTACCAAAGAAAGGCTGACATCCGCTGTTTTAATGCTGTTAGCAGTTGGGACCACATCCAATGTGTCAAAAAGAATGGCCTATGGATTTTAAGCAATGTTGACCAACTTTTGTCATCAGCACTGTCCCGATGCTTTCACAGTTAATGGTGTAACGTCTATAGCTGATTTGACATTTTAGTTGCTTTCCACTCTCTTTCACACGATTTCAAATGGAATGACAATAAAGTACTAATAATGCACACTGCTCGATCTCTGTCATGGGTAGGCGAAATGAGGTCTGGTTGCAATGCTTCCTCATCTATCCCTGTTTTGGAAAGCATTTAATTATTCATAGTATTGTCAGTCGGAATTTTAGTCTCACTCTGATTTTGTTAAGCCCCTGGTAAGCTAATGAGGCGATTTTTGAAACATTATGACAGTTTGCGTGTTGGTGTAGGTAGGAAAGCTCTCGGATCGAATTCTCTGGCCCTTTTGAGAATTATACCAAATCTACTCAAAGTTGATGCATTAAACTAACCATGATACCCACGATTGAAGCCTCCTTTCACATTGCTGAATGCACAAATTACAATAAACATGAACTAGAGTTGTCTTGCTCAGAGCAAATTACATGGTTAGATCTTGTGCCGGTGCATCTTGACAACAAATGACTGGACTTGGAAGCTGCTGTTAGATTGATACTGAAGCAGCCTTTGTGCAAGGCAAATTATGTCCTTCCTTGAAGAAGAGTGCTCCTGTAAGGTAACTGAGTGTTTTAAAGTACAAAGTGCTTCCAATTTAGGTTAAATATGCACGCAATATTTTCATGCCTTATAAAGAGGTCAATCGAATTGGCGCTTCCAACCTTTGAGCACTGGTAAAAGTTGATGTACCGAAGTCGCCGTGGTCCACACCGCTGCAACAAAGTAGGGATTTGGGAAACACTTCCATGCAGTGGAACTGGTAATCCACAAGATTTAATAGAAGAAAACTTGCTAAGACGAAACAGAAAGTTTGAAGTCTAGCTAAACAGCCTTCTATAAAGGATACAAAGAACATACGGTGTTCTGGTGCTCCACTTGAGGACTGGGCCCGTCAAAACTTGGGTGACCTAATTCTTTGCAAAGTGTGCACTCTGTTCGCGAAATCGTAAATTTTTAAGCTGACGAATTTAACCCTTAACATTGCAATGGGAAATGGAGTATTGAGTGGCTTAGCCCGAATAGATGTAAAGTTCTTGGTGTGGAACATTATCCAGTGCTAACTAATGACCTCAACACGAATGCATTCTTGATGCAGTATGCTCAGCGAAATTCTACACACCTCTGCAGCATTCCATTCACCAATTCGACACCATTGCATGATGTCATCAAGAGAGCACTTACTAAGGGCATTTTTGACCAACAACCTAATCACCGCCGGTTGTGGATCATCTGATCAAGAAGGCCGATGAACTGTCAGAAGAAATAGTATTTTCATAGTGAGTGGAATTTTTATTCCTCTTAAGGGCTGACTGTGTTGATTTAGCTCTCCCATCAAGGCTCAATTCCACTTTTAATGCTTCTCATAATACTGAGATCTAACTGTAAGAACTGTAGTCGAAACTTAAATACTTCGTGGTAAGCTTGGAGTTGAAGTGATAGCCTACTGTCGTTGTCAGGACAGAGATGTACATTTTCGGATTTAGCATAGCAGTATTAGCTGATGTGATGTTGAACAGATTTGATCGAACCAAGTCCTCGTATACTGGAACGAAGCGATCTTGAGGTTAAAGACCGATCAAGTGTTGGTAGCCACTAGTAATTACCTCAAGAGTGATACTTAAATGTTGTTTTGAACAATTAAGCAGGTGATCTCAGTATTGCCATTAAAAAACTACATCTGTTGTTCCTGCTTCAGCTTTGAGCTGTATGACATTACGAATAGTTTCTGCCATTTCAATCTCTCAACTCCTTCCCCAATGCATTGCTTTCCATTTGACGCAAAGTGAGGTGAAGAAAACAGTAGACTCAGGCAACTACCAAGTAAGCCAAAACGCATACGCATATATGCGCGTCGATTGTGACTGACCCCATTAAAAAACTTTCTCTTTGTATGATGATCCTTTTTAAAATTTGTGACTCTTCACTGGTATGTGCGATTTGACAAGTTTACTTGCGGCAGCGAATTCGCTGTACTGCGATCTTGATTTGAGAGTACATGCAATTCAACATGCAATAACGAGTAGTTTCACAGTATATTGGTAGTTAGTGTTGAGACAGCGGGAATAAGATGCAAGGGGTACTTTATCATAGGATGAACCCTGTTTTCTGAGAATTGGAGCACACAGTCTAGGTTACCATTTCTGACGCAGAAGGGAAGGAGGACTATGCGCTTAATTTAACACACATGTTAGCTAGACTGAAAGGGGAAACCACAGAGTGTGTCGAGTCTGCGCGTGCAAGTGCAAATGGCTGAACAGGCAACGCATTTAAAGCAACATGCCTCAAACTAGCTGAATAGGTGAGCAAGAATGATGTGCAGCCAACTGTTTCAACACGAGTCAATTCTTCCCAATACCTCTAGAGTGGAGGGGAGCTTCCATTCTAGTAAGTCGCATATCCATGTAAAGTTTTTCCGAGTCTAATTTTGACTCTCCATCCTGTCTTTCACTGTTTCTAGAGCAACATGTGTAAAGTTTTGAAAAAAGTTTAAGAAGGTGTTCCAGTTGGTGGGCAAATAAGTCAGCTAATCCTTACATACGATCAGGGAGTAAGTTGGAACGTAGAGGCAAAGAAACAACCAGTCAGCCAAAACACACTGGTAAATTAGAGGTTGAGGCCATTTTATCAAAGATCAGTCAGACTAACACCCAAAGAAGGAAACTGATAAATCACCTAATTCAATCCAACTGGTTATGCATGGGCTAGTAATCAGCAAGTCAGCTAGGTAATCGTAAAATCCTTTCCGAGGTTTAAAATTATGATAGTGAATTCGAAAAGGTAGAGAGCCTCGTTAATTGAAACTTCTTAAAGAGAATTGTTCATCCAACTTTCTGACGATGTTTGAATTCGTGTTGACATCCAGGTATCCACCTTGCACCACTTCAAATGCTCTCTTCCTTAATCTGTGTTAAATGAACTGATGTGAGCTGCCGCATTCGCACCACACATCCATCAGTGAAGAAGATATCCAAAAGAGCTCAATAAAGGCGCATTAATCAAGTCAAGTTGAGTGAATCCAGCCAGGAGGTAAAACTAGAATGCATTTCGCCTTAAACTTTGTTTTTAACAAGCTAAATCAAAACTAAATTAAAAATTTTCATGCTAGATGAAGTAAATGACAGGCTGACAGCAAGAGACTTTGGAGAGATATCATCACTAAATAGCACTTATCGATTGACAGGCGCATCATGTTCCAGAATCATCTCTTGGTACCACTTGTCAAGGAGTAGGTGTGATAAATCGTCAGTGATGGAAGCAACATTCCATTGGCTGAACTCGTCACTCTTCGCAATGCGTCTATGATGCACTTCCTGTGATATGGATATAGAAACTTCAAAACTATATTTAAGGATCCGCCTGTGCTGACGTGATGACAAAGTAAGCAAACGGATAGCGAGGGCAAAAATCACTTAACATGCTGCGTGCAGATGAAGTAGGCAATAGACGTTGCGGCATTTGCGTAGTTGATGTCACCCCAAAGTTGACACCACCTTGTGCGCTCACATCATCACTGGATTGAAAACCACTGCATAAGCACACTTAAATCAACGGCTCGATCTGATGGCTCTCACTTTTCTTGATCACATCTTAATTCGTTTTATAAATAATGGAGAGCCAGTATTGATGCATTGTCTCGATGCAGTACAGTGGAGTATGTGGGAGTTGAGAGAAATGCAATGGTAAAGACGGTTTGTGAATGCGTTGACATATTAAGCTCGAGACAAATACCGAGAGGTGGCAACACCTTATCAATAACTGATCCGATTCGGTGGCTGACACAATTCTCATGGCCATATTGAGCTTCATTCGTATCTCAAAATCACGTAAGAAAGGCATCTGCTGCGGTGGATCTACAAGGGCAACATACTCTTTTATAATTCATTCCAAATTCACACATCACAAAAGTCAGAAACCAGTTTACTTTTGGAGCAGCTTGCTATACCAGTCCGAAAGAAAACACCACATTTACTCGAAACTACATTAAATTCGTGGGTACAGGCTGCCGAGTAAAAAGTGTTAACAACTGGAGCTTTAAAAGCAGTGATACAAAGGAACAGACTGCGAGACTGAAGAATCCCCATGACCATCTATTTTCCTACGAGCTGTGATTCGCACTGAAAACGGAGTGGACGAGGGATAGCATAGAGTCCCGAGCAGTAACAATTCTTCAACCACCTAACCCCAATGCAATTTACAGAGAGACCTTAAAGTTGGACACATGAGGTTCTGATGATCAAAGTGGTGGTACCGTGAGTACCATGTAGTGTTTTGCTATCTGCTCAACTGTAATTCTGACCGCCTAGATCCATCAGCATTCCACTTGGTCAGTATGTCCTCCCATCTACGCTTTGGCACAACCGCATCTTCACGCAAATGCTTTGCCCTTTGCTACATCAGAATGGAGCTCTACGAATTCGGCAGAATTTGGGGGTACACTTTATTTGGCTTTGTTGTTGTGCGCAGCGCAGGTGATCTGGAGGATGATAAAAGGAGATATTAGCCAATTCAACCTTGGAAAATCTCACTTACTTTTATCGCATCTCATAGAAAGCAACAAAAGCATAAATGGTTGCGGAACCGATTGGTGCAACAGCATTGCCACCTGAGTATGGAAGCAGGTTAACTGCAAATGAAATCTTAAGCACCCATTCTGGAGCCAATTTAGAAGCCATTTAGAAGTTTGCTTAAGTGGATTACAGTGAGCGTTTAATTTAAATATTGCTAATTTGGTTGTAACGGTGAGAGCAAAGACAACTTCGCTTATACAGGCTAAAAAGTTTTGCTTAAAAGAGAGTGCGACAGGAGTGCGCGGAGGCTTTAAAATGCAAACCATTTTCAGCCAAGATGCCTCTCTTTAATCACATGGAGGCCCACGTTTAAAACTTCCCGTTCCATTATTAGTCAAGTTACACAAGCACTAAACTATAGAGTATGATTAGTGTTTTTTAGAGCTTAACTCGCTTTAATCAGCTTTTAACGTAAAGTAACTGGACATCGACGATGATGTCTCGGCATCCAGCTTTTAAATTCGATTGAAGGAACGATGACGAACTAATTGTGCATGATTAATGCCTTCGATTAGAGGACGTATGGTGATAGAGAGAAAGTAATGTTCCTGTAACCAAGGCTAACCATTCGTCAAGCACATGCTAATGGAAACAAGCAACTTAGTCCAGAATCGAAACTGCATTGTCAAAGATGCAAATTGTGGAGAAAGCTGATGTGCTTACTTACTTGTGGATTTCTAGACCTCACTCAGGCAGCTTGAAATGCATTTTTTTCAAGCAATGCACTCTTCTCTCCTGCATTAATTCAAGTTCGGTGCTGGCACAGATCCCTTCTTGGGGTACCTTGAAACACGTCTTTACGTGCCATGGCATTCTAATATGGCAGAAAGTGTTGCAATTTTTTGCCGTTTTAAACAAAAAGATTCCCATTTTTTTCTCAAAGTAAACGGCAATGCGTGAGATAAGCCATGCCATCATGCAATGGCTTTATGAAAATATGAAGTCTATATGCATTTTAAATAAACGAAACATTTGACTTATTAGAATCAGTTTATGATGTGATTTCTTTGCATGAAACATTATTTATTTTGGAATCAGTTAAGATACCATTTAAAGGTTTGGTTCACTGCCCACTCAGGTTGATTGCTGGCTTTTAGATCCCGATAATGTGAACACGTCATAGTCACTGCAGCTGTCCGACTCTTTAGCGAAATCATAATATGCCGAATTAGGTACGGGGAAAGTGAAGAAGTTAGCGTACAGAAGGACTGCGCACCATTGGTACGGCCCGAAGGCAGAGCTTGCAGAGTGGTTGCGGTCACTTGAGTGGCCATATGGCCCCAGCCAGGTGGGCTGGCCTCCGGTCCATGCCTATGCCTTCTTTTGCCCTCGGGAAAGTCTTGGGACGCTAAAGGACGAGTATTAATCCCTTATTCTACAACACAGTTAAATGAAACTTCAGACCACTTCAGTTGCAGCGATAAATTGTGCTATGATGTGCTTAAAAGGAGCTGAATTTGCAATTTACAAAGGATGATGCAAGCATAGTCTGATTTCAGTTTCAATTTTTTGTGATTCGAGAAAATCCTTGTAACTATAATGCCCTGATATCACGTAGTCTCGATTAAATCTACGGAATGAAAAGTCCTCTTTTCTCCCCCCAAACATCACGCCTTTTCAAAACTTCTAAAGATTTTATGCTAATCTATTTTTTACTACGTCTTTTAAATGTTTAGAATTATGCGACGAAATTTTCTTTCAGCGTCATGATTGATCTTGTGCAATTTGTCGTGTTTGGAGTGCGCAGGTACACAGGGATTTCGGTTACAAAAATTTTTTCTCTCACAGAAATAGCCTCATCACAACCAGAGTGAGATCATTCCAGGCGAAAAGTACAAACGAATAGCCTTCGGTTCCTCCTTAGAAGCATCGAACAGTTTGAGTGAAGTGAGGTATGTTGTTTTTATCTGTTAATTACCCTGTGAGCGACTAGATGCCGTGAGTTTCTTTAAGACCTCAAATCTTTTAATTCCATACAAGTGGGATCCTAATTGGTTCGCGCACCCTTAAAAATCCCGTTTTCACAAATTTTTCTGTGGAAAAAAATCAGATGGACCCATTCGCCACTTTTCGTCTTACGGAGTACATTTTTTAGTCAATCTTTTGAAATTTTTACACTACAGAGAAGTTTTGGCTAACTTTTTTATGCAGTTGGTTTGGTGCCAATGAAATCGACGTCGAGTCAACATTGGAGGACTTGTGATCCATACGAGGAAAGAAGAAGATAGACAGTTAAGTGAATCATGAATAGGAGGAACCATGGCAGCTGCAAATCTCACAGCATAAAAGACTAGCACGCAGAATACAATTTGCACGGTGGCCTACAAAAGCAATAGAGGTTATAATGAGAGTCTTCTCCCATAGAACACAAACTGTAGAAACAAGTGTAGTGGTCAGAATACCATCTTTTTGGTGAACTTCCTTAAGTATTGGCGGTAAAAAAGGCAAAGCGCAGATTGCAATGCTATTGTAGCACAAGAAATATTACTTACACTTATTTATAAACTAAACATGGAATTGGGGAACAATCATTGAGCAAAGTGGTCTGACATGCATGCTAAAATTGTTAAAAATTGAGAGCATGGAATGAGATTTAAGATACCACGATCTGATCCGAGCACGTAAGCAACTAGTGGTTGTGAGACCATTAATGCAACAGTATTTTAGAAGTCATCAGAGACTTATAGCCTTGACTTACTTCATGGAGACCATAAAAATTGAAATCCATCCTCAAATTGACCACTGCTTTCGCTCCATGCTGTAAAACCACTCATAATACATTATCAACCCGTTAATTTCAATGAAACTTCGACCTACTCCTGATATCCTCTTACCCATATTCAGCGCAGAAACAACTTCAATCCCAAAGTAATTCCAAAAAATGTTCTCTGCAATGATTTCATAAAACTCGAAATCTAACAGCTTCATATATGAGAGGATTTTACGTTGCCCAATCTGAATTAATAGTGAAGGCGGCGAGGACTGGATAAAATGCTCCAGTGATTAGCCTTTTCTTAGCATACGATAACCTCGCATCACTACACTGCACAATTCTGCGAAGTATATTACCTAAAACCATTTGATCACTCCTGTTCCTCGTCAATGAAACTGGTAAAGAAGAAACTGGAGCAAACTGAGAAATCCATGCATGAGGTTATATTTCCAACTCTCAAATGGCCATTTTAATATTTCAGGATGAAAAAATGCATTGATGCACTATGTACGTCTACTCAGCGTCGACAGCTGTGTATTATTTGCCACATTATGATCAAATGACCAGTTGCAGTACAGGGACACAGAAGCAAGTACTCAGCCGAGCCCTTGGCGTAGAGTCGAGTGAGGCCGTATCATCGAAATCAGCCGAGCCAACTTGCTATGAAGACATGGATAAGGCACTTAACTCATGCGACGGCGTATTTACGTGAGTGTACCAATTTTCTGTCAGTAAACGTGGGGACTTTAAACCCCTACCACCGATTTCGCAAGCAAATTATTGCAACTAAAGTAGTCTTAGGCATTCGGTCATTCAACAAACCCGTGATAAAGACACGCTGATTGTGACTTTGACTTGATAAAGACCACTTTGCTCTGCCTTTACTGTTCTATTAAGAGCCAGTGAACCTGTGTCACGTTTTCATCGATGAGACTGAAGAGAACAGGGGAATGCATAGTAATAAAGGCGAATCGGATTATGGTTTTTTAGTGTAGAATTGCACCTCTACCTGGAACTGTGAAATTCACTTAGGCCGTTCTGAACTTTAGAGTTCATTCCTCATTTTTTCCATTTTGCAATTTTCGCAGATTTGCAGTCAGCTACCGACCAACTTGTAAAAATTAAGCTCTTGTGAAAATGTTGCCGCAAAAGACCAAGATTTTTTAGTTAAAGAGTCAGGCTTCAATGTAGCCACCGTCCAGTTGTTACAGTTATTTTTACAGCACGGTTATATAAATGGCCAGTATGAGGCACATTTTCGGCTGTATTCTGACAAACTCATAATACCAGAGCAAGGAGTAGCGATTTGCCACTTTTGCCCTAATCCACCTCAATGATTACTTGCTAACTAAATTAAACAAATTTGGATCTGGTATGTCCACCTCTACTAACTATGGAGCAGTGGATGTGCGCAACAGTCATTATTGAAGATATTTTTAATGCCAAGTGACTTGTAGACGTGTTAAGAGACTTCGGCAAAGAACGGTCTTGGCACAAATCACTACATTTTACCCAGTTTGATCCTTTTTAAACGTTTTCGTTGGCTCAGATAAAATTAACTTCTTTTAAAACTTAGGGAAAATGTGTCAGTATGGAAAAATTACCGATTAACTGGAGGTTGCAGGCCAGTTCAAGGTTAAAGTAATGAAGTCGTTTTCGTGCCTGCTGGATCTGAATTATAACGTCCATAATGCTACTCAAAATTCTCTGGGATAAATTTAGATTTATAATGGCAAACCTAATTCGCACCGGCAAGAAATGGCGGTAGCATATATTCGGTCGACATGGTGACCCATTTTATTCTAATCCCGGTGTTAATAATTTGCGTTAAAGTTGTGCCAACTTAGAGTAAACAAAAGTAAGCAATCAAGTGAGCTTTGAGGAAATCAGTTCGAGGAGCCTAATACCTTTATTCATTCCGCATTTACTCACCCCGTACTCATCCATCTAGATACTCCTCCGTCCACTCCTCCGAATGTCAAAATCTGGACATTTTCAGAGGAGTGTCAAGGCCTCATCAACCTTTGACTCGACCTCTATCCATGTTGTGCATCATCCCTCAAATCCAACACTCGGAAACCTTGTGTAATCCAGCTAAATCATGTGATATCGGCCGGACTCAGTACTAGATATCATTCTGATCCCTGACACTACCAACCTCTGCCACGTGGATGACACGAAGCCAGCACTTGATTATTAAGCACTGACTCTTGCATTATGCCTCACCATGCTCCGTTATCCCCCCTTAGTTCACTGCAAATTATTGACCCCTGAACCAAGTCTTCTTAAGCCTCTCCATTGCGTCTCTAACCACGATAACCTCCGCCTAAACCAATTTAGTTTTAAACCCTTCTCTCCCTTACAAATCATTATTCTTGACCACCCTTTCGGTATTTTTCTACTTACTTCTCATCCATTTATTTATGACCCATTGCCAACTTGTGTTTTTACCTCACCCCTCAAACACAATTATGTTTTTAATGATGTAGGCAAAGCAGAACTGTAATCACCACATTGCCCACTTCACCTTTACTTTTCAAAATATTTAAAGCCCCGTTTTTTAAGGTACTGCTTGAGGTATCACTTCACATTTAATCGTATCAAAGGTTGTTCGTTGTTTGTAGTTCCCAATCTGGTCGAAGCCCCTTCTACACATTATTCCATTGGGTAAGTCCAGCTTTTGCCCTTTTAGGCAAGACAGTCAAAGCGTAACAGTAGTATGTGTCAGCCTTCTCTTAGTAAGATTTACGTACACAACATCCTATTTGCTGAAATTTTTACGATAATTATGGAGTTTCATCAAAATTCCGCCTCACGTTTACATACAAATCTGCAAATGACCAAGTAGTACGAATTAAAGGATTGAATGCTCTGCTACATCCATTTATGCACCTACTCATACTACTTCAATTTTAACCACTTTCACAATACATGGACTATGGGGCAGGGGAAGAATGCATCAGCACAGTCCCACCATCAACAAAAAAGGTAGATGAAGCTGTGATCAATTAGCCGCATATAAATTGCCTTAGGTCAGACACAAATGGCTCAACAGCGGTCAAAGTACTGATATGCTTGAATAATGGACAATTGACAAATCCTACATCATCGTCACAACTACTCGCAATACCGTTGCGTTCTCCACTTATGTCTGCAACTTCTAGGTATCAGTGAGTTGACACTAGTTACAGCAGCATCCATAACAGTTGTGTGTAAAAAGCGCCCATTTGTCAACAAGGATAAGTAACTCGGCAAGATCCGGATGCCTCATTGAAGCTAAACTAAAATGCGACAGCGCTGCAAATAGTTTTTCACCTGTCAAATTAGAAGTGGCCCAATGTTTCTCACTCAAAAATATGCAACAATATAAATGGTTGAAACATGATTCGTTATATTTGCACGGTAGCCCGTTATGTTGGTACACTCATCATGCGATCTACAAGGCACCAACCTAGCTTGAGTGTTGAGTGCTGTGCCACCGGGGCTTAAATAATATTAGACATTCTGCTTTGCCTATCACCTATGGTGATCAAATGTATACGCCGGTTTAATGTAGGATTGCATTCCGGTAAGCATCATTGCACCAACGATTCGTAGCAATCAATGGTTGTGTTTAGGAGAGTCTGAATTTCCAGACGAAAACTCGACTCACTCCTCAGTGCAGGTTTAAATGCATCTGTGTTAGGTAACAGCGAGTTGCAGTTCTGCTTCCCAACGTGCTCATAGTCACATCTCAGCTAGCCATGCGCTATAAAATGGGAAGAGGTTGCAAAAGTCGGTGTATTTTCAAGGACTACGATAACATTTTACAAAAAAAATGAGTCCAAATGTCACATCTTATGTGCACAGACGCTTTTATAAACTTTGTATTGTCAGATATTTTGGCATGCTGATAAAATTGCAAGTATTATTACTATAAAGTAAGGATGAGTGCGCTTACTTTACAAAAATGCAATAGCAACACCTGCAAAAGAGCTAAAGTGGGGTTCAGCGCAGTAAGTATGCATGAATATGGTCACTCGCACTACTCCTAGAAATTCGACTCCAAATCTAAAGCAGAAAATTCCTCTGAAGGAATGCATATCACAATTTGTAGATGAAAGTAAACATTTCCAAATTTGGTGAATTATGGAATACATGAAGTAGCACATCAAAGTTATACGGTAAGTATAGGTGAATGCATGTCATGGAGACGATTAATATCACATTTGAGCCACTCAAGTTCGTTTCACTTATCATGAGGCGTTGCATTTTGATTAAATAGTGTAGAATTTGTAAAATTATCAATTTTGGGGCCACTTTACCTAAAATGTGCCCACTTATACTAATTCAAAGCTTGACACTTCCTACCTAAGGGCTGAGTACGCAGGTTCGAACACTCACCATGGTACGTAGTTAGGTGAGGAGCGTCTGCTCTCAGCGCCTCTATCATCAACTGATTCGCATTCTAAACCTCTGCAAAAGCAAGTCACTGCTCCATTAATAACAAAAAGGAATTTGTTAGCAGTGGAATTTATCAGCAACTAAGATTTTCATTTATATTTTAATCATCGCACAAAATTGAAAATAGTCGTAGGAGCAGTTCTAGGAGATTCCTCTTTCACAATGATTTGTAGTTAGCATTTGGTGAAGATCTTTTAGTACATGTCTTGGCTCTTCGAATTCATCGATGCCAAGCAGAGCGAGTGGTGGTCTGTGTATGTGAGCTGCTATTACCCCTTTTAGTGAACTCAAGAAATGCACACAAAATTTGAACTCACAGCTGCCACACAATCACAAGATGGCCGGCCGAGCGTGTCTAGAATTCGAATGCAATGCATGGGACCAAGCCGACCTGAATGAGGTCCGTGCTCTCCTCAATGGATGTAGTGCTTATGTTTCGCAGCAATACTCGACTATTCACATTGAGAATTTAACACTGAACGACTTCCATACCCTCCTCAATCGGGTTCGGTCTTCCAACTTTCGGGTTGCCTACATTGAACGCTATGAGAGATGCCAATACTATGTCGTAATATTTTAATCCACCCTTCTTCTATGAGCTTGGCAGTAAAGTATATTTGCTGACATATGGGGCTTTAGGAATGGGATGCCCACCACCGTGAAAGCAGACAGCAGTAGCACTGTTGCTTTGAGGTTTAACAATCTCCTATAAGTTGCGCTTTCTTTGAACGTTGCATAACATTGCACAACTAGTGTCATTGCTGATTTTTCGTATCAAGCTCGCCAGTAGTGCACTGCTGATTGGCGATAACATTTCTGCTTTGTGACTCAGAGCTGAGGCTGGCTTAAATCACGATGCTACGGCTACGCACAAGTTGTCGACATTGAAGTCATGTCTCCTGCTGCCTCTATTTCCTGATTACACTGGGTGACCCTGGATGACCTAAACACCGAAACATGGCAAACATCACATCCAATAAATATTTCGTACTAGTTATTCAAGCTAAGCGCGTTTGATTAGGAAAACCATATTATTTTGCCATTGGCCTTAGAGATGAAATCTGAAATTCTATTGTCTCCAATCCGAACATGTTAACGAGTAAGCTTTTTTACCTCGCAGATAGGAGATTTTTCATAAAAGTTGAATGATAACGTATAAGGGCCGGGTAAAGTAAGACAGATTTGGTTAATAGTGAAGGCCATGAGAACACCCAAAGTAAGGCTGGAACTCACCTTCCAAGTGCTGCTGGTAGTTGGGGCCTCATCCATTCGGAGTAAAAAATAATTAAGCTTATAATATATGTCCAGTAACCTTCGATCTTAAACGATTTGTCCATGTTCATTCGATTTTATCACTGTAGGACTCAGTTTATTTGACCTAAAAAACGCTAATGGTATGTGCAATACTTTGTTTGTTCGGACTGTCGGTTTCGGTCACTTGGGTGGCCATGTTGTATTAGCCGGTTGGCTGACCTCCGGACCATGCCAGCAGCCCCCAATATATGTATTCTGCCCTAATACTATGCCTTCTTTTACCTTCAAGGAAGTCTCGGGATGCTACATTGGTGGCAGCAAAAAGCGACCCGACTTTGATGGATTCCAGTCCTGACCTACACCGCTTATGGCAAGCTTTAGCGGTGTGAAAGAAGTGCGTTTGATAAGTAGGGAAGATTCTCCTACATCCCATAATAGAAGGACTGAGGTCGACATCAATCTTTGACGTCCTTCCACCCTCGTGTTCTGCAGGAAAGCTGTTAACAACTGAAGAGTCACAAGCCGTAAACTCCAAGTTTACTGGAACTGCCAAGAGGGATCAGCAACGTTGTGATCAAACATCCTCCATAAGCTTTCTCTCTCTCCTGTTCTTGGGCAACTCGCCCATCTTCGCCGAAATGTGTATCTACGAATGCAGAATGTGCGGGACGCCATTCGATAGCATCTTTTTATGCTTTGCACACGTGGATCGCGTGCATCGCGTTCTTATGAGTCTCACTCGCCCCATTTGCTCAGGGTTTCTCCCACGGCATCAAAAAGCATGGAATCACAATATGTGTTGTGTGTGTCTCGATCGATTCAAAAACTTGGATTCGTACCTCCACCATTCATTAGGACTCATTATTGTGATTAATGAGAATTCAGAAATACACCTTTGCTGCATCGAGTGCTGGCTGAATTGATGGCGCTCAAATGCCGATGACTGGCTCGGTTTGCTCGTGAGTACTTCGCCTAGCACCGATTACGTTGTGATGGCTGACAGAGGAGGCTGTGCAATACTTTGTTTGTTCGGACTGCCGGTTTCAGTCATTCGGATGGCCATATTGTACTAGCCGGTCGGCTGGCCTCCGGGCCATGTCAGCAACCTCCAATTCCTCTGTTTCTAGAGTATATGTATTCTGCCCCAGTACTATGCTCTCAATTACCTTAAAGGAAGTCTCGGGACGCTACTGTGTGCACTGCTTAGTTTTTTTTCCACGGATTAAACCAAGTAATCGAACAAATTTCATTAATAATGTGGAAAATTTTGGGAAACTAAATCAAAGCAAATTGGAGATGCTAAGGGTGAAAGTTCTTCTCCTAACCCTAAGTCCCTTTCAAAAATTTACTATTCTTGTCAACTGAAATTACCATACATACAATTGCATCAAATGAGCCGGAGGGAGTGACCACGAGTGAAAGAACAGGAGGTGTCGTCATCAGCTGCAGGTGGTCGCGGGATATAACACTTTGGAATAGGGTACTACAATCGCATAATTTTTGTCACATTGGTTATATTGATCACAGTGCTTCCCCACATATCCGTGTCTCAAAAAGCATTTAGTTCGTAACATCAAAACTATTTGAACCGCGACCTAACTGCGATTTAGTCAACCATACTTTCAGATAACAAACCCACTTTTAAGACTTCAGAATGACGCAACTTTTAGCGTGGGCAGGAAAGCTTCAGACCAGAATTCTCTAACTTTACCGCAAGTTAGTACGAATGAGATGAATTTGAAGACATTCTAAAGTGTTCACAGGTCTCCTTCCATCATGCCAAGGATGAGAGTTATGTCCCTTTTCGAAATAAATTGTGTGTAAAAAACTCCAATTGTGGAAATACCCAACTTCAAAAATTTACAAAGATTAATGCCTTTTTAAAACGGAATGATGGTAAGTGCGAAAGTTAGAGGCAACTAAATGCATTAATTGTGTCACAAATTTTGACGGCAGATTTAGCAGCCACAAGGTAGATATTGAGGAAACGAGCTATGCAACCTGCTTTTATGCAGGGTTGCATGTCAAAATTGAACCGTGCCGTGGCGGATAATGCCCAAGCAATGCAAATGAGAGTTTTAATGTGCAAAACACCTTCAATGTTCCAAATAGTGAACATCCAATGTTTTCCTGCCTTACAATGCGGTGAAAACATAATTGGCGTTGCCATCTACCAAGTATTCATAATAAGCTGAAGTCGTACTGCTTCAAACCAGGGCGACAAAATGGAAAAGTGGAAATCATTTTAATGCATATGGAATGGATGCCTTTAAGTATTTGTGAGGGAATTGATACCCAGACTGTGGAATCCGTATAGTAAGAGGTCCAGCTAAACAGACTTCAAAGGATTACACTGCATCACCACATCTCATCCGAAGTAGTTGCCTGTAAAGAGCTTTTACTCGGCCTAAAAAACCGTCAATTTCCCCAAATTAAAAAAAATACGTTTTATACCTTGATAAAAGGTGTTGTGTCAAGTGGTTCGACTCAAAATATGTAGAACATTCGGTGTAAAATACCATCAAGTATTAACTACTAGCCTTAAGAGAGAACGTCTTCTTTGACTTAGTGTACATAGTTGGACTATGCACAAATCTGCCTTCTTGAATTAATTTATCTGAATCGCGAAAAGCTGCTTTAAGGCACTTTTGACGGGTATTCCTGGCCATCAATTTAATCGCCACCTGTTTCAAAATATCAGACCTGAAAGGCGGGTTGAGTGGAAACCGATCTAAGACTTATGCACTCCTTAATGATTGACAGCTTTGACTCAGTCACCACGTAAGCAGGATCCCTCTTGCTTTTTGAGCAAACTTCATCCTATCTGAAGTCACCCAGATCTGACTGTAATCGAATCGAATTCTGATGGAACAAATAGTTGTAGAAGGGTCAGATTCCCCTGAAGTGAAGTAGATCAGATAGGTTGGCGCACGGCATGGGCCTCAATGTTGCCACAGTAATCCGATTAAATCTAATCCTCGCTGTTCCAAAGAGTAGTTAGGTTCTTTATAATCCTTCAGCGATCACCTCTAGCGTAATGCATTTTAAAATGCAGACAACGGTTATGAAAAAGATGCATCTTGAACCCTTGATCGTGGCCAAAGCACGGAAGATTAACTAGGCCAACAAACCTTAGATAACCATCGAATTTGAAAACAAAATCAGTTTTTAGAGTAAAGTCAACCATGAATGGCCTAAAGAAAGCCAACGCACCTTTTAATAGTAGTGGTCTCAACGAGGAATTAATCGCAGCAGTATCCTTTTTAAATGGCGATAAAAAATCACGCAGTGACGTGTACTCCAAATTGAAAGCTCCCATGCAGATACCCGACTGCCTGCTACGCATACTGCGATTCTAACTTCGCCGTCGTAATAGCTCCGAGAGAGTGCAGGTTGGCGCATGGACCAATTACAATTTCGAACATAACGCGAATAGCTCCATCGGGATGCCTTATTTTGAGATTTTTACAGTTTTACCCATCCTTGTTAGACAGTATGCAATCAGGTACTTAGATTGCTGAATTTATTTTAAAGCTCTTTCTACTCGCATCAAAGTGCACCTGAACGAACTGTAAATTACAGAGCCAAAATTCCCAATGACAGTTCATGAACTATCTTACAATGGGAAGAGCACACACTCGCAGACACCTTTGCCTGACATTCTGACCAAAAGAAGGATATGTCCCCTGGCCTATGGGAGATTTTGGACATCATATCCACCAATTACAGCCGAGCATTATAATCTAGGACAAATTGCCTCGTTTTGGGCGCATAAGTAAATATTTGATATTAAGGTATCAACATTTAACAACCCTGTGGAAAGTGGTCTTCCCGTAAACATTCTAGGCATCATTTGGTAGGATTTATACTTCCTGGTTATTCTTCTTGAGGATCGCTGAGATCAATAATAACGGGTGATTGCATGCAAAAAAGGAAAGTATTGCACCTCCAGTTAAAAGTTCTTGTAACCAAATTCTTTGTATCGTAATTTTAGTACTACTTTCTTGGCCCTCAAGTTAATCTTCTTGGCATTGTGATTTGGGATTGCACAAGTACGAAAACCCTACTGTGCTGCCCAAGGCCAGAGGAGGACCCCCTTTTAATGACGAACCACTCAGTCAAACAAATCTATCCAAAACAGAGCATAAAAGTTTGCATTGTCGTGCTACCTTGCAGAAATCGCAGCATGCCGAATTAGTGTGGTAAGAAATATTACTTTGTAATGTATGCAGAAGGGCTAGAAACCCGCCTGCATGACTTATTCTACAAGTCCAAATAAAACAGATGAAGTTGTTCCCTTAAGTTTGACACGCATTTGCCATTTTTGGTGGAATTTAAGAAAAACAGCCTAGATTAATGAGATCATTCCTTTGTTCTATCATTAAGGTAAATTTACTCGGCTTCTATTTACTAGCTTTGTCTCTTAGGTGGCTTTAAATTTTGCAGAAGGATGCTGACAAATATAGCAATCGGTTTGTGTCGCTCTACTGCATTACCATCAAAACAGAAAGTACAGAGGCATTCGAAATCCCAATGCCATTTTATGGATAGGTTCGGCTTCTATTATATACGTACGGAGAAAATGTTTTGTTGAAAATACTACTCGTCAGTTGTGGAAGTGAGGAGTAAAGTAATTGCTTCTAAACAGTTTACAAAGGTATTGTCAACCATTAGATCTTGCATCCCGGTATTGTTGAATCAGGAAATTTAAGCAAATTGTTAACTGCATAAACAGCACTCCAGCGGTGAGGAGGGAGGAACGCACATCTTTTTCTGTCATCCAACGCTATAAAGGTGAAGCTCTGGTTCTAAATTTCCAAATAAATTATCTGTCCCGTGATAGCTATATTATTAACAACAGACCGCTATCGTTTCCTTTGTGGGAGATTTTCGGTACTTATTTTTGGCAGCATACCTACAGGAAGAAGTAACTTGAAACGACACTTTTTAAACCATAAAATAACGAGAGGCTTCAGAAACAATTAGATTGCAGTTTTTCGTTTCTCTACGATTTTTTGAATTTATTTCACCCGAAGGTCTTTCAAGTTGGTTCCTCTTCCAGTTAAGTGGGTAGAGTGCGATATTTTTAAGAAGTTTAATGTGTCGAATGGAAACAAAAGATTAACCAAAAATGGTCCAAAGTGCTGTTTTTTGAGGCGACGTCAAGGCACTGCTATGTTGGGTGAGGTCTGATGTAGAATGAAAAACATGAATTAATGGGTAAAATACTGGGCAAATAAATTTCTATAATAAAAACAAATAAATAACTTTATAGGCAATGAAGGAATTATTCAAAAATAAAGGAAGAGAACAAAGGACTGGAAAAGTCTGGGAAAGACAGATTGCATGAGTGGACCAGAAAATACTTATTGAATGATTGAAAGAATGAGTATTTGTATAGATTTAAAAAGGAGCAGAGTCTCAAGTTAAAATGTTATTAAATGAATAAAATGCGAAATAGCGTATGGCTGTATGACTCACGTGGGTCGATTACGAGAGGCCGAGTTGACCCACAGCTTGTAAGCCACCGGCAGTACGAATAAGGTGGTGTTGGATTGGCGGATAGCCACCCGAACGACTGAATTAGATACGGTACAAAAAGGGTCCTGTGGTGTGAACGGACAAACAAAAGAGCAAGATTCAGGGCTCTACTTGTTTCCATTTGATGGTTGGGATAAGCAGACAGATGTGTAAAGCGCAAGTCACTTCTCTACAACATTACAGTTCCAATTACGTGTAAGCCCACATCACCGCTAAGGTAAGACTCACTTAAGTTGTGACCCGGATTGCAGCACGCATAAATCGGAGGTATTTAGTGGGTATGAGTGCAAGTGCTGGCAAGAAGCAAGAGAAGGATAAAAAGAAAATGAAATAGGTAGAGACTTATGTGTTGGTAGTTTTGTTCATTGGCATATGTACTTATTAATGTCATCAGTTTGGTAAAATGCGTCTGCTTTACTGAGCCTGTAAAAAGATAAGCTGTTCCATCTCCTATATCTTTGACTACGCTATGAAATTTAATGAATAGTTTAGTCGCATAGAGGGCGTGGTGTCATTAATGCTAACGTCACGTTATTAGACCACTCCTTAACTAGCATGCTATACTTCCAGCTAGTTCTCCTCGTAATAGTAAGCACGTTGCAGATCCATGATCTCGTCGTTGATAGCCAACTGGAATTGAACTCAGTCACACTTTGAAGGGTTTGAGTTGGTAAAAAGGCTTGGACCCTAAATCGCGATCAAGCAGCTTCTCACCTTCGTAGACTTTGGCGCAGCTGTCATCATGAGTTTCTTGAGGTACGATTTGTGATTTAAAACTTGATATAGACAGCACTGATCGATCATGTACACTTGTTAACTACAGACCACTGAGCGTTACTAAAAATGAAATTCGTCTTGACTGGTCTCACTCTTGCTTACCACACCTTCATTTGCGTTTATTGTCGAAATACAGCCACTGCTAATGTATCGGCCTGTTGTGAGACATCGGAGTAAAGGGAAAATGAGGGAGACGCAATGATGGAAATGGTGCGTGATGCCTTTCAACCTTTAGAAGCAAACAAACGTCTCCGCCTCTTTCTCTTCATATTCGATGATACAAAGCGCTTGCCATTTCGTGTATTACTTCAAGTACCTATATTATCGGACACTACGCTATAAAGGCTTGACAACACAAGCTCATGCACTGCGATTTCACGTTATTAAAGATTCCAATCCCTCAATATGAATTCTTGTATGTCGGCAGCGAGTGTGGCTAGTAGATTTCACAGGGTTTGCAATTTAAATTTGCAAAACTCAATTAGGACCTTGTAACTACCAAGATATCCTTCAACGCCATCGGTTCCATATATCTAAATGGGTAAATCACAAGCGTGTAGTAGGAATTTACCTTTACGCCTGTTTGTGGATGTCTACGACAGTAGACACAGAACGCTTTGTTGAGGAACACCTATTTAATGCAGACTCGGGAATCCTGTTACCCTGCTATGACACTGAAAGCTCTTTTTTGTTCAGTCGCGCTCCAAATCATTAGCTATTTCAGCCCATCAAGCGGCAAGCTAAAAATACTGCTTCCAATCCTTTTGCAGTGCTTCAACCAAACCATAGCGACATTTACAAAAGCCAGTAAATCTAGATCGGTCAATCCCACGACACGTGCACAAGTTGGGACAAAACATGTAGGATAAAAAGAAAGAACCAGTTTTTGATTCCTTTAGAATTCGGAGGGCTAGAATTGACCTTGCCTGCAAAGCTGCAATCACTTGTAAGTCTTAAGCAAAATTAATGCCTTAGTGGACCAAAATGCGGGAATTTGTAGGTGCAAATGGCTAAGATCAAATGAGCCATGCTTCAGTGCTAAAGCTTAATAGGTACCGCACAGGTGTTGTGGTGAATACATCAGCGTTGTAGGGAGGACGCGCGAATAACAAAAGTCCAGTTTCAAATCCTAAATATCTACTCTTTTTGCTAGCACATGTTGCATGACATTATTTATTTACTAGTAAATAGTGTAAGGATTTTCGCAAACCTTCCACACCCACAAATAAGCTCGTCTTTTTTGACATGCTTGTGGTTTGATCACCAAATTCAACACTGAAATGTAAATCTGAGCAGAATCGCTTCAAGGAGGAATCAAAACTGCTCTCTTAACAGTGTGAAATGGTTCGAAGATTTGCACGGCTCAGCATTTGGTTCTGGTATATAGCTACTGGGCTACAGCCTCTCATCACTTCGGTACTACACTTTGAGGTGACATATTCTTCACTGAGTAAACATCCACGTCAGTAAACCACTTGGGTCACGTAAAGACCTCATGCTCCAGCATTTTATTCTCCAAGGACTACGTCTTGGCATAACAACCTGACGCCTCGTTAAACTGTGCGTTAAACTATGTGAATGATTCAACCTCTGGACACTATGTAGTCGCTTCGCAACATAGCCTTTAAACCACGTGAATATCCTCCCTCTCCTTCTGTAGGCAGTAAACAGAGGGTTCCCCCTCACTACTTCAGCTCATTGCGACATCATTGAGGACTCAGGGCACTACGTGTATGAGTTACATTTAGGAGGGTGTTATTGCCTGTTTGGTTTATGAGTGTGCAGGTAGCCAGCACCGAATGAATCTCGCAATGTCATCAAAGTGAGCAGATGGCAATTCCACCCCATGTTCATTGATTATAAGTTCAAAGCTCAAGTCCGCAGCTTACCCTACACACAATTTAAATTAAAAGACAAACCGAGAAGTTAGGTGAGGACGAGAAGCAATGAAGAGCATTGCGAAAACGGAGAGATCATCGGGTGAACGTGTGAAAAGTCGACGTGACCTAGTGCACGTGGACACACTGGTTATACGACCTACGCAGCTAACATGATGTAAGCCCAATCCTAAGCACGCTTGACCGCCTCAAAATACTTTTTTTGGTGAACCATGTGTAACACCGGACAATTTTTGTGCCTGTGAAAGTGAATTATTAACAGCCGTACAAATGCTCTTTCTACTGCCAAAATCACTCAGGTACGCAAAAGTTCTTGCTTGCCTAAAAATGAGTGGCCCAGGTAGTGTGAGCGTAAGCAAAGATGCTTCAGAAGTAAGGTTGCACTTGGCTAAGAGTTCCATGCCAATTTAATCTTCATAATTGCTATCAGTAAAAACACGCCATTCATTTCTCATTACCAAGTAGAGTGGGATGAAGCCTTTCCCACTGTGATGCAATTACCCTCGATTGACTCACCATCATGGTACTTCTCGCTATCACACGCCCTCTCGATGCTGGTTAACAGATGAAATGAAGCAGATTTCCGTTCATAAATCAAACAAGCTTAACTTGCGCTATCGAAAGTACGGGTGGAAGAGAAATGAAAGCAGTCGCAAAGGGAGACTATATTTGTGAGGAACCACACATCAGTCGTATGTTAGCAATTGGATGTGACAATCAGACCCCTTCAAGTTACAGTAATTTGCTCGACTAGGGTATATCAAAAACATGCAAACCGTTTTTGGGCACCTGACACGCATTCGAAAAATTACTAAACGGATATCCAAATAAGACTTCTGCATATTTATTAATTGAAACATCGGGCTTGGTTTTCCATCCTAAGACCAAAGGCTCTCTGAAGACCACAAAAGCAATGTTTATTATTTCGTAAGTGTCGATTTCTCTCATTATTTATTCCAGCAGTGACTAGCTGCTCCACATTAGCAAATCACTGCTAAATCTCTAAACTTCTATGAGTGGTGTAAAGTGGTCTGCATGCTCCCTTGCTAAAGTCTAGACATCAACTCAACCTAAATCGGAAGTGTGCCAGAAAAATCCTACTGCAGAAAGTTTTTTCTTAATGTGGGCAAATTTTTAAATTTCCAAGTAGATTCCGTTTAAATGCTTCCCTTGTAAGGAATGGATGCGTTATTGCAAATTTGCTGCAATATCTGTAGGTACAATAGCCTGTATTTGCAAGTGAGTGCAGGCATTAATAAACCGACTTAACTTTAAAGCATCTGCATCTTCCGACACAAGATAAAGGAGAGCACTTCATATGTAATGACAAATTACAAATTTGTTTCGCATCTTCACGTCTCAAACAACTACATCTTACTGAAACTATCAGTAGGCGGCATAAGTGCTACCGCAAGTTGAGAATAGTACCAGAGGCAGTACTGATGAGGGTATTACCACAGTCCTTCGGATCGTTGCGCATCCGCACCACTGCAGCACACGTCTTCTGATTAACGATTATTGCGTCGAAATGGGCAATTTTGTGCAGGGCGGACTAGGTCTCTTTGACACTGCGGTTTATAGAGCATCTCTTTCTTCTCAGAACATCTGGTGGGTTGGATCGGTATGGAAAGAGACTTGACTAACTAGGGACATGACCAGGGAGGCATTTACGCATGATGGCTGTACCACTTAGGCAATCCCACCAATCTATGCGGTTAAGCACCCGTAGAGAAGTTATTCAAAACACATAAACCTTTAACTCTCCACCAGTACCGATGTTGTTCAAAAAACGTGGAAGCTGAAATCTTATTCATTCACTCACAATGCAAAGTAATCGAAGCCAAATGTCTGACAATGCGAGATCCGTCAGTTTTGAAGGGTTAGCCTCGACGCCACTTGCCCAATAAACAGGTGCAACAGAAGGCGCTGTGTCACGTGCGGCGTGTGTGTTCCCGTTCCCTTCCTTAGCCGATAGCACGTATTCAACTAGAACTGACAAGTTTAGGCACCCTGAAGTGCGCAACACTCTCTCACTGTATTTCTACAAGGCACAATTTCGCAATTCTAGGTCACATAGCTACAATATCTTTGTGTAAAGCGCCCACTGTCAACGCATTCGGCCTCAGAGATAGGCAATGAAAGAGCGCTCGTGTTTTTCTTTGCTGGACACTCTATGCATGTGGAGGTGATTTCTATGCTTTTGTATGCTTAAGCAGTATCTACGTCTTCTCTTCTTTTCTTATCCACTCCTGTCATTTTCTGCCGTCAATTAATGTACTAGTCTACTCTTCAGCATCCCCATTACAAGCATGTATTTTTATGGCACTGGATGCTACTAAGTATTCATGCGCAAGTATGAATGTACGGTGCAAGGAAAACACCGCGCTCTCTTTAATATTTTGTCTAATTGTGCAATCAACTTTAACAATTTTTACGCATACATGTTTTTACGTGCGTGTATATGCTCAAGCTAATGAAGCGTTACATCCAAGCGCAAATGCATGCACACACACACACACACACGCATGGGTAGTGCATAAAATGTTCACCTACCGCTAGCATTAAAGCAAATTAAACTTACGCATACTCGCACCTGTAAATACGCATCCTCGATTTCAACTATGGGGTGTTTTTCCTCGCGTATGTACATGCATATACGATTGCACAAATAAGATTAACTCCACTTTCAAATCCACACATAAATACAAGCAATACTTAAGCACAAATTCACAAACTTATGTCCATTCATACATGAGCTTGTAGTTTATAATGATTCCACAAATGAGTAGTCCTCCTACGCACACATTGATGTCTATACATATGTACTGCCGAATAGGATGAGCACCGTGGCAGTGTGGTGTAGCGTGAAGTACTAAGTTTCATGTTTCCTGTGCGGACATAGAAAGATGTGCTTTGAGCACCGGAAGTCTAGTCGACCACTACTCGCAGTTGTTTGTTTGCACGTACAAACCACCACTGCTACCTGTTCACGAGATAGGCGTTGGCTTTTCTAAATAGCAAGGGGACTGAGCTAATGCATACTATCGTACATTGGAAACCGGCAGAAATTAAAGCTCCAGTTTATTTAATTCCAGCACATACACTATACGTGCATACTTATCTCCATGATACATCTATTTAGGACTGGTTTTACACACACTCGTACACATCAGGTGTCTAATCGCCTCCGATTTTGTCCTGTTTTGCCCAGTTCTGTCACCAAGTCTCAGTATTTTACTTAACTATGTCTTTCTTTAACTTTCACATGCCACCGTGTTCTGACTGCATCCTCTCTCCTTACCCCTTCGAAAATGAAGTTAAGTACTTTGTTTTCTCTTTGTAATTCATAGTCCACTTAAACTCATACCACCTCGGCCCTGTTAGACAGTCTGTCTACCTCGTCCCTCACGGAATCAAGCAAAAATGTACATTCAAAGTCCACCATGTTTGTGTTTTTGTGTGTTTGGGTTGGTGGGGGAGTGTGCACATCCGTTTCTTATTCTCTTCCAAACTCTAAGTTGAAATGATATGCAGCTCTATCATAGGCAGGGTAAGACTTTGTTCATTCATTGAATAAGGAGTTGAACATTTGATTCGCCATCTCGTCTTCTAGAGTTCATCCTTCATCTTTCGGCATTTTTAGCTGCTTACCCGCGAGATTAGGATAGACACCAAAGGTGGAAAGAACTGGCGTAAAGCAGAAGGATGTGAGCCAAAAAAGGCAGGACAGAAGGAGCAGGTGGCAATGGCGAGAGGGAAGTAATCGAAGGAACTTATGCAGACACTGAATCAAGAGTTCCATCAAACAAAGTTTCAAAATGAAAAATCGGTGTTCCGAAGTCGAAGACAAAACGACATTTAGGACCCACGAGAGGCTAGACCACACAATAACTAACGCAGCACCTCCAAATGGGGCATGCTGCCATAGCAAGATGATTCGTCGCCAACCACGGTGGTAGCACAAGTTTCGCTTAAATGATAAATACATCAAACGCTGTAAGTGGGATCTACACATGTGATAAATCGAGAGAACTCACATGTAAAGAGATTAAGAAGAGGAGGAATAAAGAAAGGGACGATCAATGAAAGGAGAAGGATGAATCTACCGTCAGATATCTACCAAAACCTACTTCACCTAATTACTCTGTGCGCGTGTTTCTTTAGAGATGAAGGTGTTAATATGGTGCATTCCTTGAAGAAGTGAGTGTTGACAAAGCCACTAAACCAATGTTAGGCTTTATAAACTGTTTGAATATGTTTAGCTTGCTAAATTGCAGAGTCGAAAGTTTGTCAAAGTGTGAGTTTTTCTTCGAGCATCTTCACGTGACACACGTTCATGCGACTGGTAATTGCCAATAAGGTGTGAAAATTATCATTTGCAAATATATCATCAAAGGATTGCTTGATGCGACCTTTCCTCTGCTGGTATGACTGACTATACCATGAGTTTTGCTTGTTGGCTGCTCATAATAAGGGGCAATATCGAATTTGCCCAATTTCGTTGCAACTGTGAACGAGCAGTAAAGAAATGTCATCAAAGCGGGACTGAGTTGAGCAATCCATGATTTTTACCTTCTCACAATTTCGTCGGACCAATGAGTGGCGTCTTCTATCTCGTAGGGTTGAAAACTTTCATTGAAGCGGCTCGAAATAATGCCTTCTATTTCACCTCTGCCTGTAAAGATCCCGCAGGTGTTGTGCCAAATCCTCAATTAATACGGATGGAAAGGAGTTCGCTATTCAATTATCATGCTAGTGCGTTTACTTGACCCAATTAGGTAAAGTCGATACAATTCGAACAAATCCGTCCAATGGCACCAGTCACTACCTGGGGCACAGTCTTCCCTCGATCGACGCAGCAATAAAGCCAAAAATTAAAACAAACTCGATAAGCGCCTTCCCCGTAACCGCCTTCTCGGGAGACCGACATGGTCGAAGCAGAGCATAAATGATTGAACTTGGGTGGTTTGAGGGGTGACATTTGAATGTCAGGTTTATTTCAAGCATCGTTGTATTGATATCATCGATTTGACTCACCGACAGCTCATTTTACTGAGGCATTACAATGTGTAAGCGTTTACACATCTCGACCTCTGGCTGTTAACTGGGTTGGGAGCCTAAGAAATCACTAAGTTCGCAGACAGAAGGTCTACGCAGACGCACACGCACACAAACATGTAGTCGCCATGCGCTTGACGTACTATCAATTCACTTAGTTGATGGATGGTTTTGCTGATGCTGATAAAATCAACATCAATCAACATGTAGCCGAGCACTTTAGCTGAGTAGTTATTCTCTTGCTTCCGTACTGCAGCTCGTCGTCTGATCATGATGCGGAGAAGAGGCCACAGCTGTCTCCCCTGACGTAGACAGGAGGAAATATAGTTGACACGGAGTTCGCATTCGCCTTTTATTTTCACCTTACACGTTATCAGGGCGCATGGCATTGAAACAGCGTCCCGTTGCATGTCGATTGGTAGAATTTAGGCCAACCTACATGCAAGTACGCATAAGTAGATTGCAGTTGTATGGAGAGTCACCAAGTGTGGAAGTGGTGGCTACTTAAGTCAAACGACTTAGTTCAATATTTTTGACCTCTTCAATAAATAGAACATTTCATTTGTAGCGCTCGCTCCATTTACCTCCCCTTCTCTGAGACTTCACCCGGCAGGAGAGGGTTGATTGGTTTGCGACATATTTGTTGCCTCGAAGTAAGTGGAATAAATACAGCTTCAAAAGGGGCAGGGCTGAAATTGGAGTTTTACACAGCGTCAGGGGAATTGACTCTTTCCTCAAGCACGAGATTAAAGTTACGTTTCCACCTCTCGTCTCAAAGGTTCATTATTAGAAACATAAGTATTGTATTATCATCCTAGCAATTACACGATTTTTGCGAACAATGCAAGGCGCAAGTGTCGACTGTCACAAATAAATATAAAACCTGCTGTTTCATGAGATTTTAAATAAGTATCGAGGCAGAAATTTATTTCATTAATGTGCTAGCTTATAAAAACTTTTCATTAGGCAAACCAAGTGAATGCCTGATTTTCCTCAGTACATTTGATGTATTAGATTGTGTAGTGTTGGATAAACTGGGTGACGGTTAACATTTGTGCTGCTATTGTTCCTTTGGTTGAGATCGTGAAACTTATACAAAACTCATGCTCCTGGCTGCAGCACCGACGGTCGATGGCAAGTGGAAATTGTCTCAAGATGGGAAGCGAATTGTGACGCGAACCCAACTTCAATGCAGTTCGTTCCTTCCCCTCTGCTCTCCACTGTGCATTGGACATTTGGCGTTAAATGACTTGAATTTTATGCTCACTTCAAATAACTTCAGATTTCCCCTTGCCAGACTGACTACAATGCGTACTCAGACAGACATCAGTACCACTTTTAGCTCCTGATCACAGTCTATTTTCGCATGCTGGATACTGTAATATGTTCTCGGACCTATAGACACATGGCACCGTTATGGAAGTGTAAGCATTGGGTAGGCTTAATCCTTCATACTTGATTTAATGCACTTCCTTGTGCCTGAGGACGGAGCTCGCTTGAATCAAATGTAGCATCTGAATTGACAAGCAGTCAGCCATTCCAAAAGTAGCAGTAGGAATTGCACTTCAAGTTCCTATTCCTAATAAGGGTCCGGATTATTTCGCGATCACTTGCCACTGACCGGTCGATTAATAAGTGGACACATTTGAAGTGCACCGAGGCCAATCTAACATTGTTGCTACACGAGAGTAGGACCATCCCATGACCCAGCGCTGCAGCATGCACATACGCTCCTCAGACACCTTCCTAAAATTGTTAACATTGAAATCTCGTTCCCTGATGCCTTAATCCCCCACCAGCCCCTCAGAGCCTTCGTAGGATTCGCGCCCACACTTCCGCACTTCGAAGCACAAAATAACATTAAACTCAATCAGTATTTTTCGAGTCTACGAAGTTTGGTTGCAGCATTACCTTCCTGTCAATTTTTTTGCCTCATCCAACAACTCTGGAGTAAAGAAAGCGGTTCAAAACCAATGATTAACGTTACACATACAAGTTCTTCCCTTAAGCTACCTTGTCTTGTGTTCAGCTCCATTATTTTTTACCTAAATTGGTAAAAAGTCCAGTGAGCTTTTGGGTACTCTCCATGGTTTAGTGCTTTTGACTTTTTTTAATGCTTGTAACTCTGCCTCCAAATAATGTATCATCAAATGACTACTTCTCATTTGCTGGAACACCTCTCTCCACTTTTCTGTTCGACTTCTGTGGTGAATACGCACCTCCGCCAGGTCAATCACTCTGTGTTTTTTTAACCGATTTGGCCAAGTGGAATTTACCTTTAACAAGGCTTTGCCATTTTCTGCATCTTTTTACCCCAGCAATTACATCAAAGCTGACCATCCCATCTTTTACTCACAGATAATGCTTTCGCGTCAACTTCTTCGACTCCGACGGTTTTCATCGATTGTTTCATCATATTTACGAGCAGAATCAAACTCTTCTTCGCCCTACTCGTAATTTCACTTACTCATTACTTCGCTCTTCTTAGGGTAGCCCCCATTGGACAACTTCAACCGACGCAACAATCGCCATATGAACCGGGTCAGCTAATTTTGCATCGCCTCTTTGGCTACCGCGGCGTGGTGCTCTGTTCCTGGAAGGCCAGTCTCTTCGAAATGAAGAAAATCACTCTTGAAGTCGATCCGCCTGATAATCCGTAGGTTCCATTTTTATCCGTGAAGGAAGAATGAAATTTACAAGTTGTGTTAGGTCAGAGGAAATTGTCCCACCGTTTAAAACTCCAGTAAAACGCGAACAACCGATACATGTTTATGCGGTGCTGTTTGACTTTCGCGATGTCGCCTTATCCGTGAGTGTGCATTTCCCACAATAAGCGCATTTAATCGTCCCTACCTCTGCTTGGTTTCAGAGCCTATCAATGATCACAGGAGTTCCATTCTTGCCACTTGGTGAGGGTCCATGCAAAGCTACCTACAATGTGACCGGTGCGTTCTGAAATTGAGTGTTTTACTTCGAACAGCAAATAGGGGGACAATTATAACGATTTTGTAGGCACGTATTAACTGCCAAATTTGGAGCAGAATCTGGTTCTACTGAACGCTGTAGTGTCCATCTCACACTTGAAGGCGTCATGGGAAATCCAATTTGGAAAGCCTTCTGCATCTGTAAAGGGCCACCAAAGATTGATCATTTCCACCCCCATTGCCAAATCGTAAAACGTCGTATAGGGTTAACCACTAAAATTTTTGAGCAGCATAGCTGATTTTTTGATAGTGTAGGTCTTCGTACTTTTGTACCACCGATCTCCCATCAAACTGTAATCACGAGTAAGGCACGAGCCTAAGTCACAAGATTAACACTACTTGGTGCCCAACAATCCTGATCCGTTTTGCATAAACAGTCCTAAGTGATATTGCAGCGTGTAGCGTTTGTCTGTTTAATGCTGTGAGGCGCAAGACCTACTCCTATCTCACTTGCGCATCTAGATATGGACTACGCATTCCACGAGGACCTTCTTCCCTACACCTGTACACATGAATTGCCACTGCTTAATTCCTCTTTCATGGAATTGATGCACTTCGATCCCGAAGTTGGTGAGTTCGTACTCACTCGTGGTGCGGCTATTTAAATTAAGCCTATTACACGCTTCGTTAACACACATGAATAGGATTTGTTCGTGGCTTTCACTGAAGTGGTAGCTATCGCACCTGCTCAATGGAATCTTCTAATATAAGAGTGCCTTACACCATGAAATCCCCATTTTCTTCTTATTTCCCTATATTTGACCAAGTTTCCCTATTTACTGTTTCGTTGGGACCACTTTCAGTCCGCCAGTCCTTCATATAGCAGGCATATCGCCATACTTAACAGCGAGCATGTATTGCCTTGCAGAGCCGAAGGTCTACCCAACAGATCGTTTGGAGCAGATGCTGAAGAAATTTGGCTCCTGTTTGGAGGTTCAGAGCGTGCACCAAGAGACCACAGATGGTGTTCGTGTCACCGCTGTCCCATTTCTCATGGGTCGACGCAAGGTATGCGTGAGTCATCAGCGCCGTCCGCTTTTGTTGCCATCTGTTCACCTCCTCCCCACTGTCCAAAGTGAGCACACAGTCTAGCTACCACTTTGAAGTCGACCTTGAGACCAACGATCAGATTATGGCAAATTAAAGTAGCAACAAAGTTCTATGCAATCACCCTTTCTACAATTTTCATTTGTTCGTGAAATTCAATAAATACAATCTTTATTTGCACGAATTTTAGCTTCCTACGAAGGCTGTGGTGCACTACGTACGTTTTTATGCGTTCGCCACAGTTTGCTTCCTGGCACAGGTTGCAGCAAAGGGCAAGCTTCCTCTTTTCTCCCTTCATTCCTTTTATCATTCCTCTTCTCCTTTCATCTTGCAGTGGCGTTATTTGATTCTCATCGAGAATATGACGCACAGAGGCATGAAACTGTGTGGAATTTACTGGAACTTTAGCACTGCGGACGGTAGACCTCTAAACGTGTACGACGCAGAATTCGTCGAAACGGTAGGTGTACCCAGACCTAGGCAGACATTGAGCACAAAGAAAACTTCCTCATTGATGGCTGTGTAAACAACGATATTCATAAACTTTGCAGCCACTTCTGCCCGTGCGAAGTCCGTATTTCCAGTACCATGGATGTTTTCAAGTGCCCACGCCAAACGTAAGAGCACGCGGCTTCTTCAAACTGGAAGATGTCGATGGCTTCAGGGTAGTTGCGGATATTCCTCTCTTGCCATTTCGGGACGTGGAATATTACCGTGAGCTCTACCTATCGGACACTGGCCCTGATGATGGTTCAAAGTAGCTTTTCTCCTCCTTCATTTCATTTTTTTGCTTATGCTTAAATATTAGACGTTGTCTTCATTGTTCATTGTTACCTGAAACTTCCCCATTGTGGCTAGTTTTTCTACAATAGATGGTTAACTCGCTTGGGTTTCTGGCTTGTCTATTTCTTTACTAAAGTGGTGATCAGAACTTCGTTTAGCGGGAAGCAAACATTTTAAGCACAAGTTGAGGAGTTGTTTCCTCCATGCAGCATAGCAGACCAAAGAGAGTAGCGTCCTCCTTTGGTCCAGTCCTTGGACGAGAGTGCTAAAAAGGAAATGGTAACCATTTTATCTGTTATGCAGGCAGTCCAAGGGGGTTAAATTGGGAGGCTGAATCACTCGAGGCTCAGGACGAATGGTGGTATGATCAAGCGGACAGGTTTTTCACTTGGCTATCAGCATTTAACTTGATTATTCCAGTTCAAGCCTGTGGACTTAGTGAAAACGCAGTCGCCTACACTGAGAACGGTTGCATTGTTGTCGCAAAGGCTTTCAGTAAGATTAGGCCACTCAATGGGTTACCAGCAGAACAGGAGTGGTAGAAAGATTTTACTGAACTAATGAGAAACAATGTCATCATTTACACTGCTGAAATTAAAACAGCTTTTATCCGACTCGGTCCCTCTTGCCGTATTGTAAATGGTTACACACTAGGGGATGTTTCGAAACAGTAAAAACACCGTTACAAAGAACAAAACAGGAATGGCCCGTCAAATGGCAGGAAAATACATTTTGTTTGATTCCAACAGTCAGATGAATTAAGAAACGGGAATTGCGGAAATTAGTGAGCAGCAGGAAGTGGATCAACCTGCCTTCATTTACAAAGGACGTGGAATTTGACAACTGGTACAAGGACGCCGAATTCAGCCTTTGATTTTACTTCACAGTCGAAACTCTTACATTGGCAACATCGTATCCGGTAGGCCACATTAACCAACGATCACAGTGAGGATACTTATCCATAATATATAAAAACTGGTGGTGAGAATTTACTGCATTCTGCTTTCTGATTTGGTAGCTATCTTATCTGACAACGGGAGGAAGTAGCAGCTGCTGTTTTGCGGTTAGATATTGTACAAGACGAAGTACACTTGCAGCCATTTAGAGTGTGTTTTTGGCAAATATTCTGTATTTACTCCTCCTGACTGTTCGGGCTTGTGTTCGCATTTATGCCGTATTGGCGTTACGTATACTCAGGCTAAAGTCCGTGTCACCATAACCGGTCGGCCTACCATTGACAAAGTAAAGGTGTGTTCCACCAGCTTACCGAACGCGTCGTTACGTACACAAGTGAATGCATCGTTGACTATAATTTGCAGCATTAAAAGTGGTTCACCAAAATATGCGGGAGAATGTTGTTAGCATTATTAAAACCGGTTTATGCGTGAATATATAAATGAATGTGTGTCGCATTATTATCTGTGCCTTTGAACTGGATGAAAGATAGGATAATACAAGGATAAATGTAATTAGCTTTATTGCAGTGGGTATACGCGAATATGTGAGCAAATACGTGTCGAAAGTGCCTCACAAAAATTTGCTTAATCAGACATATACATTCGTATTATTTACAGCCTGGGGATCGGTGAATGCACAAGTGAGCATTAAATTCGGCTCATTTGGCACACAAATTCAAATGCATATGCATCCAAGCTTATGACATTGAAATATGGTTTTGTGTATACATATATGTCGGTCAATGTAGGCGTGTGCAGTGTTTTATCCAACAACACATTTAGAGATTAGCTTCTACACAACAATCTTGTGAGCATTATATGACAAAACAATTATTCATCACCCTTAGCCATTCCCTGCCGCCAAGACGGCAACTTATCAATCAATTGGTGTGGCTTAACTTACTGACATTGCTAACAGGGAATGGACGAATGGGTGAAGTCTCTGCATCACTGCCAATTTTAATGCCACCATGGTGTGGCATTGCCAAAAGGGTGATCAGACACCTTTTATTACTTAATAGTGCGTTGCCCGCCTGTGCTAAGCAACTTCCCTTCATACGTTACTCTAGAGATAGCGTAGACGCAGCAGTCGATTCTACGCGTCCCTCTCTTCATCTCCACTTAAGCGTGAAATGCTTTTTTATGAAACTGCGGACACATACATTTCCTGATAATTAATTTAATTGAAGACAAAGATGACAACAGCAACAACACCACGACCTGTTCAGATTTGATCGACAAATCTTGACTACAACTTTTGTGGAAATAATGCGAATTTTCAGTGCATGGCTTAAGAAATGGCATTTCAAGAGGAAATCATGTCCTACCCTCCGGGCTTGACACTTCTCCTATCCACCTATTCACTCTTTCATCCACTCAACTACTCACTTATTCTCCCTCTAATTAATCACTAAGAGCTTTGCCTTAGCGACGATTGCATATTTATCCTAGGCTGTAGAACAGCATCTTCACTTAAGCGCATTGCTATGTCCCAAAGTTCGAATGACTGCATGCATACGGTGAGACAAAAGGGGCAATTGCTTGCAAATGAATGCCTCAATCGGCACCGAGAAAATATGCCAGCATTTTAATGGTTGCTCGTTTCTCCAGCAACTTCACATATCACACCTAAATTTTGGCGGCCACGCGGTGATACGAACCAGTTCGGAGACATCAGTTCGGCTGCCGCAGGGGCTTTCTTCTCCTCTGTTTTGAGGGAAGTAATTCAAACAATATGCACTGCCAATGCCTCAGTTGGACAGGCTTCAATCAAACGCAAGATGCTGAGGTTTCAAACATCCACGGAGTCGACGCAAATGCCAATCAACGGTTAGTGAGGGATTCAGAAACGCACTGGGAGGTGTTGAAAGCGTGGACAAATAGATTTCCAGGTGTCAAGTTTTTAATCCACGACCTCTTTTACGGTCAATTGACGTTCTTTTTTCTGGGTTAATATGATCGATGAAGAATATGACACCGAGATGTCCATTCCACACAATTTCATTCAACTCCTGGCTTGACGCTTCAAACTCGACTGTATTTAATTCAATCGCAGAATTTTAGAAGGATCTTTGTTGATAGAACACCCTCTTAGAGCGGCAAATCACAGAATCCAACGTCTCAGAGTTCATGGATCAGTGAATGGGAGGGACGAATGCTCAGTTATGAAGCATGATTGTGCTTCTAATGCGGAGTAAGACGACCACACGCTAGGAGTTGAAGTTAAAAATCAGTATTTGAGAAGCATTTGCATATTTGAAGACCCTTATTTCATCTTAAGGCATGAATGGGAGCATGAAAATGAACGGAGAGGCGAGCGAGAAATGGGAGAAGGCAGTGAAGAGGCATTGGTGATAAAAGAAAGATCGTAATTTTGTTTTCAACAGCATGGACGGGGTCAAAATTATCCACAAGTGGATTGATACTCTTGCATTTACTTCCCTAACTGAGTTACCTGGCGCCATTAGCATAGTTTTGACAGTGGTGGTTCTTTCTTGCTAATGTAAACCTTGCTTCTCCCTCAGCCTCAAGCATCCTCATTTCAAGGTAATATAATCGACACACATCGATGGCACATGCCTAAGAAAGCAGAGTCCACATAGTTGGCAACAGTCAGTCAACAAGAGCTTTGTAGATGATTGAGTTCAATGTTAATTATGTTCCGGTGTATGAAACAGTGGTCTGAGGTGCTATGGAGGTGTCGAACATAGTGGTGAGAAGATTGAGGCATCAGAAAACAGGGTCTTAATCCCTAAAACTTATGTGCAGCTGGAATATGGTACTTGGAGAGCGTGTGCCCATGCTGCAATGATGGGACAAGAGAAGGCCCCACATTCGCGTAATTGCAGTGTTGAAATGGCTTTAGCACACTTCAGGTGTATCCGCTTTATAGTCGACCGGTATACGAAAAGGGCTCGTGCAATATTTCAAAGCCTTTGGGAAAAAGGGGAATTGAAGGCTGTCTAAGAAACTCGAGGCGCAATTCCTTCTGTCACATTCGGAATGGTAGAACACTCCCAACTTTTATATGCTGCATTTGATTCACATAGGTGTTCTGCTGGATCACGATGATGCCAGCATTTTTGTGGAAATTTTGAGCATCAGTCGATGCGAGAACATCCAGCAGTATCCAGCATGTAAAAATAGACTGCGAGCGGGGGAACATAATTGGTGCCTTTACCTGTCTAAGTACTGGATGTAGAAAATCCGGGAATCCAACAGTTGAAAACATTTAAGGTGCAAATGAAAGTCAATATATTTAACGCCAATTTTTTTATGCGCGTTGTAGAGAAACGCTGTGAGTGCTACAGCCAAGGAGCAAGCGGAGAGGAAGGAACAAGCTATATTGAGGTTAGACTCACATTATGATTCGCTTTCACCTCAAAACTCATGCCATTTAGCTGACATAGCTTTGCCGAATTAGCGTAGGTGACGGATTTAGTATGCAGCTGTGATTTGTCGTAGAATATGCGAAAGAAGTTAGACGTGGTTGAACTCAAACAAAGAGTTGGTATGCTTCGCCAATACTTGCTTCAAGGTAACCATGCTACCTTCATCGTCAGCACTCAGCTGTTTTAGAAGAAGCTATAGGCAAGAGGGCTGCAGTGGAACAACGTGGTGGTTCAGTTAATACAGCACTTTGGCGCTACGATGTCGTCACCGTCTGCTTTATTGCGAAGGTCTCCAGGACGGGCGAGTTGCAAGGTTACGGTATCGTCATTGTCATCTTCATTACAAAAGTCTCAAAGGTGGCTTTGTGACCTTCCAAGAGGTGACACACGACACTAGCAATATGCTTAAATGCCCGTCAAAGTGTAATTCTTAAAGTTAGGGAAGATGACAAAGGTAGCTGCCGTTCCCTCCCCCGAGTAGGTTTGACCTATGTCTGGATCCCGATAGTCTGCACTCTGTGTGCGTATTGCTCCATGTTCGGTAATCTGCTCAATTTAAGTGTGCAGTAAACACTAGGAGACCACTTCTTGCTGCAGCAATGTCGAGTGCGTAAAAGCGGTTTCGGAACGTAGTGGTATAAAGTCACGGGACATTGAATTTGTGAGCATGACTATTGTCACAGGAAGTGGAGGCCGTTTACAAGACGCACCCTCATTAACTGAACCTGAAAAGCACTTGGAGGAAACCAGCAAACCCTTGAGGTCCAAACTGGGCCGCGCTGCCAATTCTGTCTTTTGGGCCTACGCAGTCCGACTAAGGCAAAACTGGTTGTCATTCTGTTGGTCTTCTGATGATACCAGACGCATGGCTAACTGCATGGACATTGCATTTTTCCTCCAAGCACCTCTCTAGTTTGTTTCCTAAGGAGATAGTATTTTGTGAAAGGATTTATCAATTTGAATTGTTTGTTACAAAGGGCTCACAGAGGAAAACTTTCAAAAAGTGAGTGGATATACCGAAGCACTGATCCAGTTTTCGTGACCGTTCAGTACCAATGTCGCGGCCTAAAGCATTTGCCCTCTGATGGATCGGCCTTAATTCAGCGAAAATGTGCAGGCTGAAGTGGTTATTCATAACAGACGACTATCTAATCCGAATGCTAACTTTGACTTATTTTTCCTACTTTAGCAATACGATTGCGTTAGCTTTTCTGTGCACGCCTAATCACTTCCAACAGATTTGAAATGTAAACCTTCGCGCATCAATTTCTTTGTGCCGAATTGTGGAGTAAGTTGCATGGGCAGCACGAAATATGCATTAGCTCTGTCACCTCCGAGGACATTTATCGTCTTACCACTCGAATTTCTCTAGTTATGAGATACTAGAGTTCGGTGGTCAAAATTTGCCAAATCGTTAATCAAACCATGTGATTCCCCTCTTAAGCTTCTGGATGAAAAAATGAAACGACATCTTCAGCACTGCCTCAGCACCTATCTCAACTTACAACACCATTTATCTACTTATCAGATTTTGGTAATATGTAGTTTTGTTTTGGCCAATTGGGAGATCACACATTTGCAGTTTATCGTTGCATGTGGAGTGTCCTCCTTTATCGTGCGGCGAAATGCAGATTTGCTCTAACATCAAGTCACACTTTTGCTGTCTCGAACACACAATCGCTGCTTAGGCCTTTAAAAAGGAAAAGAGCTGTTCCTCAATTCTGGCCAATTCATTTGTGAGAACTGGCTCATCTAGTTGGAAGCATAGGGTCCTCTGAAGTTACTGAGTTGATAAGGCGCACTTTCTTTGGTCTGCTTCCCTACTAACCTACAACAGGCAACTAGCAAAGCCTAAATCGTGCTCTTGTAATGCCCATACTCTTGACGCTGATGACGTGCTTATTGAGAAATAGTCCCTTCTAAATTTCGAATACATTACAGTAAAAGGTTTTGTGGTGGGATTAGAATAACTCTAAATTTGACTTGACTTGGTAATTGTTCGGTGATGATTGTCTCTTCCAATTTCTTTCTCACTCACAAACACAGGCTATTCCATCGACCAATATTAACACCAACTTAAAGGGAAGCCGGCAAAAAAGGAGTCCACTTGGATGAAGAGATGGAGAAGTGGGACCTTAGTTTTCTTGAAACTGCAATATTTAAGTGAATGACTTCAACTCGAATAGTTTACTTGTTCTAGTTGTGCATTAATTAAAATTCTTTCTCACTTCATGTCGTGGATATGTTTTCTTCGTAATCGATATCTTGCTCTTAGTAATCGAGTCTTTGGTACACTTCAAAACAACCAATTTAATTTAAACATATCATGAAGATTTTGAAATGTGGGGCGGTTGGAAATGTGCTGGAAAAAAACTGACATTCCGAAAATGCAAACAATCATTTCGTGTCCTTTAGGGAGGTCTAGTCCTAGTGGTGGATAACTGATCCTGATGTTTTTGGTCACTTATCATAAAAAGTGGGATTTGAAATCAAATGGCTCTACGATCATTAATCATTTGACTAGGTACCAGGTGTAAAGAAAGATTCACACTTTTTGGGTGCAACTCGACTTAATAAAATGCTACAACATGGAGGGGTTTAAAAATACATCACATCGCTTGCATGCACACGTACACGCATGCGAGTCTCTTCATCATCGAGGCGTCCACTTTGTGTTTACCCCTGTTTCCCTCACTACTCAAAACCCAAATATCACAGAGTTTTGGTTTAACCTGAAGGATCCGAGATGAGCCTGTCCAATCTACGGTTCAAGCTCAACCCGATCCCACTGTTCGTGCGACTTATCGCGACATCTGTTGAACGACATCAGGCAGAAGTGCAATAGTGAGGATCATCGCCCAAAGGTGGGTCAACACTTGAGCGTGGTGACAACCCACTCGAGGGTGGGCGCATCACTTTGGAAATGGTCCTACCTCATCCTAGCTGATTATGCAAAACTTGTGACGTGTTGCTATTGGCCATTTACACGATGATTTAAGTGTAAGATGTGACGTTACCAACCTTCAGTCCACTTAAACCTGCTAGAAGATGCATTTTTCCTAAAGGCAGGATTTGCTGGATGAGGGAAGTGGTGGAAGCCGCTGAGCGAAAGGAACTCATCAATGTATATTGCGAGGGAACATTGGTCTTTAAAGACCATCAAGTCTTCCTGTTTTTCACTTCTCACACGTTCGTCACAAAACCCGACATACGTTTTGGGTCATCTGCTCACTTTTGCATCGAATCTTTCGTTAATTAAATGAACACACTGTAATACTTTATTTGTTCGGACTGCCGGTTTCGGTCACTTGGGTGGCCATGTTGTACTAGCTAGTTGGCTGGCCTCCGGGTCATGTCAGCAGCCCCTAGTCCCTCCGTTCCTGGAGTATATACATTCTCCCCTAATACTATGCCTTCTTTTACCTTCAAGGAAGTCTCGGGACTCTACAATATCATCGGTTTTACCGAAACTTCTATTAACTACTCCGTGGTTTTTAAAGTGCAACTATTTCAAGCAAAAAAAACGTGCTATAATTGTAGTGTTTAACTATTTATGCTTTGCTGAGAAGTGATCATAGATGGAAGATGTGATAATTTCGACTTATGAGGTGCTTTGAAGTACATAAATGGCAAACAATGGTAGTCAGTTCTTCCTGTTGTAATTATTCGAATCCTTTGTTCAACTCTGCTTTGGTTTTGCAAGCGTTTAAGCCTCTGGCTGTGTGCAATCGCTAAGCGAAATAGCTGTCAGGTCATGACAGAAGCCCCTCATTCCTCTTTTATGTCGATGACACATATCCTGCCCTAGAATCATGTCCCTATCGTCCTCGGGAAGGACTCGAGACGCCGTGCTATGCCTATGTTTCTCAATCAGTCTGGGGAAGAGTGTCTTCGTGATCCATCAATTTGAGTAAATTCATTATTATCTCATATGTAGAATAAAGGAAAGTAGACACTAAACAGGAGAAAATTTTTGACAACAGTTACATGCAACTGGTATGCTATTGCGTTTGGCCTTAAAGCATTCAGAGTAGAACGAAATTTTGAGTGTTTGCGCTAATTTTATCAGTAGAAGGTTGTTTTACATGCGTTTAACAACCAGATTTATGAACAGAATGAATTAATCGAGCTTATGGTGGTGGGTAAATGACTTTGATTTACAATGTCATCAGATGCATTTAGCATTCAAGAATCAAAATTTGTTCAGATTGGGTGTAAGACGATAGGTCGTCACTAGGGTAGTCCGGAGACCATCCATTACAGCAGAAGTACAAGGATGGGGCTTTATATCCCCACATGACCAAAACGCGTAGGTTAACGTACAAGCAAGGCATTATACAGACTACTCTCCTTCGTAGCGTCGTCCTCAGCACTCCCGTTGTGTCAATTTCCTATGGACGCCATCACAATTTAGTCGCTGCTGTGAAGAAATCACCCACCATCCAACCACGCCATTCATCGTATTTGCTGCGACCAAGGCGTTCGACCGCAACTATGTTGGTTCTTGCCAATTTTACCAGGTCTAGCCTTTCGGCCTGTTTGAAACCCCTATTGTGGAAGCGGAAAGGCGCTGACCACCTCGTATGTCCATCCCCATTCGCAAGAAGACTGACGTTAAGAAAGAGTCATTTAATAAAGGACCGATTTTGAAATCGTTTTGTGGAGGTAAAGTTTTGTATCCACTCCTCCTTGCCACTTTGTCCTAATCTTACTGCTGTTCAGCATTATCTCTGGTTCAGTTGTCAATAGCATTCCTGTAGAATATGGGAATGGAATAGTTGCCAAGGGTAGACGTCATTATCAACCTTTTCCTTCAGAGAGTGTCACATGTTTTCATATCCCCTATCACTTTAATGCTTAGCGTTTAGTAATAGAATTCAAAGTACTTATCCATTTAGATAGGACTTGTTTTCCGCTGCAATCAATACTGTGCCCCTAGTCTCGCAAAATGGCTACGGGGACTACTGGCATGGTCGGGAGGATATACTGTCCGGCGAAAGAACAAAGGAGGCGACTTGCGTTTTCCCGAATGCACAGCAAAGGAGCAAACAATTAATTGAAGTACCCCATTGCGCCTTTGTTACTTTTTCATTGCCTTTAAATAAATGGTTTCTCTTCTGAATTTCATTTGGTAGTCTTTCTACACTGTTGGATTGCTTAGGTTTAAAATGCTTTTTAATTGGCGAAAAATATTCCCTCAAGTCAGACTTTCCCATCCTATTCAGAAATTGACAAATGACTCGGTGCTATTTTTTGTGTTCCATTCTCCCATCATTTTCCTCAAGTAATTTGTCATTTTTTCATATGCTGAGTCCTAACACCCTCCTTCTACCCATAGAAAGGATTTAATCCCCTGTCTAGCATGCGCTGTGTAGAGCCAATCTGTACTCTTCCAAAGTACTTTAGCTGGAAGCAGTAAAAAGTACATACGCGCTAATAAATCAATGGCGATACATACGTGCTATCCCTTGATTGAAGGCACTCCAAAAGCACTTCTTTGGCGGCTTCGGTAGTGTACTGAAAGGGAGAGAGAAGGTGAGGAAAGAGATTACAAAGGGCAGATGTGGGTAAATCTGATTCCTTTGCAAAAAAAGTTTTGTATTTCTTTGATATTTACCTGTTTAAAGCGGAATCATTATTTAATTAGTAAAGAAATAATAGTTAACCTCTAATCTCATACCGTACAGTCGTTTGCACAAGAGGATTGCATTGTTGCACACCACCAGAGTGCGCTGTCACTTCTCGCATTTTCAACTCTCGAACAAACATGAAATCAGAAAATAAAATGACGCTCCTCCAGGTGACTGCACAGTGTAAATGAAGGTTGGGTGACACACTGGACACCAATTTGACAAGATCACAGGCGACATTCAATAGCAGCTGCCATCCAATTTTTGTGCCTCACTTTCAGCGCCAGCCATACTTGCTTCCTTTTGCCATGTGAGATAAAAAAATGAGGACTGCGCAAATCAGCCGATGTTATTCAATGTCATGTTCTCTGTCAGATAAATCATCTGAAAATCACCTCTAAATTGGGGACGCTGGAAGCTGCTATTGCAGCCAATCGCATCAAGCAGTAGTATTTGTTGTTATGATTCAATGGCATTTAAAGAGACACGGTTGGACTTTTATTTCTTGTTTACCCGGTGAATTCTTGTATTTTGCACTTTGGTCGGCTAGCAATTCTTCAAACCTGCTTCATTCTTACTTCTCTCCTAAAGGATAGCGCATTTTCACGTTGTTTCCACGTCTCTCAGGCTTTTTGGGTCTGTTGTGCGTTGTGTTTGTTGGTAAACGGTGTTTTACCCTGCTTCCTTACTCCCTAGGATGAACAGCTACGAATACGGTGAGTAGACAAAATCTCTCCTTCAATTCACTTAGGCTCAAAGTTAAGAACATCCATGTCCTCTGTAGGGAAGAATTAAAGCCAGGTACGTCTCTCTTTGCTACTACAAATGTTGCCTCTAATCTATCTCGAATGGCGTCTAGATGACCACATCCGCATATGACACGAAAAGATGCTAACGTTATCAAGGTAAAAACAGCTTTTGGTAAGTAATCCACTTCAGTTCCTTCTTGTACTCGCTTCTTTACCTATATTTAGACTCCCAAGCTTTAGAAGTAATCAACCCGAGGCTGCGTGCCTTTTAAAATGACTTTTAATAAGCAATTCAATCGTTGTTTAACTTCCCGTGACGTCACTTTTGTATATACGAAGGAAGGGCTTGAAGATCTCCTGAACATCGTCATTAGCTTCAAGGCACATTAACGGAGACATTTGGAACGAACTCATTTAGCGTAAAAATTGAGCCGAATATTGTACTATAAATTGGTTTTATTTTTTCTTATCCAGCTAACTGCCCTAACTTCATCATCGAAATTCCTTGCATCTTTTAAGGTTTGGAATAATCTTTTATCTATTACCAATGGGTACTGAATAGCTTTATTAATCCATTCTGTTATTTTTTTATCTGCATTAATATTGCAGGAGAAGGATCTAAAATGCCTACCTCCCTCTCTCTCAATTCATGCTGCACCATATTTGGTGCGGTATTTGTGCAGAACGTAACAAACTCCAATACTCATAATCCCTCCTTCTCCTGTCCCCCTTCCCCACCTCCTCCCCCGCCCCCACTTCGTGTTCACTCCAATGTTAAATTTGCAACCGAAACGCAACAAAAAGTCACGTGTGCCATCTACGAATCTGTGTGATTGTGTGTGAATTTTTTTTAAACAGACTGACGCAACCCCAAACTGCAGAGACGGAGAGAGCAAAAGGGTCTATGACCTTGCTGTGTCCGCTTTGCATGCGCTTGATTGGCTAATTGTTCTTCGATGTGATTTCGTCATTTTACGTGGTGTGTGCGTGTGTTTGGGTAAATGGATGTATGTGCGTGTGCATGTGTGCTTGTGGGTGTTTCATGCCTATTGCATTAATTGAACTTCCATTTTGGCGACACTTGGCTCTCTCCCTCTCTCTCACTCTCTCGCCATTCATCTCTTATTCCGTCTTTTTACCCCTCACTCACACACACGCACACACCGAAAGGTCTCCAATACCAGTAGTTAACGTCTGTTTCACTTATTTTGCCCTTCTTAAGCAAATGCCTGCTTGCATTTAAGAGACTATTTTTAAAATCATCGAATTAACTTATCAATTGCCAACATGGAAGGTTCATTGCAAACCTAAAGATGGGGTTAAATTCCATCTCCTTTTCCGCATAAGCGTCGCTATCAGTCGTCCCATGGTCATTCAAAAGCTTATGTTGTTGAGCCTTCCCGTGTCTTAAAGTCACTCGCGAGGCATGAAAAGTGCTACATCGAATTTGCATTTCATTAGTGGTGGTACATACTGTGGATGTAGCAGGTGATCTTAAGCACCAAATTCTCAGACAGGCAGGGGACTGGTTTTAAAAATCAAATAATGTTCTTCAGAGAGCATATTCCATGCGTATACAATTTATGAAGGAAAATGTGTATGAGGAAGATAAAGAAGGTGGTATTAGAGCAACGTTTTGAGCATTTCTAAAAGGGGTTTTCCTTAGGCTATCAGATGCAGTCGTAATCGGTTTATGCAGAAGTTGATGGCTCTTCCACTGTTAATCATTCACCGCTTTTAGGTATTCCCGAACCAACAAATTCGCTTACCTTCACAACCAATATACTACCTTGGGCTGGCAATAAGGGAGGAAGTTTATTATCGCCAGACAGAAGGGTCCAAACTGGATTCCGCTGCGCCTAAGCAATAAATGAACCGGGAAGAAAAAAGTAGGTGTAGGTGTCCTTGTACTACTGCAACCTTTCATCTCATAAGCGTAAAATGCGTATAGACATAGACACACACCCTTCTTAAAGGGCTAAATCAGGGCTTAAAAGGCTTCGCTTTTTGTTCTCTACCGTTGTTTAACCCATTAAGCCGTTTTGTAATGCATTGTTCTCCGGCTCTCTCCTTGATCACATGGCTATTTTCCTGCATACATCTCTGGTTCTACATATTAAGCGAATAAGTTGATTGTCTTTGTAGGCTGATTTTCTAGCTCGTTCCCAGTAACTTACTTCCTTAGTTTTAGGTCTCGAGAAGCCTCCTTCCTTATGTCTGGGGCTACAAATCCAACTTGAAGGCATGGTAAGAGCCATTTCAATGTTGGATTAAAGGTGTCATTCTTAGGAGGCACTCCTTCCATAGTATCGTTTAACTCGTTTTAGATCATTTATAACTATGGAAACAGCAGCTTTCTCTCGGATGCTTGTATCTCTTACATTCCCTCCTTATTTTGGATGGAAGTGTTTTGCAATCGCGTTGCGTGAACTACTACCCTTCCAAGCCACACAAAGCAATTTTGGGGTGAGAATTAGTGCACACTCCATTGTGAGCTCGTAGGTACTTGGAAGAAAATGCCAATCCTCTACTCAAATAACCGTTGGTGAGAACAAAAGGACAAGGATGGAGGGCATAATAATGACGGTATCAGTGACCAAATTCAGAGATAGCAGGTCATAACTTCGCGCTGAGAAATATCCTCGCTAAAGACCTTAGTCAGTGAAAAAAGGTCAGAAATGCTTTATTTCTTGTGCACCAAAATCTTGCTCTCTGTCTATGCAGTCTTTGGTTTTCCCTTGCGAAAATAATCAAAGGGAACTTTAGTTTAACTTTAGTTTTAAAGGAATTTACGAAAAAATAGGTTTTTTGGGGCACAACTGTGGTGTATCTTAGTGAATAAAACATCTGTAACTTTATCCGCCTTCTCTACCTCCATGGTTCAGTTTTCGTACGGCTGCCCTTGTGGATATTATGTCCGGCAACAAAAGAGTTGATTTAAGGAATAAAAACGTAAAATCTAGCTGCAATAAGTGTGAAGAAAGACTGTCTGCTACTTCTGCTTCCAAAGTTTTACCATTTTTATAAAGTGCTTTTTTGTGAAGAGACAGCCTCTATCCAGCCATGTCAGCCTCCACTTTTCTTCTGTCTATTCCATCTTGTGTTGAATCTTCCGAGGCAATGAAGAAGTGGAGCAATAGCTCTCTTCTTTCAACCCAAAGTGCTAAACTTCTCGCCTGTGGTTTGATGTGATTCAGAGTAGAAGGCCCCGTATTTTTGTGTAAGAATGGACTTTCACTCGACCGACTGATTGACTGGCCTTGGCAATTTCTGAGAGGGTGAGATTTCTTGCGCACTTCCCGGCTGCATCAAGTGGATGAGTCTCAGTTAAAACAATTCCTTCACCCTTAGTAAAAGTGCAGTTCTGTCTGCGGTTTGCCTCACATACAGACACGTGTGAAGCAAGCATAGTATTCAAGGGTATGAAATGATGCGTGCTTTTGAAGTGCGGGGTGGATAGTGAATGCCTCGTTTAAAGATGGCCAATAATATGCTCGTTTGCCTACGAACGTTGCAATACAAAGAGCTATTTCTTTTAATAAATCGGTCAAAAGTAGTTTAAAAAGGCGCACCTTTGTACCATAGAGGGAAGTAATGAAGGAGTGCAAAGTGGTATTCTTTGGAGCTCATTGTTGCCCTTCATGCACAAGGGTGGGTTCCATTTGTTCAGTAACCTCGTCGACATTTTCTTTCTACTCGACGGGGATCTAGGCGAAAAATGGCTTAGCACTCAGATTAAAGTTGGCTGAATACTTGTCAGGCCATATTAATACCCAACTTCCGTGTTAGTGGTCAAAAACAGCACGTCGTTGATTCCGCATTAGGAGTAAGGGTAGAGTGGGACCTTCCCCAGCATGATGCATCCATCCGCGAGTGATTTATCACCGCATTTCTGGGTAGTACCTCTCACTACCCCACTTCTTCTCGATGCTGACAGACGAATATGACGAGAAACCTATACGTCCGTGGAATGCTGTGGCACTCGTTTCACTGACCGGGCGTACTCGACTTGCAACCTGCATTGTGATATTGGAGTTTTTTAAGTAGGAAGTAAGTACTGCATCGATGGATCGGCACATGTTAATTTAAGCACTGATATGCATTTCACAAACATTTTGAAGTCAGTACGAACATTTTTGGTCGCCTGATATTCCATTGAATACTTTTCTATTTTATTCTTCTGTGTAATAATCGAGTACCATTTACACGTCAATATCGACGTGGCCCACATTCTGGCTTTAGAACAACTCGAAGGGATTGAATGGTGAAAGTATGGAGCATTCGTATGAATAAACTTATGTCGGTACTTCTAATCGAGATTTCGGAAGGTAATATAGTAAAACATGAACCTTTGTACCTTAGGGGACTAAAGAGCAGACATCAGGAGCTCATGGCTTGTTCAAATGTGCCTTTGGGTGGCGAAGAAGAGGCGAAAGAGACAAACTCAGCTTCTCTCATATAACCTTGATCCTTTGCAGAATCCCTAGTTATGCAATGCAAGATGCCTTTTTCTAACCAGTCGTCTCCATCTAGACCATCCAAAATCCTACTCATCAAAACTATGTTAGGCCAAATTGATGATAGCACGTAATAATTTTACACGTAATAATTTTTAAAGTCTGTCTTTGGAAACAGATTTTTAATTTGTCTGATCTCTTTTTGGGTAACCTTGGGGCAAATATGATATCGTTAGATACCTTGGTGAGATGTCGACAACATGTCCAACAACATGTCTACTGCTTGTAAATGAATTTAATTTTGAAAAAAATAACACGCATTGGGAATGAGAGTGTCAAATATCCCATATCGAAAAGAAGCACTTTCCCACAAACCCCTCTCACAAACTGCCCACCAGAACTATGGTATTCAACGAGAGCAACCGTGCTCCCCCATGATTTGGCCCCAACAACCATCTGGAGGGCGGTAGCACGCGTACCAAGGCTGGCGTAGCAGGCCTTGTTAATTCTCGCGCGCTCGATACTCCTAGAATGTTGATGATGCCGCCTGTGAGGATGATGACGACGATGACGGTGGCAGCAACAGCAGCGGCAGCAGCAGCGACACAATGCTGTTGCAGTGATACATAGCTCAGACAGGCGTGTAAATTAAAACCACCTCGTCACCCACACTGGGGACTGTATGCGATTTTGGCCGACGGCCAATGCGTGCATGTGCGCTCGTGCGTATGTGCGTACATGCGCGCAGGCCTGTGAGAGTGCGTACGTGTGAGCAAAACTCGTGCGGCCCAGTGGGGAGATGCCACGTAGGGAACGACAACGCCTACGTCAATGCAGCCAGTAGCCCTGCTCGGGATCAGTAGCGTTAGTTCTCTCGTGTCTCCTTCTCTCTCCTCTTTTCGCTTCCCCTGCCTCAATCCTCTGTGAAGAGGCTTCACTTAGACGGCGTTCTATGTCTACATGGATATTTTTGTAGTGGAAAATAAGTCATGTCAGTCTGGAAGTAGTTGCACGATTGAGTTAGAGAGGCAATGGGCGACTGGAAGCCTGGGTCGATTGAAAATCTCCATATCATTAACGTATAAATCAAAGCTTAGAAGACCAGAAAAATATGCATAGGTAAATAGGTGATTGCTGCGTTCCCCACCAACGCCACATATGCACTACTCCCCGACCTCTTACCCAAACTTGGTGTCGCAAACATGTGACTTTTGAATTTCACCGGCCCACGCACCAAATCGTGTTGTAAACATAGTGAATGAAAATCGAGAAAATAATTTTTACAAATAGAGGCTGTTACGTAGAGGTTACCATTGATCGGTACAGTGATCCAATCTTTGAATCCATATTAGATGAACAAAAGGTCTGGATGGTTTTGCGAGTTCAAAAACCCTCTAAGACATTGTTATGGAACTTCAAAAAATGTAAATTAGTTGGTGGCTTAGAATGAAGAATGAAGAAAAGGTAAAGGGTAGCATGACTGTTTAAAAGAATTGCAGGAAATACTAACTATCAATGCCTTTAATGCAGAATTGACGGTGCATGAAGGCGTTAAAGTCAGTGCTTAACAAATCTGACTTTCGTGGTGACTTACCTTGAATAAAGAAGCTTTGCATATCAGACATCATTTTACCGCTTCTTAAGAAATTACCAAATTCCATTCGCGGTAGGCTCTGTTCTAAGTGGATATTCTGTAAGCAAAAGCCCAAAGCGAGAGTGAGACTGGTCTTGCTATAAAATTTGGCCATCTCAGCCAATCAAGCAATGAAGGTATTGAGAGGTCATATAAATGCCTTCGTGTTTTGCATATAAAAGGTATAAAATCCCCCTTAAAACCAATGCAATTTGCCATCCCTTCTCACTGGGACACAAGCTTGCAAATTCCACTTTAGTTTCCCGACTATAGACAAATTACATCTAGTCATAATTGCTCTTCTTTCTCCTTCGTTTTCGATTGAACAACTTTACATCTGATAGTCTTATGCAGAGATTAGGTAATCACGATGCGGATAAACATGCACAATTGCGTAGTTTGCAAGTCTAGGTCTTTTTCTGACTGACCGATTAGTCCTGATTTCCAACAAAGAAGAAGTTGGCCCCGCACATGTTCGAGCAGATGGAACCCAGTTGTAACCGTTGTTTTGAGCCCATCAAGAGCGAGATTCCATTCCCATTTCACTATACCCACATAAGGCGTAAATGGACAATGCGATACTTATTTTAAAAGCGTGTATGAGTAGGGAGGGAGGTAATGAGTGGGCATTGTAAGGAACACCAACGATGTTCGCATCAGCCAAAAGAAATTTGCAATGTAAAGTTTGCTTTTCAAAAGGATGAATTAATTGTCCTTGAAGCTTATTGTTACCTCTTAATAGTGTTGAGTGGAACCTGCTAGATTATTGGTCCCAACGACCTTCTCTTCCTCTGTGCTGCTTCACCAACTAGGTTAAACCGGACACAAAATTGGTCGTGCCCCGTTAGCATCTATTCTTCGACTTATTACATCACGATTTATGGTTTAGTCACAAGGATGCAATGTTTCCTTACCACTTCTGACCAAAACTTCCCTTCTCTCGAAAAAGTTTCTGCTGGATACGTCTTAGCCGTTAGGAAATGTTTCTCGGAATTCTTACTCCAGTTCACTTCTTGTAGTTACTCACTACCACCTACGAGTAGACTTTGGATGTGCCAATGAACAGTCGATGTACTAAAAGGTCGCGAAAATGGGACCACCGCGTGTCACTGGCATTTAGCCAGCGGTGATGCATGCGCTCCCTGTGCCCAGAGCTTGCTTACACGGGTTTGCAATGGCTTTGAAGCCTTCATCTCATTGATGCTGTACCTTGGAAACCCCATAAGCTCGATGCTCAGCCATCGATGAACTATCTTGGAACATTTTAGACAATTCATTTTCAGGTTTGATGTTAGCAAGAGCGAGTTGAGAGTACCGTGCTGATTAACAATTCCCCACGCTTCGTGGTAGATGCATGATAAATGATGTCCTCACAAGTTATCTTAAAACTACTAAACTAACCGTGCCGAAGATCAAATAAAATTTACCGGCCATCTAATATCCGCTTCTATTAAGGGTCGATTATACAATAAATGCGACCTCATCCACTAATTCGCATTGATGGAGGCTAATAGTCATTTGCATAATTCGGTCGAGCATAATCATTCTTCCATGGATTCGTAAGTCTGACATTTGATGGTTATCAAACCATTATCGTTTTCGCTGGAAATGGTTCTAACGTTGCTTAACTTAGCATCCAGCAAATGCTAACGTATGTTTTGCCCTCAAAGACTGCAAAGTTGACATTGTTAAAAAAGTGCATCATTCTACTACCGACTTGAAAGGCGAATGTTCGGTGAAATTGAATAAAATGAGTTGCTGGTCTCACTATATTACTCCAATATCGTTGTGCTCCAAGTTAGCTGGGTTAAGTTGTAGACATGACCAAAAAATTGGGCCGGTAAGGCAGATCCACAAACCTCAGATAATTCAGTAGCCTCGTAGTCCAGGTATCATTGAGACAAAGCGCTAAGCGTGCCATGAACCATGTCACTGACACGACCGAATAAGATGTATCACCAAGACGGAATGAAGAGTTTGTCTATTTAGCTATGCACTAATACCATTTCACGCGCCAGAAGTAGTAGAATTAGCAGTCATGGTAATCTCGCGTGTTACTTAATCACACTGAGAGTGACGCAACTCGTCGATCCTAATTGCAGCATGTGTTTATTTCCGTTCTCCTTGTGAAAGGCATTACGGAGTGGAGAGGGGTAGGAACTGACTGATATCGTACTGCTCGATGTGTGACGAGGCTGCACGACCAGTGCAATTCACATTCCATGGCTATTGACAGGAAAGTTTGTCCACAACCAGAGGCGGCCACAAGAACGGAAAATTATTTCACAAAGCTCATACTGCACATTTTTTGTTCTCCACCAATTCAATCACTTACACTGTCTTCATATGAATGCGGCGCATTGTGCATCAGTCTAGTGGGTTGCATCCTATCAGTAGAGATGTGTTTGTGGGCGAGGTACCATAATCACGTGTAATTCACTTGTTTCTGCATAAATATACTAGGCACCTGTATGATGACTATTTTAAACTATTCAACAGTGGAAGCAATTCCGTTGACGGTTGACATCTGGTTTTGATCATCCTACTGTTATGCGTCTCTGTAGGCATTTCAGGCATGCCCAACAACGCAGCACACGCCTTCCTCCATCGGCACATTTTGGCAATGAGTCGTTTTGATGGTGGACTTTTGCTTAACCTGAACTAGATCTGTATGACACCGCTACCAATTTAGCGTCTCTTTTCCTTCGAGTTTGTAATGGAATGGGATATATCAGTGGGGAAAGAGGTTTCGTCGCTATAAATTGTAGGACCTGTGGAGACTAAATAATTCAAGCAAGGGCGCTTCCTATTCAGGCAAATTTCAATCCGAGCGTGTAAAAGTAGGATTTTCTTCTCATTCACTCGCCTCGAAAGATATTTGGATTCCAATTACAGATTACGCGAAAATTGTCAGTTTTAGAGCGTGAAACTCCGTGGCGAATTTCCAATAATAAAATGCTGCAAAAAGTCCATCTGAACCTCGGGCGGTTCATGACGGAGAACTTTCCAAAGACGCTTTTATGGTTCCATATGCACCTATGCAGATTCCTGCATCCTCTCAACCGATTGCACAAATCTTTCTCCTTATGTCAAATCCCGGCACCCTAAACTGAGCAACACTCTCTCCCCACAAACACATAGTAGAATATGATCTCCTTGTAGTCGCATTTCCGTATACCATGCTTCACGATTCTGAGTCATGGGCTGTGATTATTCCGTGGAAAGCGTTCACTGTTTAGAGCAGACAATACTGTGTATGCAAAAATAGGCAGTCTATTTAGCTCTAAAAGGATAATTAAGAAGAGCATTTAGTCCCACTTTGTTGAGCTAAAACCACTAATCAGAGGTGGTGAGCGCTATAGGGGCTAAACGCCATTGTTTTAGCACGAATATTTGCCGTTCGGTGGCACATACAAATTTCATAAATGAATACTCCCCACTGTGTAAAGCTGTAGGAAGAATTGTATATTAACCAATTGACTGAACAGAAAAGGATCCTAACAGATACTTGACGAGGAGCTAAGCAATAGCAGTTACACAAAATAATCTTGAAGGAAGTCCATTGGAATGGGTTCAATAATACACAGCTTCTTCGCACCCAACAGAAAGTAGTTTTGCACCCGATTCAAAGACGAGATTAAATTATGCTTGACGGCAGGTTTTATGTTGGAGCATACCCACTCTCGAACAAAAGTACAAATCTTTGCTTCTCAGCATCATCGTTTAATCGGCCAACAAATCAGCAAGCACATGAAGGACGCCGCCACTGACAGCCATGTGTCAAGCACTTTTATTGAGGCTCAGATTGTGCATTTTCATTAGTTCTATACATCTAAGAGATTTGTTCTCCTAACTATTGAGTTCTCATGAGCTGGAAACCACCAAACCTTTTAATAACAAGTCAGCGGTAACAGTATCAGCCGCAATTGTACCCATCGACGCTCAGCATGTGATGACGGTCATACTACTGAAATCAAAGTAGTTAGAGGTAGCAGTGGATTTTCCACTGTTCAGTTAAACATCTTGTTGTACAGCTACTTGAGATTGACCATTGACTCATTGTGGTGCTGCTATACCGACGCTGCTTCGATCGGATTGGAGGGATCCACACCGTTGGCTGAAAACTTATCATTACAGGGAATTTTAGTATTTTCGTCATTTTTCTGATAACTCCCCTACTCAATTCAAGCAAATAATCCTCTACAATAATGGTCTCTTTCTTGTTTTGGGCAGTAATACGTGTAGCTCGTCTCAAGTCTTCTATGAGGGGTGACTTTGAGGCAAAAGAATTTAAAACTTCATATTCGGTGCGACTACTTTGTGAATGACCCATCTGAGAGATTTAGTAAATGTGTGGAAGGCTTTAAGACTCCTGAGCTTTAGGTTTGGACTCGAGAAGTTACATTTCCTTCATCATCTGGGTGTCAGACGGCTAAATCTTGATGATTAAAGGAATTTTGGTGCTAAAGGCCATATTTACTTTGTTTTACTAGTCTGACTCACTCTGTGTGATTGTGCTTAACACTTGTGACTGCTCGTGCTCATTGGGAAACGCTCGGATATGCACGGATGGAATGCCTCTGCATGGCCTGATTATGGCCACCTTAAACGCGCTTCTGTTTTTAGGCTGACTTTACCCAATATTCTGTCAATTTGTGTTCAAAGTGGCTGTGTGGATGTAAGGGGATTATGTAGATCCCCTTGCATTTTAAGGCGAATGCACCTACAAATGTATCATTGCTAAGGCAACTCAATGCTCTAAGGCTCCGTTCACTCACTTTGGGAAGAATTTGAGCCTCTGCTATCTACACCTTAGGCCATGTGACGCAATCTCATTGTTCGGTAAGGTTAAGTGAAGTAAGTTAGACTTCCATGGTTCTCTACTCCGGCGCGTAGAATTCAAGTTGAGATGGGGTAGGTTGGGATGGGGAGGAACATCTGTGTGTTTGTGGTGGAAAGTCCAGGGAAATGAGGTTGCTGAACCTTAGGACTTACTGTTTATTCAATGGAATACACGTCCAAAGGACTGAGCTGTTGAACCAAAGTAAGTATTGTGGAAGTATTTTGTCGATAACTGCAAATGAGAAGCATTTGTAGTCACTCTGTGGAGAAGCGATTAAGGTTCAGTTGTTGATGCTTCCAACTCCGAAAGGAATCCTGCATGATTGTAAAACTCGAGTCATTTTCATTTAGCATTGACTCAAAGCAAAATATACAAGCCCAGCAAAATGTGGATCACGCAATATTAGCACACTTTGTTGCGACTACATCGACTTCTCGTGCTCACAAAGGAAGTACAGTTGAATTAGGGCTTGATTGCTGTCACCACTGTCAGTAATATTGATGGATTTCTCCGGTCGTCATGGCTCATTGGCGATGCTACTCCCATATCTTCCATCAAAGATGCTGTTCATTTAGGATTTTGAACTCATCATTAAGGAACTCGATTTTTGGCCCCCGAGGCAGATTTCGAATTTTTCCAAGATGTTCCAACCAACACTAATTTAATATCTTAGCATTTACTAAGGCATGGCTTGAGAGTGCCTCTACACAATCTGGTGTTTATTAACAAATACGCTGGAAGACGATGTTGCTTAGTGCAGCAGAGGAGTAATGTCTCGCTTTCTGTGTCAGATGGAAATAGATGCATGCTTTCCTCTGAGCCAAGAGTTTGTATTGAAGATCAGATTTTCTGTAGCAAAAAATTCTAAAATAAGGAAACAGCTTAATTAGAATAGGCGCGATTCGTGTGTGCTGCAGAGAAGACACGGAGTAAAACCACGAACATAATGCGTCGAACGGGGAACATCACCGTCCCTCTGCCGTAGAGCGTTGGGCTCCTACTTTCCGATTAAAGGAAGACTGGACGCATTTAAAGGCAGTCTATTTGTTTCATGATCTATTAATTGACGTGCGGGAAATTCTTTGAAGGCTTGCCGTAAATAGCGGGCTATTTGTGTAAAATGCTGATCTCAAATGCACTGCATCATCAAGAAGATGCGGGTAAGTTTTCTACAGGTGTGAAATGGAATGAGGCGGTGGGGTGGCAGACAGTTAATGCGTATATGGTGGCTGCGCCCACTCTATATGTTGATGGACAACTTTTAATGGATGCCTTCTTTTTCAAGGTTGTCACTGCATACCTTTAACTGAGCCAGAGGCTGTCGTTAAATGACATACCCGTCCTTATTTGATCGATAACTACACGATAGTACTTGCAGGTATACAATGCAGAAGCACCTAAACGTAACTTTTTTAGACACTTTTTCGTATGAAAGTCGGTTGTACGCCCTCCTACGCCTGCAGTAGCTACATCTACCTTCCCTTTCTTATCTACCTTTCTCTTCTAATTTGCCTTCTTCTTCCTCTTCTTCTTCTTCTTCTAAGTCAGGCCATACGTAAATTATTCAGTGCCTTCATTATAAAGGAAGCTTTTTTGCTGCACTCGTCGGGAGCTGGTCTCGACTACATTCATGGGTTCCACTTCTAAACTCCACCTCTGCATTTGGTCTTTCGACTTGATTTGAACTTATAATACTGCCTGCTGAGAGAAGCATCTCCATCACGTTTTACGAAACGATCAGTTTTTGAAGTCAGTCTTAAGGTGAGATTTTTGTCTCTCATCCATGGTTGTGTTGCACTGCCTCTGCATTCATGTGGTTGGTGTGGAGACCAACCTGGCGGCAACTCAAATCATATGGGTTGCTTAGCTCGTTGTGCTTTGTTATGTTTCAGTTTGCTGTGCTACATGCCTGCTTTCACGACAGTAGAGCGAATTCGTGAACAACGTTTGTACAAAAGTAGCCTCTTTCGAGGAGTGTTAGAAGGAGATGCCGACTTCTATAAGCTAGAAAGTCAGTCAATGCAGTCTACTTCTGCGGGCAATGCGAATGAATTGTATGATAAGCAAAAAAGTGTTGCTTCTGACTCTTGTTCTCTGTTTTCATTATTCTCTTCCTTTCTTTGCGTGAGAGAGTATTTCAGCCACATAGAATCGCAATTTTTAGATGAACTTTGGCTAAGATTGAAGTAATCTAACCCGTTCACAAAAGAAATGAATGAACTGAAGGAATCTCACGCCGGATGAGGAAGATCACTTACCGCCTAATCGTCGAGCCACGCAATAACACGGGTATTCAATTCACAAAGACGTGGAAGCCTCCAGCCCACGTTCTCACTCTTCCCAATTACTTACTTTTCCGATGTTATATGCCACACGAAAAGGAATGTGTGTTGCCATTAGCATCTTTCGGCCGGGTAGAAGGTGGGCATTTCCCTTCCTGTTTCCACTTAAAAGCGCATACTTCGCGAAGTACGTAAGGAAAGGGACATTAAGTAGGAAAGTGGAATGGAATATAGAACGAAAGAGGTAGTGATAAAAGGTGAATAGGGATAGAAAAAAGGCCAAAACAAAACGTGCTTCTTTGTAAGGTTGTACACGGTCATATAGTCACGAACAAGCTATTGTGGGATACTGTGCCATAACCAGGTGGAGCACATGATGATGGACCACGAAGTAGAAAGAATACTCTAAAAGTCTTTTGTCGCGAGGAATTGAGCTCGAAACCATGGTTCCAATAATTTAGTACTGCTCGACAAAGATTGCTGCACTCCATTTGTGCAAAATTGGATGAAAAACTATTTCCGTGTTCGGTTGATACATTATCGCCTCTAACAAATCTCTGCTTTAGAACCTGTTGGCCACTTCTTAAGGGTCAGTCTCGGGAGAAGATGACGATCTCAGAGTAAGCTTGTTGCGCTCCATTTAGAGGCATACTACTCAAACACCAAAAGAGTAGCCATATAGGAGCACCTTGCTTAGGTGGTGTTTGCGGCAGAAGTTAGTGCATCTACTTGCCAAAAAATGGTTGAGATCAAGAGTCACATGCATATAAAATGCTGATGAAGTTCATAATGCAGGATACCTTTCACTTACTCAGTACTAGGGTTTGTGACCACGAAGAATAATAGGGGCCATTTTTATTCCCAAATCTGTAAAAGTGGATTGTTACTCAGCTCCTCTTTGCTTACTCCATACGCCCTCCGTTGACAAATGGATAAGCGCAAGTGGAGCCACAGTGGATCGACTTTCTCAAAATAAATCACCTGGTGTCGTGACTGGTACCTAGTGTGCTTTTGTGCGGTATCGAACACACAAGACAGTGAGTGCTTTGTCCGTGACTGGCGGCTCCAATCTTGAAGTCAGAGGACGAAAAGGGGAACTACAATCTTCTCCGCATTGAAGAGGAAGTTAGCAATGGAGGTGATGCTCCAGACTGCAGTTGATCACACGGACGTGTATTTCATTTCGGCAGCTATTACGCAGCTGGCGTAGACCACCCACCAATCAGAATGCTGGGTTCAAGGTCACCCCTATGCGCGTGTGCGTGCACATGCTGCGTGCAGTGCATTTGCCTGTGGCCTTTTATCGATTTTTCCGGCCATCACATTTATTCCCACCGTCTGGCATCACCACAAGAAGCAGAGGCCGGGGGGAAGAGGGGAGGTGAGAGGAGGCCACCCATCAAGTCATTTGACCAGTCAATTGGCCTTGAATTGCTCCAGCCAATTGGTACAGTCCCCAGTTAATCCCATACCAGACAGGATTTTCCTTATTGCGTGATTGGTAAAAAAGGGGAGGCCCCTCGTGTCGCGCAAAAGGTCTATTTGCATAAAATCGAATCACGATCTTCTTCCTCCTGCCTTTTATATTAACCGATTCCGTGTTGCCTTGAGTGCCTTCTTGAGAATATTGTTACTCCTGGTTTTGTTGCAGATTTTCCCATAGATTATCATTCAAATCATGGTCAAAAATTGCTTATTTATGGTACTTTTAAAGGCTACTTATCGGTTGCCAGATTCCCAGAGAAACTTTGATCACTACAACTCACAAAGGATATTCTCTTTCCAAAGTAATGCTGATGCTTGTACATCAAATAAGTGGGATTTTTCCCACAATAATAATGCTACACATTTATTTCGTGATTTTAAACTGAACCAGTTGGGGATCATTGCGCCCCGTTACCACAAAGCTGTAGGACATGCGTGTCGCACATTTGACGCATGGGATTTCAGGGGAAAATATCGATGTGTCACAAATGTGTGACGCTAGTCACATCGACAAGGATTTTAGCACCTTGCGTTAAAGTTTGGGTGAGTAACCCTTCTTTAGTCTTGCACTACCACCTCTGAAGATGGTGTTTCGCTGAAAATAAGACCTCCACGTTATTTTAGTTGCACCGTTGGCTTCTCCTACATAATATTTAAATACAAAGACAAGAAAGATGGCTTTATTCACTTTCAAGAAATAGATGGGTAGCACTTATTCATGTGATTAATGGCGGCGCCTCTAAAGTGGGCACCGGATACGCTGGGGAACTGGAGACCGTCATCGCATTTCTGATAAACTTCAGCCTAAAGTGGCGGCATTCCTTGAGTGAAGCAACTTCAAAGAGGTAGGAAAAAGATCATGGGCATCGGGATTCGAGTGGCGTTTGATAAATTAAACAGAATTAAGAGGGAAAAAATCCAGCTTCCTAAAAGCAGCAAATGGGGAAAAGGAAGAGAAACTATTTCCTTTCCTTTTCATTGAGTTTGAACACCCAGCTAACATGCTGAATAAATATCTTTCTTTGCCTAAGCGATGCTTGCCTTAAATACAAATAAGTTGAGTGAATTTTACATTCCATTTCTCTGCCAGCCCTCTGGATGTTCACGAATTTTTTATCCACTTGAAAACAATCACGAGAGGGGAGACAACCGCAATTTGGGAATGAACCGTCCCTAATGCTTAACCTATGGCAGGATGCTGTTCCACTTTGACAATAATTGCAGCCATCTCCTTCACTTTAAAGCGGTAATTTGGTCTGTAGGGCCATTTTTCGGCACGTCCGCCTCCACCGTCGCACATGTGTTGCATTTATTCTTTATTAGTTTACAGCAACTGACTGCACAAAACTTTGCCGCAAAAAATCAGTCAAGTGGAAAATAACACTAAGGGGCTTAAAATGTAATTTATCCTTTTAGGATTGACCCTCAGTATGCAGATCAAGTACCCTCTCGCAAAAAGGCTAAAAATCACCGTTTCCTTTTTGGGAAGACGTCTATTTACGACCAAGTGGAGCGAGAAAGGAGCCCCGGAGCCAGTAACCAGCTGCGGTGACTGCAGGAAATTTAGATGGACGATAGGTGAATCTTCGCATTCCTCCAGTCCTGGCACCCAAATCTGCAGTGAAGTCCAACGGGAGACAGTTACCGCAAGAGCCGAGGTGGGCACTCCTGGGATTTGTCTCGCCACCGCAACAGTGACGACGGATAGATGTGGTAGTAGAAGTATTCATCACCCTTTACACTACCAATATAAAGTAATTTTGGCCACTTATTGGGGCATTGTTCGATTTCATCCTCGAGATTTCTGAGAAGACCAAAAGGGGAGCCACAAAAAGGGCAGCTTGAGAGGCAATTCACGGGTTAAATGAATGAAAAAAGGAGGCTAGGAAATAACCACCTTTCAGTGCAATTCGCAACAGCGACATAATTTGGAGGCGTCTGCATGTGGAAAAGAAGTGCGTCTATGTCACTCGCTTCTGTCGGATCAGGGCTGCAGTTGCGCTCACTGGGAAAACAAACAAGAACTTGCTTTCTTTGAGATGAAGCATTTACCCTTTTTGGAAATGAGTGTTGTCGGTTTTTTATTGCGGTGCTAAGGAGTACATTTGCAGTGGTAGGGGACTTTCGAGGTGCAGCATATTGATACAGGCTGTAGAGTCTACAAATGACCCATCATCTGCGTCCTCCAGTTGAGGTTTCTAAGCGGTAGGATTTGCTGAAGCCTGCGCTCGACTGAAGCACATTTGATGGGATAACTTCTCGATGTTTCGTCCTTCTCTCCATCATCCTTTTGTATTCCATCCTTTTACTGCAGTTTTTCCTGCCTCCAAAAAATCCGCATTGCATTATGCATTCTAAGAAAATACTTTTTAATCAACACCAGCCAAACCCGGCTTTATACCCTTCTTTTACCGGTCAGCTTGTAAGAGTTATGGAAGAAATAACTGCTAAACAGGTGACTTAGTATCGCTTAGGCTTCCGTTTTGAGTCTCAGCTTAAAAGTAGTGGATGAGGGCCTGCTTCTAACGTCATATTGACGATTAAGTGGTCGAGGGTTATAAATAAAGCGCAGCTGGTAGAAGGAATTCAAATGACACATGCTGTACAAGGGCTTCTCTATCTAATTTGCCGTTTCACCGTAATCTTCTGTAAGGTGGAGACTCCATTATCGGCAACGTCTGCGATACCAGTTGCCATTCGTGAGACTCCTCAATACTGAGTGCAGATCATCAAATGCTCAAAGTGCCAACCTGACGCTTCTTCCCTCTAAATTAGCTCTGAACGCACCAAAACATGCGCTTGCAATCCGCAACTTCTGTCCGAGTATTCACCTGCCTCTGTCTGAGACATCTTTTATGGTCAAATTCACGGAGTTTGATGCTATCCGTCAGAGAGCATCGAGAAGGTGACAATTGGAAGTGCTAGGTGAAATTTTCTGGCCTTCGAGATTCCTCCCCTATTCTAGCAATTCAGCTACAGCCTGTATTAAGAAGTGCCCTTACAACTCATAGTAATATTTCAGACCCGTGAATGAAATCCATTGGGAGCTCTACTTGAAGGCCACTTTGATTGATTGCCTTGATTGCCACGGTGTCTGAATCCAAAATCGTAGTTCGTGCTGAGAATAGGTGAGAAGACCCAATTCCGCATACGGATGTTACTCCAGAATCACAGAACTGAGATAAAATGACATTAAAATGTGGTACTGCGTATTGATAGGTGTTAGAGATCAAACTTAAGCCTTCTTGAAGTATGCGAACCTCCTAGGAGCAGGTTTGGGTGATTGATGTCTCAGATTTGCTTTCGGATTGTCAAACAGAAATTTCTCGTTGCAGTGCATTCACTCAGTACGAGAAGTTCCGTCCTGATAAGCGAAGGCGCTGGAAAACCTTGGATCAGAGTGGAAAAGTTGAGTCATCAAATAGTTGAGTAGAAGTGGAGTGAATCAAGGAGATGGAGGGAAGAATGTTTCATTCTAGGCAACCGAAAAACCAACTACTTTCTCACGAAAACGGTGAAAGGTCTCAGACTCCCTTTGTTACACAAAGAGGGATCTAGTCAAACCGCAGGAAAGGCTATCAACGAGACTTAACGCAGCAACACAAGCGAAAGTATGCCGATGCATCATCAATCCAAGTATCGAAGAACTGCATTCGCGTGTAGTAGTGATGATACTTACTTCACAGTAACGTTGCATTCTGTGTGATGTGCTCACGCATCCGCGAAAGAAAAGATCCGAGTCGGAAATCGAGGGCGTCTCGTGTCCACGTCTGAAGCACATCAGACGTGCCCATAGAGTCCATCATGCTGTGTGCTCAATGCTCCGACTCAAATGGGAGATTTTGTCATTTCCCCTCTTGCTCCAAGTGTTTCCCATATGTATAAATCCCAAATGAGTACTTCGTTTTGGCAGAGAAGGATAAGCTTTCCAAATTACATCATTATATTACAAAGCGTACATCAAAGCGGGGAAAGAAGACGAGTGTCACCAATGACGAAGCAATGCAAGCCGAACAAAGGTACCGCAGCTGCGTAGGCAAACTTCCCCGTGGCGAGATGTTCCAAGTGTTAGTCAGGGGCTGAGAAATGCATAAGAGCGTCAGACTACATCAAAAGACAATTTTCAACCTCCACATCTCGAAGTGTCCACCTCCTTCCGAAGCCCGATTTGACTTGCGCCTCCCTCGATTTTGGGGAAAGAGGCACACCAAGCCTTCTCCCCCAGGCAGCTAAATTTATCCACAACTTCAGGAAGTGAAGGCCACACCCAGAATGTCAAATACACAGACATCCGAGCTAAACCTTATTCAGTATTTACCCTGCGATGGCGTCATTTTGAGAAGCCTTCCTACATTGCGAAGTCAAAGAGGACCGCAAAGACAGGCTCCCAAACCAAAGAATCACAACAAGTTTTTCTTCAGGGTTAGGGTATATTGAAGGGACAGGAAGGACGAAGAGATAGAGGAAGATGGCAAAGAATAAATGAGGGTAGCGATCTAGGGAAACCTTTTGATGAAGAATGACGACCGAATGAAAGAAGACTAACCAATAAATCAGAGAGGACGCTCAAATTCAGAGAAAGTTTCACCCGAGAAGGAAACGCGGGAAACCGAGGGACAGAGAGACAGACCACACATAAGATTTTTTTTCTTTTCATATAAAAAAGAAAATTCTACTTTTTGATAATTTCATAGTTAATCTTTCTTTTTTCCACTAATCTTAAGGGCATCTTTTTTGGCTTTTGGATACATGGATGGCTGGGAAGGGTAGACCGAAGAATGAAAGGGTGTATAAATGACCGAGATCGAAGAGGAGCCAAGAGCAAAGTACGCCTATGTTGAGAAGATAAAGAGGGAAAGCAGGGCATTCATCATGACAGGATCGAGGAAAAGAGGAAAGATTAGACGATGTTATCCAAGTCATCTACCCCTCCGAGGGCTCCATAGCGCCTACTGACGCGGTCGCATCCTTCAAAGACGTTGCAGCAGCGGCAGCAGATGCGCCTGTAGATGTACCAACGCTGGCAACAGAAGCACTAGGTGGACTCCTGTTTGAATGTGTCACCCTCTGATGATGTCCACCTTTACTTGACTTGAATTTTGTTTTGCCACTACCACTACTGTTGGGTCGTGAGTGCACTTGCTGAGCCAGTTGTGCTGGTCTTCTATTCACCGTCTCCAGGCTACCAATTTCTTTCACAGCCGCGTTTGCAGAGTCATCCCTACTGGGAGAGGGTTGAGCAGACCCCAAGTTGTTACTTTTATTAGCCGTGATGGAAGCAGTGGTGGAAGTGGCGGCGACCTTTTCATCATTGCCCGCATTTTCTGGCGCAGGCGCTGTGACCGTTTTCGTCCCCGTCGCCTCATCCACCGAAGTCGATGCATTCGCAGGAGGAGCCACCAGACCAGCAGGTGCATTTGAACTGTTCACTAGGTTAACCGGTGAGAGATTGGTGGGAGGGGAGTATATATGTATTTGTTGTTGTTGTATAGAGATTGGCGGGTGTTGTGAAGATGCAGAGGAGGAAGAAGTTGACCTAAGTTGCGTAGGCTGGCTCTGTGGAGGCCAAGCAACAATGTGCGGCGAGTATTGTAGATGCATACCGCTGTTGACTAAAGTCGCATTAGTCACCTCTGGAATCCACGAATCATAGGTATGTGCAGGGTAACCATGCACAAAGTGGGCGGACGAAGCAGCCTCATGCATGTTTTGGAAATTGTAGGGAGTTCCTGGAAGCTGAAGATTCAAGACACTGGTTGCCACGCTTGCCGCCGATGTAGTTTGAGACGATGGTACGGACACTGGTGGAGGAGGCGTTGCTCGTCGATGCTGCTGCTGCTGCTGATGGTGAAAAATCTGCGATTGGTGACCATGTGGAGTTGGACCAGTGGACCTGCTTTGACCGGCTGAGAAGGGATTCTGTCCAAAGGAGACCGGAAAAGCAGACACCGGATTTCTCTGATTAATAGCTGCAAGAGTAGCCGCTAAGTGCTGTGGCATGGCAGCAAGTTGAGTAAGCAGATGCGGAGCAACCTGAGTCGCATGATGATGTGGTGGAGGTGTAGGCTGACCCAGGTTCATTCCAGCCATAGCTGCATTGATCGTGCTTATGGCTGATGCGGCGGCAACGGGAGCAGCTGCAGGGGGTGGTCTAGTTCCGGGGCGAACGAACGCGTTCTGTGTGGGGTACAGCAAACTTGCATCTATCGGACTTGGACCCTGGACGCCGTAAATTGAAGGAGCCAGCATTGCAGACAAATTCGAAACAAATTCTATGTCTGCCGATGTGGATGGTACAGGACGCTCAGTCATTTGGCCACGACTTAGAGAGCCATCGAAAGAAGCACGAGTTCCTACTTCAACTGGCAAAGTGGAAGCACTAGGCGCAGTCTGCGTATTGCCCGGATCTGAAGGAATGAGAATGCACATACGTCAAGGAAATGGACAAGGGAGGAATGAATTTAGAATTCGAGAGGGGGGAGACTTACATCCGTCTATGCGTCGCAGGTAACAACGACCATCGGGGGCATTTAGCACACAGAGGACATTGCTCCCACTTTCAACAGCTACCTTCATATCGTCAATCGTGGTACCGATGGAAGCAAGACGTGGAGCTTCAATTATTTTATCGATTGCAATCGCGCAGTTATCTAGCATCATCCCGCGTATCGTTTGATCACGGTCCAAGTTTTCTCTTGAAAAATAATAGTGCCTGGTAAATAGCGAATAAGATACTAGCAAAACTTGCACTTACGTAAAATATAAGATATAGGCCGATTTGGAAGGGAAAAGAAAGTATGCATCTCGTCTAGGCGATCGCTGTGCAAAAGCACGACCATCCGAGAGGAGACCCGACTCCGCCCTTACATCAGACGATTCTTCAGTCAATAGAGACTTCAGCTCGTCCCAAGGTATAATACGGAAGTCTCTTTCCACAGTACCGGATGTATCGCTGGATGGGGAGTTCAAAGGCGGCAGACGAGAATACCTCCCATAGAAGTCAACACCGGGAACGGACACGAGAGGAGGCGACGACAAAATATGTTGAGGTGGGAAAACATTATATGATGCCAAAGGAGGAGATGGTTGGTAGGATCCAATGTTTCCAGGAAAAATGTAGCCTCCTTGTGTCAACAACACGTTCTCATTACTCATAATTACTTCTATCAAGGGTATATACAGTATTTACGATAAACTTATAAAACGAGAATTTCACAAACAACGCTTCAGACCTATTTACAAACGCATCCGCCCCGAAATTAGCGCCTCACGGCTCTGACAACTAACACACCAGCTCGCATAAGTCAAAGTGAACGCCTTGTTTAAAAGCCTATCTCACTAAACAAAATTGCCTACTATAATTGGCAAGTTTTGCCAATAAAAATTCAAGTCAAGCCTTATTAAATGAAAGCAAAAAATTTGTATCAATAAAGGTGTGCTAGTAGCGCATCTGTAAATTGGTGTGTTAAAATGCGACAGCGAGTGATTCTTCCAATTAGGCTTTACGGATCGTCATCTATTACTTTAAATGAAAGGTACTTCACTACTTTAGCGCATTCTGTTAGGTTTCGCAGACTGGAGAGCTCCTCACTGCGAAGGAGGGTAGCGAACCCACTGGGGATCCGAGTGAATCCACATTTTCACTTTCATGCTAATTTTGTTATAGTGTTCCAATGCTCAGAGAACTCCCATTGCTCTTAGACTAGGTCAGCAGTTCTCAAATTCTACTAGGGGCCGGGGACGGCCACGAAAAGTTGAAAGACGGGAGTATGTTTTATCTGATTTAAAAGTCGTATCTATTATGTATTTTGCCCTCACTGGTCGAGGTTTTCATTGTTTTACCATATGTCACTCCTCATTTGCTCGTTTTAGTCCTCTTAACTATTTCCCCGTTTTTTTCTAAACTTCGTCTTTGCTGTCAACACCTTATATGATGAACAAAGGCACTTTCTACGCGTTTTATTCCCTACGCATACTTTATTCTCTTCTTTCAGTGTACTTTCGTCTCAAACAGCATCAGTTTCTGTGCCAATTCATCGCACTGTTCCTCTTACCCCTGGTCGTGGAGGAAATTTCCGTGGCGGCGGCGGAGGCGCCCGTGGGCGTTCACTTCTTACCCGCGGGCGTGGGGCGTCGCGCGCGCTTGCGAAGCGTCGAGGAACGCGTCGCTTCAATCGGGGTGCAGCTGCGAACCCGCAGCAAATGCGTGCTGATCTGGACAAGGAGTTAAATGAGTACATGGGCGGTGGAAAATGATGTCTCCTCGCTACTCATTGAAAATAATCAATCATCTTTCTCTTCCTCATCTTTTCTCTATTTGTCGTTACCCATTTTGCCCGTGTGGCTTTTGCTAAGTATAGCCAATTGGACGCAATGAGGCGGTATGCTTTGAACTCACCACTTTTATTACATTATGCTCGTGTACTGTCCTGTCGATTTTTCCCCTATTCCTCTTCTCCCTATATGTGAATTTTTGTAATAAAATTAGGAAAACTGGTTGTAGTTTCCTTCAAAACTCTAAAATGGGTAACTTACACAATCTCTTTTGACAGGCCCTCATTGCTATCTGTGAGTTATATCCAAACTAGGCAACTGGATAAAGAAATGAAGTCTTCTTTGATGTACGTTTTGGGTCTTTTTGATGTAAAGAAATTGGTCCTTTTTGTGGATAGCCACTTGGATAGTCATTTGAGGAAAGTGTAAGGGCACTTCTAGTGCTAGGCAGTGATCTACCTTAATAGTTAAGCTCAACAACCGAAGTTGCTCCATCGTCACCAAATGGTAACCAGTGGTATAGGCACCTGCGTGCGTTGAGCCTAGTGAATGTGAGATTTTGGCGGGTTCCGATGTCCGTAGCGGTGAAGTTTCTTCACGATATCGCAAGTGCTAACGATGATCCTTAATCGCTACAACTGCCAGACGAACAGTGAGCATAGGACTATGCTTTATTATCGGTCTGTGGTTTATTCTTAAGGGTGACAAGAAGGTCAAGCTAAACGCAGTCTGATAAGAACAAATGCTAGTCCAGGTAAACTTGAGACTGAATAGATTGGAGGAGAAGGCGACATCGATTATGCATGCCTTCTATCACTCGGGTCTTCCTTGCATCGGTGGTCTGACAACGGAAGTGATGTAAAAAAGTATCATGAAGTTTAAGTAGCCACCAAAAGTGTGAAAAATGGAAACAATTGCTTGGTTACACTAGATGTGGGCAGTTTTCTGCCTTGAAGACAATTTGATATTCTCAACATCGACATTGGGTTCCTTTTATCACGGTTGATTGCTTAAGTAACTAGGGTTGCGCAGCCCGAATGCCACACAAATGTTGCAAGTCATTTGCATTCGTTGTTTTATTCATCTTTTTTATTGTTCTAGGTTATGTTCGTAAACCACAGATTGTGCACTGAAGAATAGTAGCGGCGTCGCGCTATTTCTTCTACTTTCCACATTTCATAGGTTTGGCCATCGCCTCCTCTTCTTCGTAGCCCACCCATATGACTAGTTAAAGCCTTCAATGTGCTCTTATTTTCCATTGCTCTTTTGTCTCACTTATATTGCATCACCATGGCAATGGGTAAGCAGGCTGAATTGTTACTTATTGAGTCAGATGTAGTTGGGTCACGTAAATGTGCTGCTCTCAACTCACATCGACGGGAGAATCTCTCATCAAGACACTGACAGGAGTTCCCTAGTATGCTTTGAATGATTCATAGTCTTTTTAAGTCAGTCTCCGCTCCCTCAAATCCTCGATCTAGGCTCTACCGTAGGCACTGACCCAAGTGAGAAGCGACCATACACCTCTGACCTTAAGCCGTATAGTGTTCTAACTCTAAAAAAGTGCTTCAATTGAGGTACAGCGATTGAGTTGCAGCCCTATGCGTGTTGGCAAAGCAAAAGGGAGGAGGCTGGGCACCCACCTCTGTGATGTATCAAAATGGTTCCTCAAATTAAACTTAAAACCAGGATACTGGCAAATGGGAGTGGCGGAAGCAGGCAAAGAGGAGGTGGCCCTCTCAGTGCCAAACGGACCTTATGGATTTCGGACAATGTCTCTCGGACTCTGTAGCGCTGCAGCCACCTTCCAACGTCTGATGCAGACAGCATTGATTGACCTATTCCCAAAACACTGTAATCTACCTCAACGACATCCTTGTCTTTGGTAGAGACATTTGAGAGCACAGCACCAAACTGAAATCGTTTTGGACCGTCTGCGAGATGCAGATTTGATTCTGAACCCCGAGAATTGCCGATTTCTTCATCAGATGAGATGGTAGTCACCGAAGATCTTGCAAAACAAGTGGGACCTGGCCAGCACCAACCAATCAGGCAGCACTCTGCAGTTTCCATGGTTTGGAAAACTACTACAGGCGTTTCATCCAAGACTGTTATGTTTATGCTGCATAAATTAACCGGAAAGCAAGCAAAAAAGCCTTTAAAGTAGGAGGTCAAGCATGATGAAGCGTTTAAAGAACTGAAGAGAACGCTCTGCTCTGCACCGATACCTGCCCTACCAAATTTCGAGGACAGCACCTCACCTTTTGTAATGGATTCGGACACGAGCGATGTAGGCGCAGCTGGTGTACTTTCACAAGGGACAAAGGAAGGAGACATATTATCGCCTACGCCAGTACCAGGCTCAACAAAAAGATAAGTCAGAGGAATGCAACAGAACGTGAGCTGTTCGATATCCATACAATGGTCAGATACTACCTGGTGGCGAGGAAGAAAATAGTGCGAAGAGATAATCAGGAGCCCACCTGGTTAAAGCAATGGAGACTGACAGTTCAGTTGCACGCTGGTACGGGGGGCTACAGCAGCGATGCTACCATTCAATAAAAGGGAATGGGCATAGTAACAGGGATACGCTATTCTGCGGATCAACTTCGGCAGAAAATGCACAACGCTGGACGAGCCTCCTAAACATCATTGGGGAAGCACACACAACACGACAGCTATTTTGGCACAAAACCCCGTGCATACAACCAATGCAATTGAGCACACTGGCCAGCAATTTGATGTGAATGCTCAAAACCGACGATGACCTCATTCAAACTTCCGATTTACCATAGCGATGTAGAAGAAGCCAAAACACTGGGCAGTGCAAACCCATCCATCTTGCACTAACAAATGCTTGATTTTGCCAATCGCATTGTGCACCATCGTTCGTCCCAAAAACAGGCGAGAAGTTGGAAGGGAGGAGAGGCAGACGTGACGAAATTGTGTCAGCGTCTACTTTGCTTGCCATTCCGCCTTGTTCCTCCACTGTAGTGCAATAGCGTGTCTAACTCAATAGCTAACAGCATCTCGCCCTCTTCGTGTGCTATCCATCTGCTATAAAAGCTGCGCGATTCCAGCACGCATCACATCGCCGCCATCATCCACAACGAAACGAATCGCACACCAGCCAAACCCCCGAACGGAATGTATGCCCTCCAACTAACAGGGAGAGAGGCAACCCCTTGAAGCTGTGATGGTGCCACCCACATGCCCCTCAAGGGATACACACCGAATACGAGCTGCTGTGATTCGAAGAACCCCCTGACCAAATTTCGAGTACTTGAGGAGCTTTAACCTTATTTTCGGAAATATGCCAGGCCATTCTATATTGCTCCGAGAAGACTCACACATCATCAAAGCTGTAAAAGAGTAGGAACTTTGAAAAAGGACAATTAAGATGCTGTTGAAAATTTCACACACAGACAAACGGTATGCGGCACTAGATGTTGTGTACAAAATGCCATTGATGGTGTGGCAGTCGCGAAGGGAAATAGCGGAGTAAAACGTAGGAGTCCCCTCCCCATCCTGAAGCCCTTCTTTACACGTTCAACCCAGAGGGTTCTCACGATCCGCGGCGAACGACTCGCTCTCCTCTACGTTGGTGAAGTCGAGGAAGTGTGAGGGTCGATGAATGCGGTGGTAAAACTTCTTTGGCTTCAGTGGCTGGAGTTCGTACTTCATATTCGGATTGTGACGCACACCTGTGGAGAAGAAAATCAAAGGCAATAAGTTTGGGGCACACGAGTATTGGTAAAAAATCTCCCCAATGTTCGCGCAGCAACCAAAAACAACGCGCGAAGGAGAGACTTGAGAGAATGAGGACAACGTTGTGAGCAGAATGCACAGCAAAGACCGAATGGAAATCCAAAACAATCGACGCATACCGGCTGCAAAATCCTGATCAAAGTGGAACACGAGCATAAGGCGTGTTCACACTTCCGAAAACTCCGACAGAATTTGCCGAGTGTAAACGTCATTGAAACCCGAAATTCAAAAGCATAAGCGATAACAACAGCGGCGGATTGACACCCAGAGTACAAACTATAACAACGATATCTGTTCCAAATGTATGCGTAACAGCCCGAGACCTTCAGACACCAAGTATGCAGTACTCATCCGTGTGTCATTAAGTTCCGTCCACTAGCCCCTTTGAGATAATAAAACAAGGCTAAATCCTAGCCCCATCTTATGATAGATGTCGTTGAAGCCTCCTCCCACTCAGATTTGGTTTAGTGGCAGGTCCTAAAAACCAACGAAAATGCGCTGCAAAATCACAAATACAAAAAATAACTTCACCCAGACAAAATGGAAAATGGATAATAAAAGGCATATACCCATGAAATTATAATTCCAGGAGCCCTGCGCAGGCACCATGAAGAAACCGAGGAAGCGATCGGAGAGAAGCATCTGAACGCGTTCGTAATGGCTGGGTAAGTAGCCCTTGGGATTGTTGCCCTTGTCGGTGTTCTGGCGACCCCACTCATACCCACCGGGGGTCAGCTTGTAGGCGCAAAGAGACACTGAGCCCGGTGTAAAACTGCAGGTGATCACTATCGTCCGCTCACCGTCGTGCTCTGCGAATAACTTTGCGTGCGTTGTCACATCCTGTGGGCAGAAAAAGCTTCACATCACAAAAGTGCTACTTACGAATTAGCAAATATAGTGCCAAACCCCATTCCTATGCCGAAATAGGATAACGATCACAGGAACTACCATCAGGAGCAAGCAATTGAAGCAGACTAGCGTGAATGATAAAATTATAGTGCAGAGCCGTTTCTTAAATTCATGCAAATTCCATAAGAAATAGTAACACTGAAAACAGCATAATTCTTAAAACGAGTTCAACTAACGGAGAACAACATAAGTAGACCAACACGAGGTTGAAACAGTCCGCAGACAATTTGCTTCAATGAAATAAAGTAAATGCTATTAATACTTCGCAGCTAAAAAGCATTCAGGCGACTAACAAAGTGCAAGGGTAAGGAAGCGAAAATTCACACATGCAACGAAGAAAGGAACGAGGTGTGACGATGCTAACAACAGCTCTATCGGTAAGAGTAGCTTTTAAGGCAATGATGTGACTCCTCCATAAAACTACGATGGCTTCGCCAAACATGCTCGAACATGCATACTATCGACATAAATGCATTGGCTGGGTTCCAATGGCAGTCAAAAGAGGGGAGGGTAGAAGTGGGGGTAAGTCTACCAATCTACTACCTGGGGCGATAGCTGAGGCAGTTCGTTAGGCTGAGTGTGGATCCATCCAAGAGGTTCCATTTCGCGGAGGTATTCATCCTGGGGAAGGCCTTCAGGAACGTGAACTGTCTGGTGAGTGCCCCATTGTGGTGGCATCACAATGCAACGAATTTCCTTGATTTGATTATTGTCTGGCGGTGAGATGCCATAGAGATAGCCGCAAATCTAAAACGGCCCATTATGATTGATGGGATTTATCAACTCTGCAACTACAGACAGCTCCGATCTGAAATGTGTGTGCAGCACAAATGTGGAGCTGCAACAGCATTTTTCCATCATTCACCCTACATATGGTCTCCAGCTATCCTTGACGCATTGAAATAATCCACAATTACTTTAATGTGCCTAAAAGAACAGTACGTTAGGTTTAACTACCAAGGCCTCCACACTTTACCGTGAATCAAGGGTCTTCCGAAAGGTGATGCACCACCTTCGAGCGAATTTTTACCATGATTATATCTCCTGCATTTCTAGATAGTAGGTTCTCCTACTCTACCTTTTCCAAACACCCCACAAATTTAACAAGAACTCTCGTAAACCAGATAATCCCGAATCACAACCCTCAAAATCAACGTGTTTCCTTTGCTTATCTTTACTCACCCAAGTTAGGGCTACTCAACCGAAAACTCCATCACATAACTCCTTCGGTTTGTCCTCATGAACAAGGCCAAAAAGTCTGCCTTGGCACGCTAATCTAGAAATCACTCCATCTTAATAGTAGTTTTAGTAGGAAGCAATCACCATAGTCGAAAGACAAATAAACCAAACCATAACGAATAGGGCAGTTAGAAATAGAAAGAACACCTGAGCTCGGAGATCAGAAATGGTGATGAATTTCTTGAGGACATTCTTGGGCAAGATGTAGGTGTATCCGTTCTCTTTAATATCATCAGAGCTGACGTAGATGTTATTGGTGCGAAGATAGAGATTCGTGGCAGAGATAGCGCGCACCCGCCACTCCGTTTTGCTGCTGAAGTGCTGCTTCTCATAGTTGGAGGTGGTAGTGGAGATGATCTCTTCTCCGTGCTTGTTCACCGTCTTCGTGGTGGTGGCGGTGAGTTGAGCCTGGTCCTTCGCCGCCTTCTCAATCTCTGCTATCTGCTGCCGCTGCTGTGACGGCGCCGAGATCTCCATGCCCAAAATGATGTCACGGATCTCTGACTGAGTCAATGAGGCCACATTCACACTGTGGGGAATGATGAAGACGAGAGGTTAGTTGGATGGGCACGCATGCTTTTAAGAGCATTTGGGAAAAAGGGTGAGAAATGCAGTTTTATCAATTCGGACACTAAATAACGGGTCAAAAAATCCCACATTACAACTATAGCCTCTTGATTGTGCGATCATTATTCAAGTAAATGAGGAGCTGAGAAGGCG